>JAQPPZ010000733.1:14200000-14626470 GCA_028583015.1 Wollemia nobilis
CTCAAGAATAAAAATATTACTGAAACCCCTCCTTCCACATTTGTTAAACCTATAAAGGATCATTCCAATTCGCCTTATTCTGGTTGAAAAGTACCTCCATAAACTTGTTGTCCATGCAACCTCTGCTACAATTGATCATCTAGAAACAACTCATTTGGCCATTGGGAAATCAATTTCAAAGCTTAAGTAACAATGCCAAGCTCTCAGTCTCATGTTATTTTATGATACGTTTGAGGACATTCCTGCCATTTCAGATGCTGAGGTACCCTCTGATGCCAAGGGTGACACTAAATATGAGGACGTGGTGGAGATTGCAAAGAAATACTGCATTGATGTTCTGAAGGAAAACCCAAAGGATGCACTGAATGTTGAAGCAAAGGATACCACATTGGAGACCGTTGTTGTTTCACCTATGTAGACTAATGCTCCTCTCTAAGCATGGAAATGGACCCACCTGATGTTGACTCTTTCTTTCTTTTTTTTGTTCCTTCATTCTAAAGGTTTTGTTCTGGTTTTGCCTTGCTGGTTGTAGGTCTATATCTTTTTGTTAGAGGTTGGTTTATTTTTGTTGTTGCAAGATTTTACCTCTTTTTTGTGTTCCTTTCTAGGTTTCTCTAGTGCTCTTCCTTTTGATTCACTGTTATACAAGGTTTTTGGGTGCCTTTCAAATGCCCCCTTTTGTTTAAATTAAAAAAATTAACTTACCAAAAAAAAATTTAACTAACTTATCAGTTCAAAATAAAATTCAAAACTTTAATATTTCAAATAACCCTTATAACTCCTAAGTAAATATTTAAATGAATTTAAATTTTATCTAAATCCTAATATCAAACCGACCTCCATTCACACTTACATTTACTTGTCCAACGTACATCTATCTCATTGTTCAACCACTCCTTTGTTGCATTGCTCATGCTATGTTTCTCGTGTTGCATTCCTTGTGTGATCCATGTTTATAAACACAAATTGCTAGCTACATGGGTGTTTGCATATCGTAACGCTTGAAACCATTTCACTACCCTCTGAAATGTAACACCCAAGGCATTATATTTTATGAATTACCTTTCCTCTAGGGCATTACGTCCCATTCAACGTTCTTTAATGCTTAATGACTTACTAGCTATTGCAAATTACCTCTTCTCCTTTCTTGTTTTCATGTTGGCTCTTTCTTCCTCAATGGTTCATTGTTTTGACTTTCGGATCTTCAAATTTTGTGTTGTAGGATTTTTCTAGCTTGTCCTCTTCGTTAGCACACTATAATAACTTCATATTTGTGTTAGCTTGTTGTAATGCATTCACTATACTTCGTTCACTTGTAACGTCTCTGACTTCTACTGTATCTATTTCTAATGCTAACTTAATATTATGCTTGTAGGTTCATCCTTTCAAGACTGTGACCACATTCTTGAAGCTTAATACTTGCTTCAAAAACTAATCTTTATTCTCTTTTTCTTTGTTGTATCCGAACACTTCACTAACCTATGTGACACTTCTGAAACATTGTAGTTATTCTCTCTAATGTTGTTTTCTTTGCTACTCTTCATAATGTCATTGCCTTTGCTACACATCGTTACCTTTACTATTCTTTGTAATGCATTTATCTTCACTATTCTCTATGAGGTCTTTGCCTTCACTATTCTTCATGACATATTTGCACTATGACTTATTTAACGTAATCTGTGATACCTTCAACATTCCCTATGATGCCTTCATAGTGACTTATTTATGATACCTTAAATCCTTTCTCTTTTATTTTCTTCCAAAACTCTCTTTCTCAAAAAATATGTTTGAATATTTTGTACAATATAGCTTCCTCTTTTTGTTAGCTAGTTGTAATGTGTTCACTATACTTCGTTCACTTGTAACGTCTCTAACTTCTACTGTATCTACTTTCAATGCTAATTTTAATCTTATGCTTGTAGGTTTGTCCTTTCAAGACTATGATCACACTCTTTAAGCTTCATACTTGCTTCAAAAACTAATCTTGATTCTCTTTTTCTTTGTTGTGGCCAAAAAATTCACTGACCTATATGACACTTCTGAAACATTATAGTTATTCTCTTTGATGTTGTTTCCTTTGCTACTCAATATTATGTCATTGCCTTTGCTACATGTCATTACCTTCACTATTATTTGTAATGTCTTTGCCTTCACTATTCTCTATGATGTCTTTGCCTTCACTATTCTTCATGACATCTTTGCACTGTGACTTCTTTAACATTTATGTGATGCCTTCAACATTCTTTGTGATGCCTTCACAATGATTTCTTTATGATGCCTTATATCCTTGCTCTATTATTTTCTTCCAAAATGCTCTTTCTCCAAAAATGTGTTTCAATATTTTGTACAATATAGTTTCTATATATTCAATATTTCTTCTTGATCCAAAATAGCTTCTATATCTTCAATCTTTCTTCTTGATCCAAAATAGCTTCTATCTTCTTCTCTTTAATATATTCTATCTTTCTTCTATTTTTGTACGTAATCACTTTTCAATGTTGGCTTCTTGATCCAATATCAAGGTCATTTTCAAGGTCAATCCTCTTATGACCTAAAACCACTTCTATTGTCAAGGTCAATACTTATAACCTAAATTTTTTTTTGGTGTCAAGGTCAATAACCTGAAACTATTTCTTATGTCAAGGTCAATATTCTGATAATATGTTGAAATAAGAATATAAATAAACCGAATCATTCATATACTATGCATGAAGAATAACTTACAATATTAATTGCTCAAAATGTATACAAGCTTTATTGCACCTCTTTCTCTCACAATTATATATGATGATAATGAACTTGATACTTGTGATGCTTGTTTATGGAGCATTATCTCCATAATATAGCCATGGTGATATGAATCTTCAAGTGCTAGACTATTGCTCTCCTTATGCTAAGTCTTATGACTCTTGGCTTATCTGCCACTTGCATACTTGATGAACACTTAACACTATAACATATGCACACCTATACATGACTCTTACACTTTTACTTGAACTTTTTGATCTAAGACATTTGTGCACATATTTATATTACATATTTGTACTCTTACATATAAGACATTTGTGCATATAACTCAACTTACACTTCACTTTAACTTACATGACACTTGTGCATTTCCTACACATTACAACTTTACATGACACTTGTGCAGTTCCTACACATTCACCCTTACATAAAAGGGAAAATATAAATCACACTTTAAACTATGACTCAACTCTAATATATTATTTATAAATGTACCATGAAGGTACCGTGGAAGCATGTACCAAATAATGTAATATACTCCAACACCCTCCTTATTACATTATTTGGTTATTGAAGACTTTAGTCTTCAATCACGGTCTTTGTCTTTACCTTCAACCTTCAAGTGACCTTACATTATTCATGAACCTTTGCTTTTCTTGAATTTGCTTTATTGCCATGAACCTTGGGTTCACCCAATCCTTACATTTGTAAGAAAAATTTGGACTATGCTAGATCTAATTTTTGGTAAACTACAAGGGATTTCGTAATGGTAATTCCTTGGGTTTTCATCTAAGAGACCCAAGTTCAAACCTCGAGACATGGAAACTAAGACCCCTCTTAAAAACCTATGCTTTATCCTGATATAGGGGACCGAACCCCTCATAAAAACCTATGGTCTACCCTAATGTTTTTGTCTTTGGAGAGATACTATAGTGGTGGTCCTTGGGTTTTCATCTAGAAGACTCAAATTCAAACCCGATACAAGAAGACCAAGACCCCTCATAAAAACTTGTGCTTTACCCTAGCATTTTTTATTTTTATTTTTTAATGCATAGAGAATCAATATGTAGACACGGAAAATTGACCCACTAAGGTGAATAATTTTCCTTATATTTCTTATTTTTTAATGCATAGAGAATCAATATGTAGTCTCTCATATTCTTCTCGTTGTTCCCTCAACATCCGTCAAGCATTGTATTATTTTTATTATATTTTTATTTTTGTCTTTGCATGATCAATAAAAGCATTTAGTAATTAGGATCTCTTTGTTATTTCACATCCTAGGCTTCACCTGGGGGAAAATTTTCTGATCTGTCAATTCCATTACTTATATTTACATATTTTTAACATAGCAGCATATTCTATTTCTGTTTTTACTATTTTTATACATCTATTTTATGTTTAAAATTCAAAGGTCAATTTTCGATTTTATTTACAAAGGTCATCTAATTGGACTTAGGGGGCTTGACTGCTACGCCTCCAAGGACTCTCTTACAAAAGCCTATGTAGGCCCCCTAATGCTAATCAATTATTTTTCTAGTCCATTATTTGTCTTTACAGGAACAGGTTTATTTTGACTTCACTAGGCCAAAGAGAATTAAAGCTTGGATCAACCATTGGTTTGAGTTAAGTGATTTTGTTCTTATTGCTGGTTTTTTCGATCTACATTATTAGGCATCTAAATATTAAAAAGCATATAGTTTGCATTTAGGTTAATTCTTGCATATTTATCTTTAATTAATTATGTTTTAATTAATTAGTTAATTATGTTTTAATTAATCAGTTGATTCTATTTTAATTAATTAGTTAATTCTATTTTAATTAATTAAATAATTTTGTTTTAATTAGTTAATTATATTTTAATTAATTAAATAATTTTGTTTTAATTAATTAATTCTATTTTAATTAATTTGTTAATTTTGTTTTAAAAACTGCTTGAAACAAAACCCTAGGTTAGCCTCATTCAAAGAAAAAAATCATATTAGGTTAGCTCTTGTATTTCGCATTTCTTGTATTCTATATTTGTCTATATTTGCATTCCATTTTATTTTGTACTGTTAGTTAATTTCCACTTTGTTTATATTTCCATTTAATTTTTGTTAATACTATTATTTGTTTTCTTAGTTTAAAATTAGTGAGGCCAAACCTAAGTTGTTTTTTTAAAGTGAACACATTAAAACTTTTCTTGTATATCCTAAGGAGTCTCCTTATCTTGTATCCTAAAAAGGACTTGGAGCGAGTCCTAAAACCATTCCTGGTGAACCCCCCCAATACTTGTTTAGCTAACCGAGTGTAGAGTACAACATACCCCCATGGTTCACCCCTGCAAAAGGACTCCTTCCCAACGGATCTAGGTCTCCTCTTTGTTCAGGGAATCGTACATGGTAGGGCAGTTTTCCCCCTCTACATCTTTGGTGAACCCGACATGAACACCTCCTTTTATTTTGAAAACTTTAAACAAGATCATTAATTTTGTTTGAAAGAACTTAAATAAATTAAAATTCTATTTTTGGTTAGTATTTTTCCCTATTTTTTTTTCACTACTTCTAATGACTCCTTTCCTTAGAAGTTAGAGAAGACAATTAGATTCTGATTATGTTCCTTTGGAAGATGACCATATTGATAGGGAAGATCCTAACATAGATCTAGAAGAACAAGAAGAAGTAGAAATTGAAATCAATCTTGATCCTTTTAATGGTCCTAATGGTAGTTATGTATTTTCATAATTTGATCATATTTGAGAATTTATGAAAGCTCATAAGGATAAATTAATGGAGTATATTGAGAGGGAAGCTCATCTTGAGAGAAATGCTACTCCTCCTAATAATTCTCCTGTGACTGAACATAATACTCCTACATATCAATCTATGCATCATAATAATTTAAGAAACCAAGTAACTCATACCACTACTACTACCACTAATGTTGAAAGGAATCCACAAGTCCCTTTAACTAGTAATGGTATGACCAATTGTTTTCAATTTCCTTCTCCATCCTCTTATATCAACACTATTGCTTCTATTCCACCAAATGTTAGCTATCCATTTTGTACCACATATAATAAAAATATTATTTGTGTGTATTTTATTTAGTAATTTATTGATTCTACATTCTCTTTTATTTTATTAGTAAACTAGGGTTTTATTAATGTCTGAGGGCCTCACATTGTGGAGCCCTCACAGGTATTACTAAATCTCTTTGTTTTATTTTGTGTATGTATATCTACAAGTTCTACATTTTATTTGATGATTGTTGAAGCTGGAGTGGCCCAATATTGGATATTCGAAGCCCAATCAACTTGTTGGGATCAAGAGCACACCTGAATCTGAATACACTTCCATCACTACTAGCTAGGGTTTCAGAGAACCCCAGCATCATTGTAATCTATTGTATCAAATAGTTGTCCTAAAAAAGGATTGTAATAAAGGATTTTATCAGCTCCCCTCATCTTATTGAATATACTTTCTTTTGTGCAATCTTTGTGTCTCACTACATTATTTGATTTTTGCTATTTTATTTTAAGTGTCGTGTTCTTGCATCTACAAATGGCGATCACGGTGGGACCCCACAAGGGTTTCATTATTTAGTAGATCTACCTTGCTAACTTAATTTTACTTTTTTTTGTTGCAAAATTTTTAGAAGCGTAGAAGTCATTTATTTTATTGCTAGGGTTTTTGAAGCATTCTGCAACAATTTCAGAGGTTACGCAGGCGTTCGATAACATCTGCAGACAACCATATGCACTCTGCTATGCCTACATAGATGCTCTACTACACCTGGAAGCATATGCAAAAAACCATAGGTGCTCTACTGCACCTAAACAGGTGCTCTGCTATGCCTGGCAGGTGCCTTGCTATGCCTAGTGTTGATTAGAGGCGTTCGGCTGCATTTCCTGCACAAACTGCCTTGACTATTTTGGTCATATCTCACTCATACGAAGTCAGATTGGGCTAAAATTTTGAGGGTATGTTCTTGACATGCCATAGCATGTCTCCAAAAAAATTTAGGTCAATAAGAGCAACAAATATCTCATAATTACTTCACCAAAATATAGGCTTCCAAGTAAGTCCCATAACCCTAGTTTGGTGTTTCATGATTTATGTATTATGTATTTTTTTGTAGTTTTTTTTTTGCTATTTTTGGGTTATAAAAAGAGTTTAACACTAAGTAATATAGGAAAGAATCCTTATAAAATTACATTTAGGGTTTATGTACATATGATTACATAAAATTCATTTCTTATTCTAAAATTATAGATCTAGGTGATTGTTTGCATTTTTGAGTGCATATGAAACAAAAACACATCCTAGATTTTGCATTTTAGGGTCAAAGATCACTTTAATTTTGCAAATATAAATAGGAACAACATCTTGATGCATAAAGTAATCTTGCCCTATGCTGGCCCCTTTGGCAAAGAGGTGGATGAACCCTCCGGTTGCTCTTGTGATTTTAATCACTTGTAGGCAGGGGATTTTAAGGGTGTAATTTGCACTCTTTAGGTGAAATTTACATCTTTGTGTTGGCTTTTTATTTATATTAGTGAAGTTAGTAATATTTAATATTGTTTGTACACCATAGAGAACAAGAGATCTAATACAATTAATCACACGCTCCACTTTTTAATAGTAATAGTTGGATTTCATCACCAACTATTGCTTGAGGTTTGGTGACGGTGGCATTCATCTCCATCCATAAAATATCTGCCCTTATTTCATTTAACAAAGATTAGGTAACATCAAACACACCAACCACACAATTTTAAAAGGAACCACACATTAATGAAGAAAATAATACGGAATGAGGTAAGCCACACAAGGTGAAACCTAGGACTGATTGTTTCCTTTTATCTTTAAATTCCTATACAAGTTTTTACAGTTGATTTTATTTTGATAAGCTTTAAATATTAGGTTTAAGTACTTTATGGTATTAACAAGACATCATAAGAAAGTAATAAACCAAAATAGCTTAATGTAAAATACATTTAACTTGCCTTTACATTAACCATTTCATCATTTCATTATTAACATGGCTCAACCTTAGCCATTTCATCATTTCATCATTAACATGACTCAACCTTAGCCATTTCATCATTAACATGACTCAACCTTAGCCAGTTCATTATTTCATCATTAACATGGCTCAACCTCAGCCATTTCATCATTAACATAGCTCAACCTTAGCCATTTCATCATTTCACCATTAACATGGCTAAACCTTAGCCATGTCATCATTTCATCATTAACATGGCTTAACCTTAGCCATTTCATCATTAACATGGCTCAACCTTAGCCATTTCATCTTTTCATCACTAACATGGCTTAACCTTAGCCATTTCATCATTAACATGGCTCAACCTTAGCCATTTCATCATTTCATCACTAACATGGCTCAACCTTAGCCATTTTAGAGATTTCATCATTAACATGGCTTAACCTTAGCCATTTTATCATTTCATCATTAACATGGCTCAACCTTAGCCATTTCATCATTAACATGGCTCAACCTTAGCTATTTCATCATTTTATCATTAGCATGGCTTAACCTTAGCCATTTTATCATTTCATCATTAACATGGCTCAACCTTAGCCATTTCATCATTAACATGGCTCAACCTTAGCCATTTCATCATTTCATCACTAACATGGCTCAACCTTAGCCATTTTATCATTTCATCATTAACATGAATCAACCTTAGCCATTTCATAATTAACATGGCTCAACCTTAGCCATTTCATCATTAACATGGCTCAACCTTAGCCATTTCATCATTTCATCACTAACATGGCTCAACCTTAGCCATTTTATCATTTCATCATTAACATGGCTCAACCTTAGCCATTTCATCATTTTATCATTAACATGGCTTAACCTTAGCCATTTCATCATTAACATGGCTCAACCTTAGCCATTTCATCATTTCATCATTAACATGGCTCAACCTTAGCCATTTCATCATTTCATTATTAACATGGCTCAACCTTAGCCATTTCATCACTAACATGACTCAAACTTAGCCATTTTATCATTTCATCATTAACATGGCTCAACCTTAGCCATTTCATCATTAACATGGCTTAACATTAGCCATTTCATCATTAACATGGCTCAACCTTATCCATTTCATCATTCATTATTAACATGGCTCAACCTTAGCCATTTCATCATTTACATGGCTTAACCGATAGCCCTTTCATCACTAACATGGCTTACACAATAGTCATTCCATCATTATGTAATAGGTGGATTCGATGTGTTTTCCATTAAGTTATTTTGACTTATTACTTTTGTTTGATTTCGAGTTAGTACCATAATGTAAGTAAATCAAATAATAATAAAAAAGGAATACATTTTAAATAATAATGAATGAGGTAAGCCACACAAGGTAAAACCTAGGACATTGTATTTTCTTTTACTTTTAAAAATTCCTACACAATATTGTTTGGTTTGGTGTTATTTGGATTTAATTGCATATATTTTGTTTACGCACTTCATAGTTCAAGCTAGAATGCAAAAAAAATAAGTAACTCAAATTGTGTAATGGAAAACATACCCCACTCCCCGGTCACTTCGGTGGCTGATCAATTTCAAAAGGCTCCAAAGGTCTTAACCCCTTTGGTCACAACCAATTTCAAAAGGCTCCAAATGTCTTAACCCCTTTGATCACACATCAATTTAAAAAGGCTCCAAAGGTCTTAACCCCTTTGGTCACACATCAATTTCAAAAAGGCTCCAAAGGTCTTAACCCCTTTGGTCACACATCAATTTCAAAAGGCTCCAAAGGTCTTAACCCCTTTGGTCACACATCAAAAGGCTCCAAAGGTATCAATCCCTTTGGTCACATCAAATTTTCAAAAGACCCCAAAGGTACCCAGATCCTTTGGTCATAAGCTTACTATGTTAGTGGGAGTAGACATACCCGAGCTAATGAACATCATACACTTGAAAGCATTCCATGCTTATTGTGATTACTATATATGTACATACATGGCTAAAAAAAAAAAAAAAAAAATCAAAACAACAAAATCAAATTGCATTTTCATAAGCATGCATACATATAGGCATTTGCATATACACTTCCACATTCACATTCATAAGAATTTTTCACATGCATTTCATTTTTGCTTGCATTCATACATCTAGATTCATACATTCATAATTGCATATTTCATATACATTCTGCTATAGTCATTCATAATTGCATTTATCCCATCCCATGTTCGAATGATCTTACTTAGTAATGATGATATGGCCACAAATACAAATTCAAGTTATAACAATTGGGGGTACCTAGTTTGAAGAAATCATGCAACCCTCGCAAAAGCCATATGTCAAACCACATCCCGTGTCAAAAATCATAAAGCCTATATTTTCAATCACTCAGCCATTACTAGTGTAACAAGCAACCTCCAAATGAATGTTCGATTTTCTTTGGGACCAAAATTACATTTTACACATTAAGAATATCTTGAGTATTGACAATTGATTCCAAATGCAATCTTTAACCAATCACATTCCATCACATCTAAAAAACATTATGAGCCAAAGAGGGTTAGTACCATACTTGGTTAGTACCTTGAAGCGAAAAAGGATAATCCTTGCTTGCCCCATCATGCAACATAGTCCAAAACAAAAATAGTGGTTTTCACCACTACCTCAATTAATCTTCAAACATAAGCATAAAAACTTAGAGTAGTAAGGATAGGATCAAAATTCACATCACACTTTAGTTGAGAATCCAATTCCCCAAAGCTCTATACAAAATTAACAAATAAAATCCCAAACACCCTTGATCCCTAAAGTCGTAAGGATTCATACTACACGTCCATGCGAAGGATGGGTAGTCATCCCCAAGACCTAAAAGATCAACTCCCATTGAACTATGGAGTAAATATCCACTGGGGCTATAGACACCTGACTGGTAGTGGAGTAAGCTCATGTGGGGCGATATGTTTCCTTGGAAAACAAGGAGACCTCTAACCGCACATAAGAACATGCTAGCTTCAGGTCATCTCCATAACAGGTCATGCCCAATTTACCCATAATGGGTCAATGAACTTCACATGCACACACACTGGTTCTTGATTGTATAAGGCCATTGTCACACTCAAGATTTGGTATATGAACCTCACTTGCACACACATTAGTCCTAAAGAAATTTAGACAACCTAAGTGAGTTTGATTGATAATACTAGTATGTTTGAGTTTTTGAAAATTTTACAATACTCATTCCATATCCACATCCATATCTTCTTCCATATCAACATCCATATATTCTTCCGTGTCAACATTCATGCCTGCGTTATACGTCAAGTTGCATAAAGTCGTTAAAATTGGGTACCCCTGATTACAAAACAATGGACATCAAACATGGCCAATAAAATTTCTAAACTATAAAAATATCATTCGAACACCATGCATCCCTCTCATATAGCTTAGGTTCATTACACATTTACTTGCATCAATAATACATCATTTAGCTTCCATGAATCATCCATATAAGCATTAGGCACATACATCATTTAGATTGCATTCCATAAACATATTTTCATTAAACATGCATTGCATTCACATTGACACAAAAGAATAACACAAAAAGTATAAGCCATGTATATGTATATATATAATTCACATATGTAAATATTGCTAGAAAGTTCAAATAACATCATAAGTTGGAGGTGTTCAAGGCATCACACTTTTTTGTCCAATCAAACAAACAACACAAACTTGGGGGTGTTCAAGGTATCCTACCTTTCCCATAAATTTAAACAAACAATTCAATCATGCATAAGCATTACATCATCATCAACAACAAATGCTAGGTTCAAAAGGTTGCATCCTTTTGTCAAAGGTTGCACCCTTTACCTTGCATTCACACCATCATTCATCATCAAAAACCCCTTTATCTGTTAAGGGCAATGAACAGACACAAATCATTTCAAAAACCTCCTTTCAACCGTTGGGGCAAAAATGACATCACATTTTGCATGACATTATACACCAACCCCCTTTCAACCTTTGGGGCAAAAACAGTATCACATTTTGCATGGTATTATACACCAACCCCTTTTCAACCGTTGGGGCAAAAACGATATCACATTTTGCATGGTATTATACACCAACCCCCTTTCAACTGTTGGGGCAAAAAAGGCATCATATTTTGCATGGTATTATACACCAACCCCCTTTCAACCGTTGGGGAAAAAATGGCATCATATTTTGCATGGTATTATACACCAACCCCCTTTCAACAGTTGGAGAAAAAAAGACATCACATTTTGCATGGTATTATACACCAACCCCTTTTAACTGTTGGGGAAAAAATGGTATCACATTTTGCATGGTATTATACACCAACCCCCTTTCAACCGTTGGGGCAAAAATGGTATCACATTTTGCATGGTATTATACACCAACCCCCTTTCAACCGTTGGGGCAAAAACGACATCAAATTTTTCGTGGTATTATACACCAACCCCCTTTCAACCGTTGGGGCAAAAACGGTATCATATTTTGCATGGTATTATACACCAACCTCCTTTCAACCATTGGGGTAAAAACGACATCACATTTTGCATGGTATTATACACCAACCCCCTTTCAACCGTTGGGGCAAAAATGGTATCACATTTTGCATGGTATTATACACCAACCCCCTTTCAACCATTGGGGAAAAAACGGTATCACATTTTACATGGTCTTATACACCAACCCCCTTTCAACCATTGGGGCAAAAACGGTATCACATTTTGCATGGTATTATACACCAACCCCTTGTCAACCGTTGAGGCAAAAATGACATCACATTTTACATGGTATTATACACCAACCCCTTTCCACCATTGGGGAAAAAACGGTATCACATTGCACATCATTCATATCATCCACAATCACATGGTATTATATGCCAACCCCATTTTCACCATTGGGACATAAATGACATCACATGTTACATCATTCATATCATCATGGTATTTTACACCAACACCCTTCCCACCGTTGGGGAAAAAACGGTATCACATTTGCATTTCACACCATTCATTCATCATTTTCACAAATTCACTACATCATTCATTTTCAATTGACTTGTGAGATACATTCGTAACTCATTTGCCAATTGAGGAGGTAAGCTACAAAAACTCCAAAAAAACTATTTATTCTTTTGTTTTCAACATCACTGCGCAAATCCAACAACAGAGAGAAGCTGCTTCTGTGCCCATAGCCCAAGCAGGTGTCTCGTATTTTTGCACCACATTGTGTTCCACACAACATGGTGCAAAAAGGGGCATCTGTAGACACCAAATCGCAGCCACTAAACCTCCATCCTAACCATCCCATCACCCACTTGTCTTCCATTCCACCTTCCCACAAATTATTTGGCCCAAATCCACCTTCCTGCCATTTCCTAGCCTAATTGGGGTTATTTAAATATTATTTTATAATATTTTATATTTTATATAATATTTTATTATATTTTATTATATTTATTATAAAATATATATAAATAAACTCAATTAACCTTAGATGTATGATTTCATTTAATCTCCACTGTCCATTTTCATTAATCCATGTCACATTCAAAAAGTAATCTCAACCATAGGATATGAATTAATCTTAGCCACACGATCAAAAGTGCAAGGCTAAAACCCTAAGAAAACCCTAGATTGGATTATAAATAGGGTATTTTGCAAATGCCCAAACCCTGGAACCTTGATATTAAGAGATATACTTAGAGAAGCATTTGTTGATGCTCTAGTGAAGCAGAGATAGAGAGAATTGAAGATCTGATGCCCTAGCTAAGCCAATAATACTTCTGCCATTCCATCCATCGTCCATCCATCCTCGCTCATTGCCATAGCCATATTCCATCTGTCGCCTCTGTTGCCATCCTTCCTGATCTATTTCTATAGATTTGCCCTACCCTATGAGCATTATGCCAAGCTTGTGAAGCTCGCTACAAAGCTTGCCATGCGCCCACTAGAGCTTGCCCTGTCTGCAAGTGAACAGTAGAGCTTGCTAAGCTCGCTACAGAGCCTGCCTAGCACCTTCCAGAGCCTGCGATAGTCCTAGATGAAAACCAGAGCCTGCGAAGCTCACGTTCGAGCCTATCGTCAACAACGAACTGCATTCTAAAGCTGTTGCATCAACAGATATGAAACGTCGTCTGCAATAACTGGTCAATAGCAAGGTAAATCTTATTTGTGTGTATTTTATTTAGTAATTTGTTGATTCTGCATGCTCTTTTATTTTATTAGTAAACTAGGGTTTTATTAATGTCTGAGGGCCTCACACTGTGGAGCCCTCACAGGTATTACTAACTCTCTTTGTTTTGTTTTGTGTATGCAGATCTGCAAGTTCTACATTTTATTTGACAGTTGTTGAAGCTAGAGTAGCCCAATATTGGATATTTGAAGCCCATTCAACTTGTTGGGATCAAGAGCACACCCGAATCTGAAAACACTTCCATCACTACTAGCTAGGGTTTCGGAGAACCCCAACATCATTGTAATATATTGTATCAAATAGTTGTACTGAACAAGGATTGTAATAAAGGAGTTTATCGGCTCCCCCCATCTTATTGAATATACTTTCTTTTGTGCAATATTTGTGTCTCATTACATTATTTTATTTCTGCTATTTTATTTTAAGTGGCGTGTTCTTGCATCTACACTTTACATCACCGCACTTGTTGGGGACACCCTTACCAAAAGAGTCTTGATTGATAATGGTCCTTCCCTCAATTTGTGTACATATCGATTCTTTCAAAAATTTGGATTAAAAGAGGAAGATTTAACAAAGTCTGATATCATTATCAAAGCTTTCAAAAATGAGTCCCAAGAGGCTTGTGGTGTCATCTCTCTTCCTTTGAAATTTGGACCAAAAATATTGGATACTTTGTTTTATGTGGTACATTATCTTGCATCTTTTAATCTTCTTCTTGGACAACCTTGGATTCATGCAATGAAGGTTGTCCCTTCTACTTTTCATTAATGTATTAAATATGAATTTAAGGATCAAGTTGTGACTATCCCGGGTGACCCTCGACCATTTGAATTTTATTCAAATATTGAGTTAGCCCAATTAGATTCTTATTCTTGTCCTTCTATTTCTTCAACAACTCCCTCATGTTCCTCATCTCAAATATCCAATCATCTTTAAATTTTAAAAATAAGTGAAGAACATGAGACTCATCATCCTTTCTCTAATCATGATAATCATTTTTTTCAAGAACCTCTTATGGATCTAGCCAAACTACCACCTTCACCCCAGACTATGGGCTTACCTCATAAAAAGGGTGATGTTATACACATTGGCACATGTACTTTTGTCTTCGGTGGAACTACTTACGAAGAAAATATTCATGGTAGTAACCCATATTTCCAAAAATGCTCTTTTGCTCAATGTTATCTCACAAATAATTATCCCCTTCCTAAACAGATCCTGTCTAGAATGGGTTATGTTGGTAAAAGATTGGGATCACAAAAGAAGGGTATTCAAGAACCCTTGGATGTTGAGATTTGGCCAGGAAGATGTGGTATAAGGTTTATACCTAATAAAAATCAACCTTTGCTTTTTGAGGATGATGATCATCTTATGACTTATGCTGAATATATGGAATATCAAAAGATGTCAATGGATGAATGTGCTAGTAATGATTTATTTTCTTCAAATATAATGCATTGTAATATGATTGATTCTATTTGTTCAAATCTTATTCCTAAACATAAACTTAGTGATTTTGTTTATGATATCTCTTATGTCAAAAAGCATGGTACTCTTAGAAAATGTGTTGATTATCAAGCTATGGATGTTGATCGAAAATCCTTAAAAACATTCCTTTGTGATTTTAAGGACATATTCGACCCAACACTCCATAACTTGCTTCTTTGCTTTGATAAAGGAAATAATGCATATAGCCTTTGTTTATATTTTAAATATCCTTAATCAAAGAACTTTAACATAACGTAAATACACAAACATATAAATCTAACACAAACATCATGTAGTTGCATTCATACTTCTTCTGCATTTTGTCTTGCTTGCTCATATTGCATTTGTTGTATGTCATCCTTGCATGTTTGCTTGACATCTAAAAATAACCTTGCATGATTACTTGTCATATTTGGATGACTGATTGTACATGGCTACTTGTTCATATAGCTTCTTTTGGGGGTTTTACGACAATGGCATGTGATGACACCTAGTTAGGTCATAGCTCACATGCATTGCATTTTCTACTAGGACTCTTATGCCTAGTAAGACCCCCCTAGGGATTTTTATTTCAATTTATTCTACATTACTCCTATCTCATCTACTATTCTTCTTACAACCCCTATTCATTATGGGTTAACACTTGCAATATTATATTATACACCCCACACAGAATTGTCATACATCCTAGCGGGTTATACACCCCACACAGGATTATCATACATCCTAGCGGGTACTACATTATTATCTTCTATTGGATCACACTCTCTTTTGACTCAACAGACTCAACACCCCATTACAGGATAAGCTCCTTGGCCATTGATAGTAGGCCTTGGCATACATCCTAGCGGGTAATTTCCTCATAACAGTCAATAAGGGAGCAACCATCCATAGTGGATCATAATCTCTTACACTTTTTGTAAGTGCTACACCCATAATGGATCTAAATTATGTTACCATCTATAGCATTTGACTACACTGGTTCCTTGCAACCTACGCTAGTTCTATGACTTAGACCACTCATTTTTCTTCTATTCTAATGGTTGAACTTTGGATCTTTCTTTTTCTTCTGATTCTTCTTTTCTCTCCTCTTATTCTTTCTTTACCCTTATTCTATTCATCCATGCATTTCATGCTAGTTGCATTAGGTTCATATTGTACCCAATAATATTTGCTTTGTTGCTTGCTTGCTTTGTTCTTCATGTTCCTATGTTTTGCTCTTTCTTTTCTTTGTTATTTTCTTGTGTTTTTCTATTTATCTACTTTGTTCTTCATGTTTTTGTGTTTTGCTTCTTCTTTTTTCTCTGCCCTTTTTAAATTTTCTTAAGTATTTTTCCTTTAGAAACTCAAGGGGGCACCCTAGCCATAGAGGCATTAGTGGTAGTAATATCTTGCCCTGTGTGCAAGAGTCCAAAGTGTCCTTCATGATACCCCTTTTTGCACTACCCCTTTGTCCAAAGCTGGCCACCCCTTCTCTATGTTTATTGTTTTCTTGCCCATAGGATTCTATATCTTTCTTTGATGTATTTACTTGGCCTTAAATACATCAAATAGGGGAAAAATGTAGACACAAAAAATTGACCCACTAAGGTGAATAATTTTCCTTAGATTTCTTGTTTTCTCCTTAAAAACATAGGGTCATATTTGAGCCAATTTTCACCCTACTAAATATTTTCCATTTCTTCTAAATACTATATTGTTAGATCGAAATCAAAAAGAGCTTTCCAACGGTATATGATATAACCTATTTTGACTTTGTTTGACCCTTTTAAATGCATTAAAACCGCATGGGGGTCCAACAGGTGTGACGTCGCATCCCACTTTTATGGGGCACGTTTTTGTTGTTTCTAATTTAATTTATTTTATTTTATTTTATTTATTTATTTTATTATTTTTGGCCCACTTGGACCACTTGTTAAACTTGCCCTAGGGTTTATTGGCATCGGTTGTGAGTTTATTTGACCTATTTCTTTGCCTATAAAAGGAAGATTAAAAATCAAATTTTAACAATGCGATCAATAACATGAACACTGCTACAAACATGAACTCATGAACGACATGCTCTTGCTTACGATCTGATTGTTCTTTGCTGCTTTCTCGCTGCTTCTTCTTCATTGTGTGTTTCGCTACTAACCCTCAAAGTGCAACTTCTAGATTTAATCTACATTGTGTGATTTGTTTTTGGCTTGGTGGATCCATCGGTGTGAGCTTGGTGAAAAGACGAAGTGTCTTTTGTAGAGGCTCTCATATTCTTCTCGTTGTTCCCTCAACATCCATCAAGCACTATATTATTTTTTTTATATTTTTATTTTCGTCTTTGCATCATCATTAAAAGCATTTAGTAATTAGGATCTCTTTGTTATTTCTATGCATCTCATTTGTAGATTACTATAAAACGTTGCTCATCCTATTCTCTATATGTTATTTCGCATCCTGGGCTTCGCCTGGGGGTAATTTTTTTGATCTGTCAATTTCATTACTTCCATTTACGCATTTTTAACATAGCAACATATTCTATTTTTGTTGTTACTATTTTTGTACATCTATTTTATGTTTAAACTCCAAAGGTCAATTTTCGATTTTATTTGCAAAGGTCATCTAATTGGACCTAGGGGGCTTGACTGTTGTGCCTCCAAGAACTCTCTTACAGCGGCCTAAGCAGGCCCCCTAACGCTAATCAAATATTTTTCTAGTCAATTATTTGTTTTTACAGGAACAGGTTTATTTTGACTTCACTAGGGCAAGGAGAATTAAAGCTTGGATCAACCATAGGTTTGAGTTAAGTGATTTTGTTCTTATTGCTAGTTTTTCTGATCGACATTCTTAGGCATCTGGATATTAAAAAGCATATAGTTTGTATTTAGATTAATTCTTGCATATTTATCTTTAGTTAATTCTGTTTTAATTAATTAGTTAATTTTGTTTTAATTAATGAGTTAATTTTGTTTTAATTAATTAATTAATTATGTTTTAATTAGTTAATTATGTTTTAATTAATTAAATAATTTTGTTTTAATTAATTAATTTTATTTTAATTAATTTGTTAATTCTGTTTTAAAAATTGCTTGAAACAAAACCCTAAGTTAGCCTCATTCAAAGAAAAGAATCATATTAAGTTAGCTCTTGTATTTCACATTTCTTGTATTCTATATTTGTCTATATATGCATTCCATTTTATTTTGTATTGTTAGTTAATTTTCCTTTTGTTTATATTTCCATTTAATTTATGTTTATACTATTATTTGTTTTCTTAGTTTAAAATTAGTGAGGTCAAACCTAAGCTATTTGTTTAAAGTGAACACATTAAAAATTTTCTTGTATATCATGAGTCTCCTTCTCTTGTATCCCGAAAAGGACTTGGAGCGAGTCCTAAAACCGTTCCTGGTGAACCCCCCAATACTTGTTTAGCTAATCGAGTGTAGAGTACAACATACCCCCATGGTTCACCCCTGCAAAAGGACTCCTTCCCAACGAATCCAGGTCTCCTCTTTGTTCAGGAAATCGTACGTGGTAGGGCAGTTTTCCCCCTCTACATAATTACATATTTTATTGGATACTTGATCGAGCTCAAATGCTACCACTATAATACTAACCCACTGGGTGATATGAAGTAAACAGAACCCCAACCCTCCAAGGCATCAAACTGGGACAACCAACTAGAAAACACTCAGTCATGACCATACAACCTATCCCCTTCTAAGTACGCCATAGTTTGAACCTTGGACCTCCCCAAAGAGAAGCCAAAGCCTTAACCATTATGTTGTCCTTGTCCTAACATTTTTATCCAAAAAAAATAGACCGATTGATAGCAACCAATACTTGTCTATAGATTGCTCTAGTTTGATTCTTAAGAAGGTCAATATTTCATTAACTTTATTTTTACCTAACATGTTAAGAATTATAAAAGTTCTCTAAACAAACAAAAAAATTAAAAAATAAAATAAAATATTATACAACCAATAAAATATTGTTTAATTCTTATATAAGCATTCAACCATATTATAATTATCTGTGAGGATGCCACTTGCATTATCAGTGATGTGACCCAATCCCCATAATGAACGAATGGACGTGTATAAGAAGTATTTAAAAAAAATATTAAACCTTAATCACCTCTTCAAAATCTTTCCTATTTTCAAAATATTTACTATTAGACCACTTAAATGTTTAGAGAGGTATTTGCATGCATGTGGTCTACTACCAAATTCACCACTTGCATTCTCTATTCAAGCCCTATGATGGATGTTTATAAGAAGTATCGATATTATAATAATAATAATAATAATAATAATAATCTTTACATTAGCCCTCGAGGGCTAGTGGATTGTAAGTGCTTTTTTGGCTAGGTACTTATCAAGAAGACATTCAAGTTCATACTTTGGGGATAGCCTGTTTGTAAAGGTAGTAGAGTGATCTGAATCCTCTGAGTGCATGTCAAACCAACAAATATGAATCTCGAGCAATTGATGGTTCCCTTCATATTGGGTCAACAACAACAAGGCGGAATAGGTTTGGTGAGAGCAGCCCATATGGTTTGAACCCTGAGCTTGTCAATTACTAAAATAGTGTGGTTGGAATAGCCTGTTTGCAAAGGTAGTAGTTTGATTTGAATCCTTTGAGTGCATGTGAAACCAACGAATATGAATCTCGAGCAACCGATGGTTCCCTTCACATTGGATCAACAATAACAAGGCGAAATAGGTTTGGTGAGAGAGAGCAGCCCAGATGGTTTGAACCCTGAGCTTGTCCGTTACTAAAAATAATGTGGTTGTGACCAACTCTCCTATGGAACCAAAAATAAAAAATAAAAAATAATTTTTAAATTTTTAAATTCTATGTATTTTTGCAAGCTGTTAACAATACCTCAATTGTTTAGAGGTAGTCCATGGACAAGCATTGGACCACTATTAATAGCCTATCCTTTTGGATTAACTTATAATTTTTAAATTATAAATTATATATTTATTTATTTAAGATTTGGTTAGCGTGATAAACCCCTACACCCACGCCCGGGGCTAAGCAATTATAAATCATATATTTTGACTAAAATATTTAAATATCTCCACTGTTTAGAGGCTGCTACTAGCAACCTATCATTTTCAAGTAAAATTATAAGTTATATATTTTTTCCCGAGAGTACAATGCAATGGCATTCGTAGGTCGAGGATTTTCTTACACTAATCAAATAAAAAATTATAAGTTGTATATTTTACTCTTAAGCAATAAATGTATAATTTTTAAACTATATAATTTCATACAATAACTTCTAAAAATAAAATTTTTAATTTTAATAATAAAAAATCATGAATTTGGAGGTCACTATTAGCAACCTATCAACCTTTTAGAGGATGCTATTAACAATCTATTTTTTCGAGTAAAATTATAAGTTATATATTTTATCCCAAGGAACAATGCAACGGTTTGGGGTTTGGCTCCTTGAGAAATCCAAAGTTTAAGTCCCCCGTGTTTGGGACCTGGTGTTATAAGTTTATCTCTCAACCTTACTAGGGGTCATGGTTGGGATGAAAATGCTTAACCCTAAATGTCGGTGTGAGGGGTTTCTCACACTGATTAAAAAAATAAATTATAAGTTATATGTTTTGACTAAAAGATTTAAATTTGAATCTTAAGTAATAGATGTATAATTATTAAACTGTATAATTTCATACAATCACTTTTAAAAATTAAATTTTAATAATAAAAATCATGAACTTGGATTAGTTTGCCTCAAATTGTGTTTATAAAGTTATAAAAATAAGGGATAAGGTTTATAAAGGTATCTATTTAAAAAAATAAAAAATAAAAATTATGAATAAATTGTTAACGAGTTTTTGGTTCAATGGTTAAGACTCATGGATATAAATAAAATGTTAATGAGTTTTTGGTTCAATGATTAAGACTCATGGATGATGTACTAAGGTCCAAATAGACTATAGTTCAAATTGACTAAGTCAATGTGAAAGCTTTTCATAACCCTACTTTATATATATTGAATATTTAGATTGTGTTTTTATATATTGTATTTACATTTTGATTAATAAAATTAAAATATTATTTTTAAAAAAATCAAATTTTTATTTTATTTTAATTACATTTTTTATTTTTTATTTTTAATCAAAGTGAATACCTATTTTTTATTAGGTAAAGAAAGGGTTTTAAGTATCCTCAAACCTAAGAGTTTTGAGAAGGACCCATAATC
Source organism: Wollemia nobilis (assembly GCA_028583015.1). Lineage (NCBI taxonomy): Eukaryota > Viridiplantae > Streptophyta > Pinopsida > Araucariales > Araucariaceae > Wollemia > Wollemia nobilis. Next base: position 14,221,656 of record JAQPPZ010000733.1, read on the forward strand.
CTAGATGAGGGTTTTGAGAGGATCCCACAACCATTACAACAAGTTCCAAAAGGGTTACCCAACAACAAGCTCCAAAAGAAGAAATACAGTTTACACCCAAAAGGGTAACCCACCAATGAGGAGCAAAGGCCAGAAAAACTAGCCACCAACCCACCAACCCTCTTATGTAAAATACACAACAATAAAGTCCTAGAGGATATGAACTAAATGCCCCAGATGGGGATCACCACCAATATAGAGCTAAGGTTTTCTCTTTTTAAAGCAGTAAATGATGAAAGCAAGGTTGAAGAATTAATCAAAATCATTCTAGATTTCTTACATTGCAGAACTACAGGAAAGTCTGTGGAAGACAAAGCAAAAAAATTTCAGAGTGCGGAATCACATTTCATTGATATCGGGGTAATATTTTTTACATTTCTCACCGATCGTGCTCAGAAATCAAGCCACAAGACATTCTTGTTGGTGCCACATTCACAAGGCTGATTTTGGAATGGTTGAATTACCATCTGCTTTTAATAATTTGCATTGGCCCGATTGTTTCTATGATAATTTTATTTGTTTGGTCACACTCTATGACTTTCCTCAACAGGTCTCCTCCGAGGATTCTCCAAATTGCTCTGCTTGAAGATATATTTACTAAGGGTGTTGTTATTCTTAGAAATGAAATCAACAGATTCTTAAGGTTTTTACAAGATGTTGCAACAAGAAGCAACCTCAAGACATTTGTCAGGGTATTTTCAATATCTATAAAAAATTGTCATTCATATAATATTCATCTTATACAACTGCTTTGTGTTTGATCGTTAATGGGGGAGAATTTAAATTTGGGTAGGAGCGGGACAAGAGGAATTTCGCCCTGTAGTAGTAGACCCTCTATGATGGAAGGGGTTTTGGATGTTTTCGGGCCAGCAGATGAGGAGAGGGAATTTTTTGAACTCAAAGGGCCCTCTTGATCGGTGGAAAAAGATGACTAGTCTTCAAGTGGGCAAAAAAAGGCTAACCTTTCTACGGGTTCATGATCTATAATTTCCCAACATGGGTCTCATTCTAAGGGATCGTCGCCCAGAAGGGATTGTCCAAATCCGCCCCTCTTTTGTAAAAATGGTCTCAGGGTCTTCCATTAACAAAGGTAAACGGATTCAGTATGATCTCTTTCTTGATAATCACAAGCTTTGGATCCCTTCGGATATCATTTGCAGGAACAAGGAAGAATGTTTGCAAGACCTCATTGGTAAATTTTGAGGCAGTCGGTCAGATCTAGCCTCCATTCACAAATGGTTTGTTTCAGTTTGGAAACCCCTAGGCTCCATTGATATTGTTGCACTACCCAAGTCCTTTTCTTGGTAAAATTAACCTATGAGGAAGATTCGAGGTATATTTTGGAAGGAGGGCCTTGGTTTTTTTATTGTAATGGGTTTTTATTTGAAAATGGGGTACTGATTTCAACCCTTCTTCATAGAAAGCGAATCTACTTCCTCTTTGGGTGAAATTACCTGGTCTCCCTATGCACTTTTGGTGCTTTCATGTGCTCAAGGTTATTGCATAGGGTATTTGGGAGCTTATATCGGTGGATGGCCCAAATTTGGTAAAATCGAGGATGAACTACGCAAGGATGTGTGTCATGACAAATATTGAGGTGGATCTACCGGATTTAATAGAGCTTAATTTAGAATTGGGATCCTAGAAACAACCTCTAGAATATGAGAACATGCCACCTCTGTGTAGCTGCTATGGGAGTAGGGACCATGTGCAAAATTTGTGCTCACCCTTCAAAAATTGGGCAACAACTCAGAAGAAGAAAAATGGCTCTACTTTTGCTACTCATAAATCTATTGGAGTTGCTAGGAGTAGTGGTACTCTTGGCCCCAGAACTCAGGGAGAGTTAAGCTTCTCAAAAAAAGGGCGTAAATTTTAGGTTGTTAAGAATCAGCTTCTTTCGATCCCAAGAGCTAGATTCTCCCCATGCCCTGGCTGGTGGTAAAGATCAGAGTGTTTTGTCTCCTTTAGGTGAAGGAGTTCGGCCTGATATAGGTTTTGAGGCTGAGTCCTTGGGCGGGGAGGCTAAAGAGGCCCAAGAATGATCAACTGTGGACACTTCGCTGGCCCCAGTGTAGCTTTCTGATGATTCCCTAGCTTTAGATGGTGTCCTGGTTAAGTCCTTCGTTGTTCCAGATCCTCTTCAGTTGGGTCAGAATTCTTCTCTCCCCTCTCTAGGTGATATGGTGATTGTCTTGCATGAAAGGCCTTTAGCTGGGGTCTATATGAAGACGTCTGCACCAAAGGATATTTTTGTGCCCATGCTATCTTCAGTTAAGAGATGTGTGGACCTTTCTTTGGAGGAGGTAAGCCCTAATCGTCTGGTTATATTCAATTCTTTTGAGAAGCTTAATTCAGATGAACCAATATTACAACATATGTTGTTAGATTCGGGCCAAAAACCTTTGTCTCCTAATCCTCTCAAGTGTGGCTCCTCTGGCCTTAAAATAAGGAGCTATTGCAAAATATTGGATGTGGGTGTAGATAGAAAGGTTGATAAACCCTCGAATTATTCTCAAAGAAAAAAGGATATTGAGTTTGATATTGTCAATGGATCCCAGACCCAGCTACAAGTTTGGGTCAGCATTCGACCCTCTACCCCAGATAAGAGTGATAATGTCAAACCCATAAAAGAGCATAACATACCAACAAGACCCCAACAAGCAAAACACCTTGGTCACGAACCACAACAGAGAAACTAAGCATGACTAGAAACAAGATCCATAATGGGAGAAAGGAGATCTCTCGTTCAAAGGGTTTCAGAGCATTAAATCCAGAGCGGGAATGAAACCCTCACAAAGGAAGCCCTCAGAGAAGAAACCCTCACGAACTCTCGCTGCCATGGTGAGGCTCAGGCCCTTACCATTATATTTTTTATTTTAAAATGGTTTTAAGATATGTTTATATTTTTTATTATATATGTTATGTAACTAATTTATTAATTTAATATAATATATATTTTAAACATTTATGATTGAAAGTAAGGGTTTTGGAACAAGTAGTAGAAAGCTAAGGTAAATGAATTTTTTAGTTCTATTGATGTAACTTAAGATTTGATTTTAAACAAATGTTTATTGTTTTTTATTTTCTATTTTATTTAAATTGAATATTTGGATGGTGTTTTTATATATTTTATTTACATTTTGATTACTAAAATAAAAATGTTAATATATATATATATATATATATATATATATATATATATATATATATATATATATATATATATATATATATATATATATATATATATATATATATATAATATTTTAATTCAATATATATTCTAATCCTTTATGATTTAAAGTAAGGGGTTTGGAACAAGTAGTGGAAAGCTAAGGCAAACCAACATTTTTTTGATGAACCTTAAGATTTGATTGCAATGAATGGATGCATTAAGTGAGGGTTAAAAGGTAAAAAAATCAGGTTTTTGTTCATTAGGTTTAAGGTAAAATAATAAAAAGCAAGAAATTTTTCATCATAAACCAAGGTTTTTATTTTATGGGTAAATTTTAACAATTATTTATAAAATTAACGTTTAATTAATTAAAAAAAATATCTAACAAAAAATCCACCAATTCAAATAACATATTTTATGTTTTAAATCAATATTTTACTTATATGTTTATATAACAAAAAATCCACTTGATTCAAATAGCATAATTTATCTTTTAAATCAATATTTTACCTAAATATTTATCTAACAAAAAAATCCACTTGATTCAAATAACATATTTTATGTTTTATATCAATATTTGACCTAATAGATGTGATGTGAGAGATGAGAAATAATACAAAACTACCAACATGCACCCTAGGTTGAATATAACCATATTATAGATATAAACCCACTTATATTCTCTACAAACTTTTCCAAATATTCAACTTAAATATTTCAAAATTTCATAAAGTTAAATCCTATTGGTAAAAATACTGTAAGTTTTTTTATATAGTATTTTTTCTTATATATACTATAGTAAATAGTATGGATTACCTACAACTCCAAGCTTGCTGCAATGGTAAGGGCTTGGACCTCTCAAGGTTCAAACCCCACTCAGTATAAGGGGATCGAGACTCCTCATAAAAAAACTTGTATGAACTAGTTGAATTTTTATCAAGTGACATTTTTTTTTTTTTTTTTTTGTAAAAGAGGGTAAAAATTTATTAACTCAACAAAACATTCATGATACAAAGAAAAAGCAGAAGCTATTCATACATATCAGCTCTCAATAAAGAAGAGAGAGATTGAGAGCAATCAGAAGAAAGTTGAGACCAATTTTGAACATCCCAACCATCTTGAAACTTAGAAGCCCATTTAGCTAACAAATCCGCTACCCTATTCCACTCCCGAGGAATATGCACAAAAGAAATGAAGTCCAAGTGAGCAGAGATATTAAGAATTTTCCGAGCAACCCAACTCAACCGCCAACAACCATGAAGACTATCTCCATAATTTAACAAATTTATAACAATCTGAGAATCAGATTCACAAACAATCCGACGCCAACCCAAAGCATACCCTTGCTCCAAAGCATATAAAATTGCGAGTGCTTCCATGAAGTTATTAGAATGATGTCCCTTAAAGCAAGAGAAAAAAATTGGATAGTACCACTACTATCCCGCCCCACACCACCAATACCAGCATTACCCGGATTACCCCGGGAAGATCCATCCGTATTAATTTTCAGCACTCCCAGAGGAGGCGGATTCCATTTGCCAGCCCTCCGCACCCGATTATTCTGACCCATCCGTCTGCAAGAGACATTAGGACCAGGACCATTAACCATCAAGCCTAATCTTTCCATGATCTGACGTTCCGCATGGTCCACGGGAGAAATAATCTGACATTTTGCGCATACAGCTTCCTCGGATCATTCGCAAAATCCTCTCGCTGCACTCGGGAAGTAGTTAACTCCTTACCTTGGAAAATCCGACGGTTCCGTTCAAGCCAAATCTGCCAAAAAATGCATGAAGGACCAATACTCCATCCAACTTGTAAAAAGAAAGCCGCCTGCAGGAGGCCGCCCCATACTCCTCCAAAAATCAACTATTGATGAAGCATGCGAACAAGGGTGATTCCATACTCCCCACCAATAATGCCAGACTTGTCGAGCAAAGTCACATTGGAGAAGTAAATGCCCAACAGATTCTTCAGCCTTCCCACAGTTATAGCATAAAGAGGGGCCAAGAAACCCACGCTTTTGAAAATTATCCCAAGTGAGACAACGATTATGAGTAGCCTGCCACCCATAAAAACTACACTTCGGCCAAATAAACTTATTCCAAACTTGCTTCCACCACGGAACCTCCTCCTCACCAAACCGTTGCCGATCCAAAACACAATAACCAAGGGAAACAACCGAAAATATCCCTCTATTATCTCTTCCCCATGCTAGCACATCATCCCTAGGTAGAGAAGAGCAGGGACGGCTAGCGAGAATACGGGCCAGCTCTGCCCTCGCATCCATAGTGCCACCAAGCAGGCCATTCTCGAGGATCCTTCCACTGGAGACTAACCATCTGACCAAAGGACTTAACAGTTTTGAAATCCGCCACCTTCAACCATCCAAAGATCCCAAAAGCATTGAGCAAGATCTTGAAGATGTGGAAACTCGCTAAGAAGAGGAGCAAAGCCATCCCAAGAATCCCGCCAAAAAAGAGCCCGAGACCCAAGGATAACAAATCCGGAATAACCCCCGCTTAACCAACCTCGCTCCCTTTTTCAAAGTATTCCAAACAAATGATCCTCGACCACCAAGCCGTATCGAGGAATCTCTCGAACCTTCCACTCCCCTAAGATACTTGTGGGAGATAATCTTGGCCCAAGTTTGCTCCCCCGATTACTACACCAACGCCAATACAGCTTAGCAGCCAAAGCAGTCCCAGAAAGAGAGCTTAGACGAAGACCCAATCCCCCAGCTTGCCTTGGTCGACAAATAGTCTCCCATTTAACAAGACTCCATTTTGAGGAACCAAGATTGCCAGCCCATAGGAATTGCCTAGAAAGAGAATCCAGGTCATGAAGAAAACTTGTTGGAGCAATCTGAATAAGGCATCTATACACCGGTAAAGCCTGAACAACTGACTTCAAAAGTAAAACCCGACCAACAAAAGTTAACCATCTATGAGTCCAATGACTAACTCGACTACGAAATTTGTCAAGTATGTTAGTCCAAACCGCCCTAGGTAGAGGACCAACAGAAATGGGAATCCCCAAGTATGTAAGAGGAAGAGTTCCAACCTGAAACCTGAGAATCTGAACAATTCTAGCTTGAACCCCGGGATCTCGTATTGAAAAATAAAATAATAGACTTGTGCTCATTAATCTCCTGACCAGAGACAACCAAATACAAGTCCAAAGCATGTCTAAAGTTGGTTGCTTCACAAATAGAAGCTACACCCAAGAGAGCAGTGTCATCAACAAACTGAAGATGGGAAATGGCTGGCCTACTATTCTCCCATTTCCATCCATGAATAAGACCCTGGTGAACCTGATATTTAAGCCAGCGACCCAGACCTTCAGCCATAATTATAAACAAGTACGGAGATAAAGGATCCCCCCGCCGAAGACCCCGGGAAGCATGAAACAAAGGAGAGGGCTTTCCATTAATTAGGACAGAATATGAGGGAGTTGTAATACAACTCATAATCCACTCAATCCAAGAAGGATCAAATCCAAAGGCCAAGAGGATTTTGTGAAGAAAAGACCATTTCACCCCGTCATAAGCCTTCGCCATATCCAACTTCATAAACATAAACTTATTCTTAGAAGTGCTCATAGAATGAATCGCCTCAGCAACAATAACCACTCCATCCGTAACTGCTCGGCCACCCACATAGCCACCCCCGCTCATCAGAAACAACTCTATCCAGCCAAGGCTTGAGACGCTCCGCAATCAGCTTAGTAATAATTTTATACACCACATTGCAGAGAGCAATAGGCCGAAACTGATCAAAAGAGCTAGCACCCTCCTTTTTAGGAATTAGCATCAAAAAAGTGGAATTCAAAGCTTTCAACAACTGATGGTTATGAAAGGACTCAAGAACAACCCTCAAAAGATCAGATTTAATAATTTCCCAAAAGTGTTGAAAGAACTCAACCGGGAAGCCGTCAGGCCCCGGAGCTTTCCCAGTCTTCATAAGGAAAACTACCCTTTCTAGTTCATCAATGGAAATAGGTTGAAGAAGGCATGCATTGATCTCTTCTGAAATAACAGAAGGAATACAACGCAAAATAGTATGATCATCAACATGATCCCCACAAAAATCCTCGTAATATAAGGAAGAAAAAAATCGAACAGCTTCCCGAGAGATATCCTGAGAAGCAGACAACTGAATACCTTGAGAAGAAATAATCGAAGAAATACCATTACCGTGTCTTCGAGCCTTAACAGATGTTAAAGAAAAAAGTCGTATTTCGATCTCCTTCTTGTAACCATTCCACCCCGGCCTTTTGCTTCCGTAAAATCTCTTCCCGAAGCTCCCATTCTTGAAGTTCATGCAAAGCTTCGTACTCCTCCCGCAAATTCTCGCTCTCGTTAACCCATGATCTCTGATATGTCTGGTGATAACATCAAGCCTTCTTTGGGCCAAAGTTTTAGCCTGAAATAGATTCCCGAAACACTGCCTGTTCCACTTTTTGAGTTGATATTTCACAAATTGGAGTCTTTTAACAAAAGAGTACATAGCAGTACCGTGGGAAGGACAGCCCTGACTCCACCAGACTTTCATCAACTCGTACAAAGAGGGATCCCTAAGCCACATTAACTGGAATTTAAAACTTGGATGATGATCCATTTCTTGCCGAGAGATAACAAGTTTAATAGGCCGTTGGTCCGATCCCCTCCAACCAAGAATCGTTGAGTTAGTAACCCAAGAATTGCTAATCCAAAATGAAGAAGTAAGAAACCTCGTCCAACCTCTCGGAGATCGAGTTAGAACCACACCGCTTATTCGTCCAAGTGAACACACCATTCTTTGGCTTAATATCCACCAGATTAAGAAGCTGAATATTATCATTAAGGAGTCTAGAGGCAGGCCCCAAAGTACCCACACCACCCCTCTTCTCATCAATACTAGATACAACATTAAAATCTCCAGCCATAATCCAAGGATAGAATGGAACCAAGGCTCGAACACTTTGAATATGATTCCACAAAGAAGACCTTCCCAAACAAGATCCGAGGGGGCGTAAATGTTAGTGAACAAAACCACTTCTCCAGACTCATGGCAAGAAGCTATCATAGAAAGAGATGACTTATTCGATACCCACCAAAGAGGAGTAAGCTTCTATGGATTCCAAAGGCTAACAAGCCCCCCAACACTACCCACAGCCCCAACACACTGACAAAGACCTCGAGGCCAGAGTTTAGAAGCAATACTAAATAGACCCTCCACCGATAATTTAGATTCTTGAAGAAAAACAACATCCGGCTTATGTGCCTGAACCAAATCCCGAATAGCTTTTTGACGAGGTAAGCTATTCAAACCTCTCACATTCCAAGAAAGAACAATCATTTAGAGAGAGAAGAAAAGTGAGACTCCAGGGGTTTAACCACCCCACTCTCAACCAATGTTTCTCCCTCCATATGCAGTTTATGTGCATCTTTCTTTCTACCCACCTTAATCAGCTTCGCAGGGGCCTCTTTTTTAAAGTTCTGTTGGAGTAACCCTAGAGAAGGACTAGGCCAAGAACCCTTTCCTCTACTAGAAGTCAGCAAATCAGCCAAAAGAGGGTCATCCCCTTTCACACCGTCCTGTTGCCCCTCCGAAACAGGAACAATTGCTAGGGCTGTGTTCAAAGAAGAATCGTCACTTCCTTGTTGCCCATTAGGATTCAACACCTCAGTTACATTTTGAGTATCCATATTCAAATTACCATTCATTCCTTCATCAGGAGATACCAACTCATCTAAGGCATCAAACTTATTATACAAGCCATCCATTTGTCTAGCAGTAAAGGTCCGCTTCAACCCTTTTCCCTTATTACGATTCTTAACTGGAACAAAGCCTTCTTTGTCTACCCCACTAACATCCATGGGAGCCCTCCCCTGTCCATGTCCAACCTCTTGTGTAACTGACTTCCCACCCTGAGATTGTAGATTTGGATTTTTAGAACCAAATGATTTATTTTCAGGCATTTTAGGGCATTTACGCTGAAGATGCCCGTACTCATGACACAACCGACAACGGAAAGGAATAGTTTCATAGTCTAATTGTTGAACCCAAGAAAAAGAGCCAACACATATTTGCATAGAATCGGGTAGAGGCTTAGATAAATCCAATTCCACACAAATACGGGCACATGAGACTACCTTTTTGTCTGAAGTTTTTTTGAGACGGTCCCACCGGTTTGCCTAACACCAATGCAATCATGTGCAAAATATCCGTCCGCCAAAACTCCAAAGGTAGCCATGGAAGTCGAACCCACACTGGAACCCTAGAAGGAATCTCCTCAGTCGGATTAAAACCCATATGCCAGGGTTTAATAAACAGGCCAATCTGGTTGTAAAAGTATGGGCCCCCTCAAAAGCCCTATTCCGGTCTGCCAAGCAGGAAAACACCACCGTAAAGAAATTATTAGCTCCCATCATGATCTCCATATCACCGACCGGGTTCCAAGTACTCCTGGCCCACTTTTCAAATGCCAAGAAAGGGATGCGAATACCCAAGAATTTGCATATTAAAGCATGATTTTGCATATATTCAACATCATCTCGCAATTGACTCAGGCTGAATCACAAGAACAAAGCCGCTCCCCAGCCCTTTCCAAGCATCCATTAACTCGCTTTGCACGAAACCCTCCTTCCAAAGAAGAATTACTTGGGCCTGAAGAATTACCCTCTGCATTATGCCAAACAGAAGAAAAGCCTGAGCCACGAAGGGCTTCCTTAAACGAGACATTATTCCGACATTGGGTACCTCCAGGCAAAGCCATTCATGCTGTTCCAAAAATCTCAGAAATCCCTTCTCCTCAGAGCACCTCCTAATTTTTTCCTCAGCTATTTTTTCATGCATGGTATGTGTTGGAAACTCAAAAACTGCTACAACCTCTTTTTTATATACTAGCCAAAAAAATTTGTACATAGTTGTGTACAAATGGTGAATAAAAAAACCAAATATGCTTTACAAAATCAACAATTTCATTATCCTTCTACTACTGGTAAATTAGTTTTTTAGAAGAACCTTATATTTCCATTCTTGGTGGTTAGCTTTGCCATTGCTTTTTAGCATGTCTATCCCACCACCAGTTTATTCATGCTTTTGTTTTTTCAATTTCTATGTGGAGTAGTTATCACTTACCGAACAATCTACCACTTGACAACTACTTTGGCCAAAGTTGTATTCCTACCTTGCCTTGACAAAAAGTAAATTTTTGTGTGTCCACTGGCTTGGTCAATGCATATGCAACATTTCTTTGTGGTTTCACCTTGAGTAGGTCCACTTCTCCTGATTCCACCACTTCTCTAATGAAGTGAAACCTCACTCTAATATGTTTTGTCCTAGAATGGAACTTGGGGTTCATTGTAAGATCAATTGCACTTTGGTTGTCACACCAAGAGGTATTGGTCCTTGTTCAAATCCCACATCCTCGCATAGCAAATGCAATCATACAGCTTCTTTGGAGGCCTTCAGAGCAGCAATATACTCAACTTTTGTAGTAGATTGTGCAACCACTTCCTACTTATTACTCCTCCAACTAACTGCACCACCAAACAATACGAAGATATATGCACTTGTGGACTTACCCTTATCCACGTCTCCAAAATTTGAATCAACAAATCCCTATAATTGTTTGTTTCTTGTTGCACCATAACATATTGCATAGTATTTTGTCCCTTGTAGATACCTGAATATCTTCTTAACAACAACCCAATGTTGCTTACTTGGATTAGACATGAATCTACTTACAACACCCACTACATGGGCTAAATTAGGTCTTTTACATACCATTGCATACATGATCTTTCCAACTCAAATAACATATACTACACTTGTTATTTCCTCCTCTTCTTGTTTTTTCTTTGGACTAATTTCATTTGACAATGCCACTCCCACTTGAGATGGAGTATTCATAGGAGTGCACTTGTCCATTCTAAATAGTTCAAGGAGATCCACTATGTATTTTATTTACCTTATCCAAAGCCTTCTTGTCATGCAGTATCTTTTAACTTCAGTTCCCAAAAATAATGCAATGGACCCAAGTCTTTCATGTCAAATTCTCTTGACAATTCAGACTTTGTCCTTTTTACCAACTCCTTTGAGTCACTAAGCAAAAGAATATCAACATACAAGACCAAACTAATGAAGTGATTTACCTTTTTCATGAAGTACATGCAATGATCTCCATCACTTCTTTTGAAACCATGCCCAATCACATGCTTGTCGAAGTTGTGGTACCATCATCTTAGGGATTGCTTCAAGCCATAGAGTATTTTCTTCATCTTGCACACCAAATTACTACTCCCACTTGCTACAAACCCTTCCGGTTGTTGCATATAAATGTCTTCATTGAGCTCTCCATGAAGAAAAGTTGTCTTCACATCCATTTGACAATAATAATCCAATTGAAGCAAGTTTTCCCAAAGGAGATAAGGTTTTGTTAAATTTTATACCCTCTACATGAGTATATCCTTTTACCACCATCCTTGCCTTATATCTTTCTATTGAACCATCAACTTTGTACTTCCTCTTATAAATTCATTTACAACCAACCGCTTTCCTATCCTTAGGCAATGGTAGCAAATCTCAAGTCTAATTTTGTTCAAGTGACCTAATTTCTCCTTCCATAGCCTTTTTCCAATGAATTGCTTCATCATTATTAAGAGCCTCTTTCACACTTCTTGGCTCATCACACATGGAAGACAAATGCAAAATAACTAAAATCACTTGGTTCATAGCCATACCTAGTAGGTGCTCTTCTTTGTCGAAGACTCCTTGTCACTTGATCACTTTATTCAACTTCTAATCCTTTGAGTTCTATCTCATTTCTCGGTTGTACTTCATCATGAATAGGCTGATTACTTTCATGATTACTCTCCATATTAGTCTCTTCTCATTGTTGTACTTGCCTTTCACCATTAGACTCACTTACAAGTGGTTGCACCTCACGTAATGGAGTTGAAATAGGAGTGACACTTGTATTTGGCAACACTTGTTGATAATTTCCAGCCTATCTAGATTTGACTGCTTTTCACCAGCAAACTCTTCCTTGAAGATGACATCTCAGCTATATACAAGGCGGTGTTCTGATGGGATCGATAACTTGTATCTTTTGATTCCTTCACCATACCCAATGAAAATGCATTTCATTGACTTGTTATCAAGTTTTCTTCTATTCTCCTTAGGAACATGCATGTAGGCTTCACATCCAAAGACTCTTAGATGTGCTATTGTGGGATTTTTTCCACTCCAAGCCTCCTTTGGTGTCTTTCCACCCAAAACAGAGCTAGGAGACAAATATTCACAAAATTTGTTGTATGTAAAGCTTCAACCCAAAACATTTTGCTTAAGTGTGCATCCTCTCTCATGCTCCTTGCATCCTCCACTAAGGTTCTATTTAGCCTTTCTGCAACACGATTTGTTGTGGGGAGTATGGTGTATTTTTTTGCCTTGCAATACCATGCAACCTACAAAATGCATCAAACTCCTTGGAGCAATACTCACCTCCATTATCAGTCCTTAGTGCTTTTACCTTCTTCCTAGTTTGTCTTTCAACTTCAACCACAAAGACTTTGAACATATCCAAAGCACTACTCTTATGTTTCATGAAGTATACACATGATTTCCTTGAGAGGTCGTCAATGAAGGTGATAAAATATTTGGACCTTCCTATGGAAGCCACTTCCATTGGTCCACATATATCAGAATGTATTAATTCAATAATTTTTTTGCTCCTATATTCACTTGAGTTAAATGAAACTTTTTTTTGTTTTCCCATCACATATGCTTCACAAAAATCAAATGAACCAAACTTCATACCTTCCAAACCTCAACAATTTACTTATTGCACATCTCATGTAGGCTTTTCTCTCCAAGATGTGTCATTCTATGCCACAACATCATTTTTGACATCTTTGTTGTTTTGTGGATTTGCCACTCTCCATTGAGCTTGCATATGCACTACTAATGTCAACAGGAACTGCATCTAACTTGTACAAGGTTCCATGTCTTATACCTCTACCCAAGAACATGGCTCCACGAACTAACTTACACCCATATTTGCCAAAGAGAGTCTCAACACCAACCTCTACAAGTTGACTTACTAAGAGTAAGTTTCGTGTCAAGCCTAGAACATGTCTTACATCTGGTATGGTCTTGATCCTTCCACCCCCCTTCACTGGTTGATGAAGATGCTAAAGATTCTTCTTTTTCCTTGGAAAGATCAGCCATAAACTCACTTTTCTTGTGCCCCTTTTGTTTGCATTTCCAACAAACAATCTCTTGCTTCTTTCCTTTGCTTGGGAATCTTCTTCTTGATTTGGACCTATGACCTTTGTCATTGAATCTATCACCATTTCTTTCTTTCACCTTTTATCCCTAACAACCAAGGCTTCTAAGTTCTTAGTAGGTTCAAAGGTCCTTTTTTTTCTTCTTGGAGCAATTGACTAATAATCTCATCATTTTTAAGATTTTCTACCTTTATGATCTCATTGATTGTTACAATCAGATTGTCCCATGAGTCCGGTAAGACACAGCAAAAAAATATATTGTTCCCCTTCTTTGATCTCATACCTAGCTAATTTCAACTGATTTATAGGAGAATTGGTGTTTAAATATTCAACCACATTTCCTCCATCAACCATTTTTAGAGCATAAAATTGTTTTCTAAGAAATATTAAATTCATGAGTAACTTTGATTCATGGAGCTTACCAAGATTATCCCAAAGCTCTTTTGTTGACTTGGCTCCAATAACATTCATTAAGACTAAATCTGCAAGGTTTAAACCAATCAAGGCAATAGCTTTGTCATTCATCTTGTCCTAGTCATCTTGACTAATTGCAGTTGGCTTTGTATCCTTCATGATAGTCTCCTTCAGATCTCTTTCTACAAGGAGATATTCCATTTTCAGCTTCCACAAGTTGAAATTTTTCCCACTAAACTTTTCAATGGCAGACTTGCTATGGTCCATTCTCTGCTCCAACTAGTTACCACAAAATACCCAGGCATGATTCCAAATTAGTCCCTTGCACTTCCAGAGTTTCCTCAACAAATCAACAATTCCAATGTTGCCTTAGCTTCGATACCAATTATGAATTACAAAACACAAATCTAAGGTTTCAGATCTGCACAACACACTAAAACAAGAAGAATACCAACTGCAAAATTAAAACTCATGCATGGACACCTCTTCTCTCCTCTTGTGGACAAAAAAGCAGACCATAGTTGTACCATTGCAAAAGCACCTATAACATCATTGCACAACACCTGCAATAACCTTCAACAACATAAGAAAAGAAAAAACAATTGCATCTATACTCATATCTACAACAAGATGTCTAAATTAGTTTTATCATGCATGGTATGCATTGGAAACTCAAAAACAGTTACAACCTCTTTTTTATTTAGTAGCCAAAAAAAATTGTACATAGTTGTGTACAAATGGTGAATAAAAAAATAGAATATGCTTTACAAAATCAGCAATATCCTTATCCTTCTAGTGTTGGTAAATCAGCTTTTTAGAAAAACCTTATCTTTCCATTATTGGTGGTCAGCCTTGCCATTTTTTTTTAACATGTCTATCCCACCGCCAATTATTCATGCTGTTCTTTTTTCAATTTCTATGTGGAGTAGTTGCCACTGACTGAACAAAAATACTCTTCAACAGTTAGCATGTTGAAAATGTTCTAGGCAATGACTTGTTGCTTTGGCTCATTGTTTCACAAACTCCATCTTTTACAAGCCTTAGAAATGATCTGGGTTGCAAAATAGCCATCAAAACAAATGAAACTTTGAATCAAATGAATAGCGAAGATGATGTTAAAGTATAGTTGAATAAGAGAATGAGAAAATACAACTTTGCCTTGTTCTTAGATGATGTTTGGCTAACGAGTGCAAACTTCTTGTTAGAGTTAGATGTGCCTTGGCCTCCTCTTAACAATAATTCCAGCATCGTTGTTGTGAGTTCTAGATATAAGAGAGTGCTCTTAAAGGTGGGAGTTCTAGGGTCCACATCACATTTGCTATGGATGGTTTCCTAAACTATATACAAGATCCTTTGCCAGATCTGTTGAACAACCAGATAATTGCCCTAAAATATGCGTCGGTTCTATTCGAGCCAAATTTGCCAGATGATGCAAGAAAGGCCCAAATTCCAAGCCACTCGAAGGAAGGGGGCATTGGCCGGAGGTCTGCCCAGACTACTCCAAAACTCCACCAAGGACAGCACATGAAAACATGGATGGTTCCAGGCGCTCCACCAACGGTGCCAAATGTCTCTGGCAAAGGAGCATTGGAAAAATAAATGAGAAGAGTCATCCTCATTATTACTGCAAAGGACACAAAAAGAGGGACCCTGAAATCCCCTCTTTCTCACATTATCCCAAGTGAGGCATTTATTACGAGCTACCAACCGGAGAAAGAAGTTACATTTTGGCCAAGCAAATTTGTTCCACACCTTTTTCCAGCAAGTGACAGGGAAGAATCCCATACTTTTGCTTATCAAGAACCTGATAACCATAGGCTACCAAGTAGGTTCCCTTAGGATCAGGGTTCCAAGCCAGAATATCTTTACCCCTCAATGAAGAACAAGGCCTCCTCTCATGCCTTTCTTCATACTGATGGAAATAACCAATGAGCATTCCTGAAGAAATAACCAGGAGTGATTGCAAGGAATGTGGAGGACTTCCTTTAGCCATCAAAGTTATTGGGTGGGAAATTGCAGGCATCACTGATTCAAAGGAATGAGAATTCATTCTCAGGATGCTACAGAATGCAGAGCCAATTAATTATGGTGATGTTTCATACTTGCTTTATGGTAGGTTGTGATTAAGCTATGATGCTTTAACCAACATTGATACTTCTTTACAATTATGCTTCCTCTACCTTGCTGCCTTCATGGAGGACCAAGTAATTCATACTCGAAGTGTGAGTATGTTATGGATGGGAGAAGGGTTGTTGGTTGGACATAATCCACTCCAAATTGGATAGACTTATGTCAATTTGGTAGCAGATCGTTGTCTTATTGAAGGTATCCAGAAAGATAATGATGGGGGCATTGTCTGTTTTAGGGTGCATGATGTCCTGCACAATCTAGCACAACAAATAGCTCACAAGGAAAAAAAATGTTTCTTCCATGCAGGCAGAGGATCATAAGAATTTCCCTCCAATGATTGTTTGGGACACATTAGAATTTCATCGATGGACTACAAATTCAAGTGTACCCAACACACTCAGAGATCCACATATCCACTTGTTGATGATTCATAATAATCCTGAACTGAGAGAAATTCCCAAAAGGGTCATAAGGAGTATGGCTTCTATCCGAGTACTGGATTTGATAGGGGTGCCTATCCTATCCTTGCCAAAAACCTTGGGGTATTTGAAACATCTGGTGTGCTTGAAGTTAAGAGTTGTGTCTATCAAGAGACTACCCAACTCTATTACTGCTCTTAGAAACCTTCAAAAACTTGATCTTGCGAGATCTGGTATTAGGGAACTGACAAAAAGCATTAACAAGTTGAGTTTACTGCGAATTTTGGACATTAGTTTTTGTGAAGGATTGCAATTCATACCTTATGGAATCTCACAACTTACATCTCTGGAGTACTTGTATGCTGCTCGTTCTCCACTTGCATGGAAAAACATTTAGCACAATAAGCAGAAAAGGCTTGCAATTTCAATTAATGATTTAGGTACCCTAAAACAACTCAAAAGGTTGCATCTAGGAAACAATGGGGAATCAATACAAGATGAAGTGCTGAGAAGCATGACACAGATGGAATCTCTGCACTTACATGTCACAAATATGAAGAGCCTACCGCATGACATGATTGCCATGTCAAAGTTAAGGAAGCTATTCTTAGAATGCCCTCAATTAATTCAAATGGAATATACATTTTGTGGATTTCAAAACCTGAGCAATGTTTGCCTTAATCATTGTGAAATGTTAGAACAACTACCAGACTTGCACAAAATTGTGAATCTCAAGGAGCTAAAGATCATTGCCTGCCCCAACCTTGAAAAGTTGCCATAGGAATTTGGTAATAAGGGAGCATTTCCTCAGCTAGAAATATTTTCACTGATTCAACTGTAGAAGCTTCAGGAGTTGCAAATACTGCAGGAAAGGGCAATGGTTTCCCTTGATACTTTCTCACTATTTCTATGCAAGTCATTGCAGATGTTTCCAGAGTGTTACTGGAATTTGAAGAGAACAGGAAAAATAAGAGTACATAGTTGCTCAATGGTTCTCAAGGAAATGGAAGGAAGCTTCATCAAGACAAACACAGATGTGCAAAAGGTCACAAACTCTACTACAGAAAAAGAAGCATTGCTATAACAGTGGAATGGAATAATGAAGAGAGAAGAAAATTTGCATTACAGTGAATTTTGGTCCAATGAGTTATTTCAAGATCTTTCAAATTTCTTCTGGCATTTGTTGTTTCAATTTTGAGTGATAATTTTATAATTTCTGAGTCATTCAAAATATAAACAAGAAGAAGGCTGGCAAATCAAAGTTTTAATAGCCTTGTCCCATTTCGTATTGTCATGTTGCACATTTCATTCAATGTAGATTCCAGAACAATGAAGATGCATTTAAATATACTCATCGAAATAAGGATCGCTATCAAACCTTGAAATTTTTTTTTTTTTCTTTTTAATAAATAATTTTCCATGCAACCATGGTATTTGCTCTCTAGTTGGAGATAACTTGCTAGACCTTTTTTTTCTACCTCTCCAAAATAGCAACATTAAGAAGTTCAGATTCTGCTCAATACCCTGAGGAACCCTAAATATTATATTTTATGCTTTAGCATTTGGATCCTTCAAGATTTAAAATCAATGTAATTCCATGATTTATATTAATGTGAGCAACAATTCTAAATCTTGTATTTTTATTAATAATTTGGTTGAAGGAGGACCAACTCAAACAAAATGTAGATGAGCTTTAGAAGATGCTTGAAGAGTTTTATTTGCCTTTTTTAGATAAAAGGATAAGTTGAACTATCAAAATATGGTGAATGTTTGATTGTTTGATCTTAGCAGTTCAA
Source organism: Wollemia nobilis (assembly GCA_028583015.1). Taxonomy (NCBI): domain Eukaryota; kingdom Viridiplantae; phylum Streptophyta; class Pinopsida; order Araucariales; family Araucariaceae; genus Wollemia; species Wollemia nobilis. Next base: position 14,239,902 of record JAQPPZ010000733.1, read on the forward strand.
AGTAGATTCTTGCAAGAGAGGGTCTACAAAGGAGATGATATCATAAATATTTTAGATGTGCCTTGTGTGAGAAGGATTTTGAAACATCAAACCATCTAATTCTTTAGTGTTCCTTTCCTCATACCATTTTGGGGATGATTTTTTCAAAGATATAAGAATATATTAGGTAGCTCCATCAATATTTGAAGAGTTATGAAATGTTCAATTAATTATTTCAAAGTTAAAGATTTGTGTATTCCGTAGAGGATTGGTCTTATCATTGTTAGGTAAAATTTATGACTTGAAAGGAATAAAATATTTAAAAAAATAAACCTCAAAATCATAGTTTGAAACCTTGTTATTTTCTCACTTGCAGAATGTAAATGTTTACATATATGTTGCTCACCATAGGAAGCCTAAAGTATAGAAAAAACATGTTAATGACTTAATTACATGATTTGAATATTCATGAAAGAGTCATTTGGGACAATGATATTAAAACAAACAATTTGATGCAATCTATGGTAAAATGAAAATGTCTACAAATATAGTTTATTAAACTTAATTTTAATGTTGCTTCTAAATCTGATAAAAATGAAGGTAAGCTTTTTGAAATAATGAAAGCAAAATTCACCTCACTTACTCGAACTTTAATTAACCACCTCACATAGAACAGGTCTAGTAAAGACGTAGATAAGGATGAGGATAGATCCAGAGTCCATTGACCCTTGTGGACCAATGAAGGATGACCAGTTATTTGTTGGGTTTTTTTGTTGCCTGGCACTCTTTGGCCCTTTTTGAGATAGCACTGGTAGTGTTCATAGGACTGTCAAACCTGCTAGTGTAAAACAGAAATGAGACCAGGTGAAAAGTTTTTGATCTTTAGATGGTACTCAATTTTTTTGTTATTTTTGAAGATGTCAATCCAAGTTTTATTTGGATTTTAGGGCTTGCCAAAAAATGGCAGACCTATGATTGTAATTTCATTCTTATTTTATAAGAATAATTTTTTCCCGTTTCAAAATATGTAATAATATAACAAAAATATTTTATATTTTTAAAGAACTTATATTAAAAATAAATAATATAAAATTTACAATTATAAGGTTTTACAAGTTAATCTACCAATGAAGGAAGAAGATAGTATACAAGAGATCAAGCAAGCGAGTTGATCTACTGCAAATATCAGTGAGCAAATGCGGCAGACAGAAATATAATTAAATAGCAGAACATGAAATGCAATGTATATCACAGGCCAAGTCTCAATTATTTTTACTTTTCTCAAATAAAATTCATACCGTCTGTGATACGCTCGTGTAGAAAAATTGGACTCTAGATAAAACCATTAGATTGGAGATAGAATTATTATCTGCTTCAATTTGTAGGGCAGGTCTGGTTCATAACTCTGTTCTATTGAGTCGACATATAGTGACTCACATGACCACAACTTTTATTTCTCTAGCTTTTCCCAACTCGAAAGAAGTGGTCGATAGAATTGCCGTGCAAAATTGAAGTTTTGCTTATGAGAAACTTCAAATAATTCAATTTTGAACGGCAATTCTATCGACCACTTCTTTTGAAATGAGAAAATTGAGAGAAAAAAAGATGTGCCCATATGCTATATGCTGGAGTCAATGCATGTCGACTCAATAGATCAGGGTTACCCATTGTCCGCACAAGAGAACCCTTCCATACAGTGGCCATTGGATCTGCTAAACCGAGTGGAAAGAACCCGACAGCACTCCCTCTGAAATACATTCTTACGTTCTGGGGTCATTTCGCCGTTCTATAAATCCCAAATCGATGAGCTGTGAGCCAGGCACAGTCCCTGCAAATTTAGGCAGAAAATAATTGCACATACAACCTAGGTGGAGCTCTACGAATTTAGGAAAATAAATAAAAATAATTGTACATGCAACCTATGTGGAGTATAAAATAATTGTACTGTAAAGTATGGTTTCTCTGAAGAGTCACTTTTACTGAAGTGCTATAAAGACGCTCTTATCACATGGCTGTAGCTGATATGAACTTCATCTCAGAAAAGTAAAAATAGTTGAGACTTGGCCTGATCTATATTGCATTTTATATTTTATTAACTGCTAATAAATTGGATCTCTGTCTGCCACTAGAGATGATCTACTACTAAATTGGATCTTTGTCTGCCACTAGATCAACTCGATTGCTTGATCTTTTGTTTACTCAGATCTTTTTCCTTAAATTGGATTTCTGTCTGCCACTAGATCAACTCGATTGCTTGATCTGCTATTAAATTGGATGTCGAATCTGCCACTACGTCAATTCGATTGCTGGATAGATTGATGACTTTTTGATTTGCAAGTTATAATTTTATTTTATTTTATTTTAATATTTGAGAATTAGTGATTTTATTGAGTATTGTCATTATAAATTTTAGTTTTTTAAAAATTGGTTATTATCATCAGCCTCTTCCTCTTAAGTAAGTTATGTTTAAACCTTTAGACCTTCCAAACAGAGGCCAAAGCACCTCAATTAAGGTATCCAACTGAGATAGGGTACGCAATGGTTTGAACCTTAAACCTCCCAAAAAAAAGTGGTTTGAAGTTTGGACATCCATTTAACTGGAGCAACATCACTGGGCAGTTACCATCTAACCTATACCTAAAACTCCAACCACTGAGTTGTCGTTGTTAGATTACAAAAAGGTTTGAACTTAAATCTCCTGCAGAAAAATCTAAAAACTTAACACTACAATATCCTTTACCCTTAAAAAATCTTCTAAAAATTACACTTTTATTTAATTTTTTATTTTAAATAGAAAATAAGAAACAAATGTTGCTCTTCATTATTTTCAATAAAACACCTTCAAAGATTCACATTTATTTAAAATAAACTTTAAAATATATTTAATTAAATATAATGTATTTAATAATATTTTAATAAAAATAATTTTAAATATTAAAAAATATATTTGACCATGCAGTCACGTTGAAGCCAAAGGCTTTAGCTTTATAAAAAATACATCCGTGACGGACCCACGGGATGCATATCTTTCCCTCTCTTTTCTCCTATTACATGCCTAATGTGTAGTCCTCACTAGATGGCTCCTCCCTCACCAAGTGGCCATGAACCTCTTATTTATCAAAAATTTAATAAATTATATAAGATTGAAACCATTTTATCGTTTGATATAATCGTTACATTTCTCCTATTACATGCCTAATGTGTAGTCCTCACTAGATGGCTCCTCCCTCACCAAGTGGCCATGAACCTCTTATTTATCAAAAAATTAATAAATTATATAAGATTGAAACCATTTTATCGTTTGATATTATCGTTACATAATAATATTAGAAAAAAGTGTAGATATTTGACAAGATTTAAACCCCGATCTCATCCTATTATCACTGCATAATACATAATGATATTATAACATATTTGGCCAGATTTAGACCTGGATCTTCTCCTTAAAATGTTGAAAAATCTAACCTGTTGAGTTAATAGTACTTATTCACATATTATTTTTCAAGTATAAATTAATTTAAATATTTTATTTCATCATCCATTTTTAATATACAAATTAATATTTAAAATTAACTATTATAAAATTTTAGGATTAAAGATATATTGTAATTGTTATTAAATAGGTTATAATTTAAACAATATAGTAAATTATTAGTGAAGGAAGGATTTAATTCACTCATTAAATATTAATATATATTTTAAATTGAAATTATGTTATAATCCTATAATATATATTTTAAATTAAAATTATGTTATAATCCTATTTTAATAACATTGTGTTGAATTGTAACTCTGAAAATAGTTATAATAATTTTTAGATCTTAAATATCAACTATATATCTCTTTTATCTTTAATTTTTTATAAAAAATATAAGATAAATATTATATGCCATAAAATACAAGTTCTATAAAAATATTTCAATGAGAATAAATAAGCTTATAATTTATAAATTATTTTTTGTTGAGGTATGATGCAAAGCATAACTAGATCACATTGAGACCATCTCCCTCCAATTTGAACTTGATATTTTTGAAATGAAATTAGATTATTTTAATTACTTTCATGAAAGCAAAACAATCTATGGGACTAAAAGCTTTAATACAACATGGGGTATGGTGTATAGTCCTACTCTCTTTTGAATTCAAACTTTGGACCTCCTATTCAAAGTTCCAAAGTTTAACATCAAAGAAAGAAAATTGTTCAACAAATTCACAAAGCTCAAGATCCTCTTATCACTTTTTTGAGTGTGTTTTTTTTGTTGTTGATTTTGATGTAAAGTTTTCTTGTTTTTCTATTCTTAGTTCTTCAAAAAGTTCCTTTAGTAAGTTTACTTTTAGAGTGTCCTCATATGCAATCCCGATGTCCTTATAGGATTCACAATCCATGACAAAATGTTTTTTTGCTTTCCATTACTCTTATTGTGCAAAAGACACATTCATTTTGACCATGCCTTCTGACTCCCAATATTGCATATGAGTAGTGTGAACTAGATCTTAGTTGGGCTATAAGCATTTTTTCCTTCCACATGATCCTTGCATCCATGTAATTTTTTTTATTGTGTTTACAGTTTGGTTTGAACTCATTGATGTGGACCTCATGAAATTTAACTCCATTTGTTATTTTATTTGATTCTAGTGTCTTTTCCTCTATTCATTGTTTCTTTGATTACTTGTTTTGACAACCCGCTATCTTCTATCTTTATTTGAACTTTGATGTCATATTTTTCTGTTAAATTAATTATTACCTTGCAAATATGCAGGGTGTTATAACTTACATTTCCATGCAGCTATGATATTTACTGTGAGTGTCTCTCACAACTTACTTTGCCATGTCACTATGGTATTTACTCTACAGTTGGGCATTTGTACATCTCTAAAATAGCAACATAAAGAAGTCCAGTTTTTTCTTTATATGTTTTAGCATTTGGATCCTTTGAAATTTAAAATCAACATATTTCCTTCTTTTAATTTAACTTTGGTGTCATATGTTTCTGTTGAATTAATTATCGCCTGGCAGATCTGCAAGGTGTTCAAACACTTCAAATACATATACCTTAAGGAAACAAAGAAAGAAATATGTTTAGGCAGAAAATAATCTAAAGAATATAAAGCTATGAAAAGACTATTTTTTTCCTCCAGAACTGTCAAAGGTTAGAATAATTTTCCTTTAAAGATCCATGTCAAAAGAGAAAATATTGTAATTTTTGAATTTATGATTATTATGTGCAATGAGATTTAAGAAGAAGGAACAACAATAAAGCAATGAAAAATTATGGTGCAGGTAATCAGTGCCATGTTTCATTCTTGCTTAAACTGTCTTTTCACTGGCCCTGCCTCTTGTTTGTTTTTCAGTTCATTTAAGCATTTGAGCCTCTCCATGAAAGATGCCTCTAAGATCCTAGCAACTGTGCTTAGCATCACAAAGAAGTTCATTTGTACTTGCTTCCCCATGCTCATTAGGGAAATGTTCTGCATCTTCTCTTGACCTTGAAAATGGAAACCTGCCTCTCTACATCAAGTACACACTAAAGTAAGCAATTCCTTCCACATTCTTAGAGCACACTAAACAATAAATGAAACATCTCATATGGAAAAAGACTGTCTTCTTATCCCAATCTGATATACTTCTACAAAGAATTACTTTTTCTGTTATTTCAGAATGTATATTAAAGGGTTTCTCTTAATATTCTTACAATGGGGTTGTAGAAAGAACATGACAAGGAGGCCAAGGAGGAAAGAAAACAAATATGCTGACTGGTATTACCCAATGTGTTCCTGCTTTAAAAGAGCAGAATGGCATTAGATATGTCAACAGACTTCGTATTAAGAAAACAGAGACTTACTTTCCCTATATGCATGAACTCATCAATCCGTTTACCTTCATTTTTATGAGTGACATGTATCAAACAATCTTAGGAAAAACAAGCACCTAATATGTGGGTGCAGCGATATTTGGCTTTCAATATTTCATATATTCCTCTGGCGATTTGGCGGGAAAACTTCTGAGCAGTCGTCGGGCGATGCTCTAGGGTTTCTGGTGGGAAGGATCTACCAGGGACTTTGGTGGGTTGAATTTGTTCTACTCTGAAGGTTCGTCCGCTGCCCCGGGAGGGCCCAATGGGGTCTCCTCCAGGTTCGCTCGATGGGAAAAAGAGCTCTTATGCTGAGATATTAAAAGAAAATCCTGCGTCTTCCTCCGATGAAGCTCAGCGGAGTGCTTATCAAACGCTATTCAAGAATGCTGGCAAGGGTTCATCTGCACACCGAGTTAATGGATGCCTCCCGCAATCCGCTTCCAGACCTAAGATTGTCATTGAACCAAAGCTGGTCGAGGATACAATCATTTATCGTGCTAACCATGACCTGATTTGCAAATTCATGGGTATCCGACCTACTCTGAACTTTCTGCATACCTGGGTTAGACAGAACTGGGAGCCACTCGGTGAGTACTCCTTATGGCCTATAAGCAATGGGTATTTCATTATTAGTTTCTCTTCTTTAGCAGATAGAAACAGAGCATTTGAATCAGAGAAGAGGAGCCACGGCCCGGCAGGGTTATTTGTCCAACCGTGGAGAGTGGGTTTCGATCCTCGCATTGAGCCCACGGCTGTCCCGGTTTGGATCCGGCTGTACGCTCTCCCGATGGAGTTTTGGGGTGAGCAGGTTCTTGAGATGATTGGTAATTCACTAGGTAGATATCTGGGAGTCTCCAAAGATACCATAGAGGGAAACACTGCTGTCTTTGCTAGAATTTGTGTAGAAATGGATATTAGCCAGCCGCTACCAGCCGAGGTGGAACTGGAGTTGGCAGGACTATCCTGGATCCAGCAGTTAGATTATGAAGCCCTACCTTTTAGATGCAGAGTTTGCCATAAGCATGGCCATTTGGCTAGGTTCTGCCCGAATATTTTGAGCACAAAAGCGGAGGCTCCGCTGGGAATGCCAAATCGCCCCAGAGAGGGTAAGTTCACTCCGGTCAAAGAACCACACAATATCCCTCAAGGTTCTGATGCCCAGAAAGATGGCTTTGAACAGCAGAAGCGAAGGAGAAACAAAAAGAAAAATGGCAAGGAGCAGGCTCAACTCAAGCCAACCAACCGGTATGAAATCTTTAAATCCCTAGTGGATCAAGAAGACCAAGTCATGGAAGGAGTGGATGGGAATGTTGAGGATAATAACATCCACTCTCATGCTCCTCCTTCATCTACTCCTGTCTTAGAACAGGTGATTGAACCCTCTGAGATTTTGCAGCCAGAGAACCCAGGGGCATTGGTAATCCACTCCCCAGCACAGCCAGTTATTAAGGATGTCAACATGGGAAGTGCAGAAAAGAACAGAGAAAGACCAGCTCTAGGGATTACCCAGGTTGAGAAGAGGTCTAAAAATAGTAATTCCCAAGGAGCGGGCAGAAAATCCAATAAGGATCTACTAGCAGTGCAAGGGGACAAGCTGATCAATGGAGGATCGGTGAGAACAATTGATTCTTATTGCTCTCAAGGTTTCCAATGATTATTCAATCCTGGAATGTTAGGGGTTTAAACAGTAGAACCCATCAATCTGCTGTTCAAAGACTTTTAGGAAGATGTAAAACAGACTTTTTGCTCATTCAGGAGACAAAAATGTCTTTAGATCTTATGTGCAAAACTGTTAGTAGAATATGGAGGGGCGCTGGTTATATGGATGTGGCTGCTCAAGGTGCCTCGGGGGGGATTGTTACTCTTTGGAACCCTCTGGAATGGACAGCAATAGAACATATAGCTTGGAGGGGTGTTCTCACATCCCTTTTTAGGAACATTGTTACAGCTGAACATGTTTTAATTACAAACTTCTATGGGGCTCAAAGCATTGATGGCCAGCGGCTTCAATGGAAAGTTGTTCATAACATGAGGTCCTCCCGGGAAGATTTTGATTGGATTATTGCTGGGGATTTTAATGCCAAATTATCTGCCAGGGATCAGGAAGGTGGTATCCCAGTTTTGGATCCAGGGGACCGGCTTCTGATTGCCCAAGTCCAGGCCTTTCACCTTGTTGATATCAAAGGCCCTGGCACTTACTTTACTTGGACTAACAAGAGAAGAGAGCCACACAGTAGGAAGGTAAAGCTAGACCGGTTTCTGGTCTCCGAGGAGGCATTTGTTAAATGGAATATTAAATTTCAGATTTTGGAAGGCCCAGTTTCAGATCACTTTCCCATTTTGTTGGAGGGAGGGACTATGACAGGGCAGCACCACAAACCATTTAAATTTGAAAATTTTTGGTTGCAAAAAGAGGACCTCCGAAGAAAAATTCCTCAGTGGTGGGAAGAAGGCCGCCTACCTTTTGGGACAGCAATGTTCAAATTTCACAAACAGCTTCATTTTGTCAAGTGTAAATTGAAACAGTGGAGGCAAACTAACAAATCAGACTTCCAGCTCCAACGGGCTCCCTTGTTGGCCAGATGGGATGAGGTGCAAAAACATTTCAGGGAAGGAAAAATTACTGAGCACCTTAAAACCGAGGATGATGCTTTGCGCAAAGCGGTTGAGGACATTGATAATCAAGAAGAGATTTACTGGAAACAGAGAGCAAGAAACACTTGGTTATTAGAAGGAGATAGAAATACAAAATTTTTCCATCGTTCTGCCTGTGCTAGGAGACAAATGAATAACATGGAATTCCTTCAAGATGAGAATGGATACTCTTTTGACACTCTTCCTGGTATGCATTCCCACTCAATGGAGTATTTCTCAAAACTCTTTAAGGAAAGTATGGAGCAAGATGTGGAAGCCCAAAATGAAGTTATTGATGTCATACCCTCTATTATCTCTCACGAAGAGAATCAGGCCCTTCTTAGACCCATTGATAGAGATGAACTCAAGAAGGTGGTCTTTGGGATGAGCACTGGCAAATCGCCCGGTCCTGATGGCTTCCCTATTGAGTTTTTTCAGGCCTTTTGGGATACCTTGGAGGAGGATGTTTTGGCTGTCACAGAGGAGTCCAGAACTAATAAAAGAATGCTCAAAGCTCTAAATCACACCTTCATCACTCTAATTCCAAAAGGGGAGGGGGGGTACATATCTCTGATTTCAGACCTATTGCCTTATGCAACGTGATTTATAAAATAATCACTAAGATTATGGCTGAAAGGCTAAAACCTCTCCTTCATAATATAATTTCCTCAGAGCAAGGGGGTTTTGTTGAAGGGAGACAGATCTTGGATGGAGTGATCCTTGCCCAGGAGGCTATCCATACAATGCAAAAATCAGGTAACAAAGGAATGTTCATTAAACTGGATATGTCCAAGGCTTATGATAGGGTGGAGTGGGGCTTCTTGGCAAAGATGTTGGCAGCCTTTGGTTTCTCTCAGGACTGGATAGACTGGGTCATGAGCTGTATTTCTACGCCTTCATACTCTGTTCTAATCAAGGGGCTTCCCTCGCCACCTTTTGGAGCCTCACGGGGTCTTCGTCAAGGAGACCCTTGCTCTCCTTATCTCTTCCTCATCTTGGCTGAAGGATTAGGCAGACTCTTCCTGAGAAGAAGACTTCAAGGTCTGATAACAGGTATTAAGGTCGGGGCTGAAGTTTTGACTCATTTACAGTTTGTGGATGATACTGGATTGGTTGGAGTGGCCAGTCTCAGGGAAGCAAGAGGAATCAGAGATACTCTAAATGTCTACCTCCGGGCCTCAAACCAAGTCATCAATGATAAAAAATCCAAAGTGGTCTTCTTCAATCTTGACCAAAGGTTACAGGACAGAGTTATTGAGATCTTGGGATTCACTAGGACCTCTCTCCCAGTAGTTTACTTGGGGGTTCCTCTGCATTTCAAAAAACTGAAAATTGATATCTGGAAGGATCTTTTGGATGGTATCAAAGATAGAATGAATCATTGGTCTCATAGATGGTTAAGCTATGGGGGCCGACTAACTTTCCTGCAGTCAGTTATTCAGGCTATGCCAATATATAAATTCTCCATCCTGGCTGCCCCACATTCTATTTGGAAAGAGCTGGACAAAATGGCTAGAAGTTTTTTATGGGAAGGTGCAAAAGGAGAGAGGAAATGGGCCCTGGTTGGATGGGATAAGGTTACCCAGCCCAAGGAAAAAGGAGGGCTGGGACTGAGAAGCTCCAAGTTTAACAATAAAGCTTTGGCCGGCAAACTGTACTGGAGGTGGATCTCCCAGCCAACATCCCTCTTCAGCAGAATCCTCTCTAGTAAATACTTGGGTTATGTTCATCCCAATGATGTGGGCCGCTTCCCTCTGGAGGGTAATGGATCCTTAGTGTGGCAAGCTCTCAAGCTTGGATCTCAACTTATCAAAGATCAATTGTTCTGGAAAGTGGGGAGAGGGGAGAAGGCCCGGTTCTGGACTGATTCCTGGGACCAGCATCCCCCCATCATTGCTGTGTTTCCCGAATTGCAACCGATTAAATCTGCTATAGAAGATAAGGGCTGGATCCAAATCGAGAGCTATTTTAATACCAGCCAATTGGGGGAGTACAAGATCAAAAAGTTCAAGCGGCTGGATGAGTGGCCAATTCCAATCCCTCCGGAGCTGGCACCCATCTTGTCTAAAATTTTGACAGAACGGTTTCTTACTGGGAGAGATGAGGAGGATGAACTAGCTTGGGGCTATGGGAACCTTGGGGTTTATACTGTGAAGGAGGGATACGATAAGATCCTCCCGAGCCCCCCCCACACTTTTTTCCGGTTCAAGATTGGAGGAAGATATGGCATTCCAAGGGTTGGCCGAAAGTGAACTTCTTTGCCTGGCAGTTTATGCACAATGGAATTCTCACCTTTGACAATCTCAGAATTAGAGGCATCATTGGTCCTTCTCAGTGTGTGTTATGCCACAAGAATGAGGAAACTGCTGATCATCTAATGTTTGAATGTCCCTTCACACGGCAAATTTGGAAGCGTTGGTTCTCCCACTTTAAACTTCAGGCTAACGGTGACTTGACTCGGACCAATATTTGGGAAAGCTGGAAGAGAGGTAGATTTAAATCTAAAGCTCTTCGAATTGGTTGGGAGCTTGGTTTACTTTTTATCTGGTGGCAGGTGTGGTTGGAGAGAAATGCCCGTATTTTCCGTGAAACCTTCTCTTCGTTAGATGGAATTTGGCAGGTCATCTGGAGCAAAGTCGTGGAAACGGTTGCCATTTATGCTGAGGAGGAAAATCAGTCTGCTTCTGAGCCACTGGAAGAGGGAGCTGCTGATCAAGAGAGACAGGTGAGAGGTAGTTGGAAACCTCCCCCAGAAGGCTGGATCAAAATCAATACTGATGGAGCTGCAAAAGGCAATCCGGGTAGTGCTGGAATTGGAGTAGTGTGCCGTGATCATGCTGGGTCTGTGCTCTATTGGGAGTTGCAGGGACTGGGATGTGCCACAAACAATGAAGCAGAGGCCTTTGCTATTAAATCTGCCTCCATCTGGGCTGTCAAGCAGGGACACAGGAAGATAATTATCGAGTCTGATTCCCAAATCCTGGTGGGCGCTCTTGATTGCATGAGGAACTTTGCCTCGAAAGCCTGGAGGTTGCGGATTCTGGTCTCTCAAATCAAGGAGCTATGGAGGGAATTAGATGATGTGATTCCCGTCTATGTGAATCGAGATCTCAACAAGGCGGCCGATTTCCTTGCAAAGATGGGTGCCGAGAGGGAGGTTGGGATGCAGCTGCACAGTGATTTGCCTGTGGAGGATGCAGTGATTAGGCAAGGCCTTGAACGATTTCTGAAATAATGTGCAGAGTTTTTGATGCTAAGGGAGGTTTTTGTCGCGATATCGCGACCTGTAGCACCGTCGCGGCCTCTAGTTGGAAGTTGTCGCGATTTCGCGACAGGTTGCGCCTTCGCGGCCTTTGGCGGGTTCCTGTCGCGAAATCGCGACATGTCACGATTTCGCGACATGTCGCGCTATCGCGGCCCTTGGTGAGATACTGTCGCGATTTCGTGACCTGTTTTGCTGTCGAGGCCTTAAGTGGGAAGTTGTCGCGATTTCGCGACCTGGTGCGCCATCGCGGCCTTCGGCTGGAAGCTGCAGCGATTTCGCGACGTTTTTGGCGCAGGGTTGACAAGGAGGATAACCGTCGCGATATCGCGACAATTTTTGTGAATTGGAGTAAAGTGCAAAATCCGTCGCGATTTCGCGACATTTCTGCTGTTCGAAAGCCGCAAGGAAAAACCGTCGCGATATCGCGACAGTTTTGGCAACTTGGTGCCATCTGGAAAACTTGTCGCGATATCGCGACACTTTTGAAGATTGGGAGCAAAGTGGAAAACTCGTCGCGATATCGCGACAGTTTTGAGGATTGGGAGCTGAAAGGAAAATTCGTCGCGATATCGCGACACTTTTGGCGAACTGGTGTCATAAGGAAAACCCGTCGCGATATCGCGACTCTTTTGCTGATTGGGTGCAAAGTGGAAAACTTGTCGCGATATCGCGACACTTTTTGTGGTCGGGTGCCGAAAGAAAATTTTGTCGCGATTTCGTGACACTTTTGGCACATAAGTGGCTTGGAGGAAAACTGTCGCGATATCGCGACACTTTTGCGGCCAGGGCGCCAAATGGAAAACTCGTCGCGATTTCGCGACGCTTTTGCTGGCTGGGCGATTCGGAGACACTTCGTCGCGATTTCGCGACCTTTTTGGCGATATGGAGCTATTTGGATTTCTAGTCGCGATTTCGCGACACCTTTGGCGATGGGGCGCCGGAGGGAGCTGCCGTCGCGATTTCGTGACTTTTTTGGCGATCGGGTGCCGAGGGCTCTGGCTGTCGCGATATCGCGACATGTCGCGTTTTCGCGACTGGTGGCGCCGACGCGGTCGAGACGGGGTTGACTGTCGCGATTTCGCGACATGTCGCTTTTTCGCGCCCTGTTGACTTTTGTGCCTTGTGTTGGAAAGTGTTGACTTTTTGCTCTGCACTTGTTGTTCTGGTCTTTGCTCTTGGTTGGGATGTGTTTTCTCCCGTTTGTATCAGTTCTTTGTATTAATACAAGTTTTTCATTTTTTTCAAAAAAAAATATGTGGATGCAGCGGCTACCGATTCCACCATGTAAATACAACCAAAAAAAAATATATGCGAATGCAGATTAATATTCAAAAAATAAATGCGAACAAAAAATCACCCCCTTCTCTTTAGAATTTGTGTCCATTGTTACGTCTCTGCAGAGTAAAATACATGAAAAACGGGGAAACATTTGCATAGTTTAAAATTGGTCAAAAATGTTAGAAGTGCAGACCTAATTCAGTGTGCTGAGTGCATTCACTGTGTGGCAATTTAATTTGGCGAATCACCCCACGACCCCTAGGAACTCTAGTTCAATCAACAAGGAAAATAGGCTAAGATCTTCTTGCTTATGCTGGCAAATTTCATCATGAAGGGTTGTTGCTTTCTCCTCTTGAAAGATGCACCACAGGTTATTCCTGTGCAATCAACCAAGCATTTGATTTGACCATATGCTATAATTTTGCCTATTGACTCATTGAGGCGAGTAACATAGGCTTGAGGATCCATCTTAAACAACTTTGCCCCCAACACTATAACAAGTCCTTGAAATAATGTCACCAATGCAAAGAGTTCAAAAAATCATGCAATTTGAAAGAAAAGGGGCTCGAAACAATTCTATATGCAAAAGTTATGGCCTCCGAAACTTTTGCCCTAATAGATCTCAAAATTTGAAAAATAAACACTCCAAACCTTAGAAATGTAGTGTCCAAATACAATTTACCACTTGGCATCGGCTGATTCATTGATGACTGCAAATTATTCTATGCCACTTGGTCGCCACTGGACTGCTGAGAATGTTACGATTTTGACACTTGCACTATTATGATTAGATGTTACTATATATAAATTTATATATATGAAAAATGTGGTAATGTATGGCACAGACAAAGCCACATCGACCTAAGAATCACATCATCCATCCATATGGCCTTTACATGTACCAAGCGTTGAAGGGAGTAAAACCTAGGAGGATTGGGTGCTAAGCTCTTTGCGCTATCTAAGTTGTTAACCCTTCTCTGTTTAAGACAAAAGGTGCCCCTCAACTCGTAGACTAAGAACACACAAAACACCTTCCACCAATAGGATTCAGACACATAACCGTTTGCTCCTAACCCTCATTTGCTGACCGGCATGTCTACAACCACGCAAGAGTTGAAACGGTCATTGGCTTCTTGAAGACCACTACCTGACCCATTTGTCAAAATGCCTACTTGCAAAAACAAGAGGGCACATGTTTCGAAACCTCGACCTCCTCCGCCCCCATGCACAAGCGAGACTCCTCCTAACTAGGGTGCCAATACGCCACACTGATCACAAAGTGACATAACTGTTGATTTGATCTCCATCCATTACATTGAAAAGTGTCACGATAAGAGCTTCTTGGATCAAGCCCACAATCTTACCAAAGAACAACACTTAAGCATGCTTAATTCTCCATTACGATTCCTCCCCTAAGTGCGTAGAGGCATGTCTTCTCCTTGGATAGTGACATTGTACTTGAGGCAAAAAAGGAGCACCAAGATTTTGAAAGAGCGTGCATGAATTCACGCCAAAAATTCTACCAAGGCACACACAAGAAATGCAAATTCAAAATTTAAATCATTTCCTTCTATCTATGATGACAAGGTGTCATGGGTTCTCTGCAGGGCAGAAGATGGATTTGATGCAGATTTTGAATCTACATGAAAGCTTCTATGACAATGAAGTAGAGAGAGGAGATGGCAGGAATTCTCCAAAATTGCCAAAAGGATGGGTATAGTGGAACCTTCTCTTTGCCTGTTATACAAAAAAACACTTATGAAGGTTTGAGAAGTAATTTGCCCCAAAGTTCAAAAGAAGGATTGGAAGCTTCAAACTAAATTTTTGTTTGACCAAGTGATGCTCCATACCTACTTTGATACCATGTTGGAATTCACACCTATTTCCAGAAACTAACTGAAGCAATCCATCCACTCAAATCTTATATAGAGAACATAAAAAGGACGAAAAATAAAGCAAGAGACAAAATTTATGGGCACCCTTAGACACCATAGGGAATCACTATATTATCCGTAGATAAGGATCACAACACTCCGACAACATGGATGGAGTGGTTGGGGTGTATTTATACCAATACCCAAAAGAAAAAAAACTAATTACATAAATAAGTTAACCTAAGACAACATAACTAGAGGGATTTAGGTTACTTACAAAATATAAAATGGGTTTAACCATAACAAGGGTAGTTGTAGCCCATAGAGCTTACATAAGTGAATAAATAAATACATTGTACAATGAATGCCCATAGGCCTATACAAAAGTACATCATACAATGTCAACCTTGGACAAGTCATGTTACACTTCCAACATAGAGTTCATACAACAGATTCTGAGGGTAATATTTTTTTGAGGATAAACTTGGACAGGAAGGCCTGTCAGATGGACAGGATTTCTCACTCAGTGGATAAGCTTGAGGATGAACATTCTCTTGCTTTCTCTCCAGATGCTGGTCTGTGACATCTCTTGAAAATCACAAAGCACAAACCCTAGGATAAAGAGATTAGAGGTGACACTACAGATGAGATAGAGGACAGTTCTACTCAGCACAATTTCATGGATGTTTGGAATGAAGCTCTGCATGTCTTGTTTAAGGCACACTGCCAGTCAGTTTCATCAGCTTCTAAACGAGGTGGACAGTTGGATAGGTAGGATAGATTGGTTTACAGAATATATGGAAGATTTTACAAACAGATTGTGTGTCTGCTGATGTTAGTCTCGGCACAAGTTGTGGAGATGCTCACCCTATGAACCTTGTCCTGATATTAGCATCTAGCGTTGGACAGTTTCTTTCGATATCTCAAGCTGGTCTGAATATGGGTTTGCTCTGCCAACATTTTCAATAGCCAATGCCTTACATGGACTATAATTAAAATATAATTTTTCTTCTTCAATTAGAAAGGGCATCTTATAGCTGCTACTAGCAACAGATCCTTGGTCTATGCATAGAGTTTTAAGTGGATAAGAAAGCTGTTGTCTTTGCCATATCTGTTTTCACTTCTCCTAGGACAATAAGAAAGAAATTATATTGATGTCCACAAATGACCAGAGTACAATGGGACTCAAAAATACAGTCTGTTGAAATGGCAAATCAGAAAAAAAATAAAGTTTCAACAAACAAAAATAAATATCTAAAACGAACACTAAAAGTACAAAAAGTTCAAATAGAATCAAAGATAAAAATCTAAAACACACTGAAATAGAACTAGGATGCATAAGAACATAAAAAAGACGGATAGCCCAAATGATAAACACTAGACAAATCAATATATACAAAAACAAACGACAAACTAACCATGTGAAAGGAAAGTCCCATGTTAAGAAAGTGAACCAGAAAGAAATCTGAAAGGATATATATATATATATATATATATAAACCTGACACTAGAAGTATAAAAAATACTGCAACAACCAAAAATAAAAGTTTAAAACAAACACTAGAACTAATCTTAAGATGCAAAAGGTCTTTTAGGATAACCCAAATAAATATCGTACAGAAAAAATAAATATAGTAAAATCATACAGTTGGAACAAAATAAATATCCAGAACTAAAACTAGAAGGACAAAAGTGCTCCAACAGCCAAAAATAAAAATATAGAACACACTGATAATAGAACCAGATGCAAATGAACCTAAAAAAGAGAGACAACTCAAATGGCATATACAAAGAGATATCATGTGAAAGGAAAACCCATGTTAAAAAATTCTATAAAATTCTTGAAACTGGAACCAAGTTTCAGTGGAAAAGGAGTCTACCCCTGCCCTTCGGAAATCACCCTACCTGTCCAATGTTTCTTAATAAAGTGACCTGATGATAGGGTCAGAAAAGGAGACCCAAAATTACCAACTTTCCAAGTTATCTATAAGAGCTTGTTTATAGACTTGCTACAGAATAGCCACACCAAGAATAGAGGGAATCAATCTCATAACCTTGGACTTGTGAATATAGGTCTTTAACCAAATGCCCAAATCGGAGGCCATGAAAAAAAGATCTGAACAAAAATAAGGTTCCAGTCTGCACCAGAGTCTGACAAGGGACAAGCACCCCTTGTTGACCACCATGAAAGGGGCCAATTGATGCAGAAAGTCTGCAGGCAGCCTGCACAAACTTAGAAACCCTCCAGTACACTTAAAAAGGAGCAGATTACTTCTGCAGCTGACGGCATATAACATGGAAAATATATCAAAAAATGAACAAAAGGACTCCGAGGAATCATACAAAGTGAAAAATGCTAAAGTTTTCACAAGAGAACCACCACCTTCATGAAAAATTCGGATCCCTTCTGTATTCTGCAAACATCGGTATATAACTCGCCCAGAATCTATCGGGATAAAGGCAGAGGACAATTTGACTGGTGCCTTTCCCTTTCTCCATCTTTTAAGTACACCTAATTTCAGTAAATATACATATACATATATCCTAAGAGACTCTGCCCATTCCTCGTTTCAATTACAAATTACTTCTCATATCTACCCCCTTAGAAACATTTTGGGAACAAGATAGGATCACTGAGTCGTTCATGGCCCCACACTACCTTCTCAATTACAGGCCTTATAAACATTTTGGGAACAAGATAGGATCCCTGTGTCGTTCATGGTCCCAAACCACCTGCTCAATTACAGGACGTGTTAGAAGTAGGTCTTTAGTGTCCCATTGTTTGCATCATCGATGAGGAGTCTGATGGTAAAAACACAAATAGCAGCAATTAAAACAATAAAATAATAGTTTAAAATAATAGTTTTTACAAGGCCCTTAGCCATATGGGATGATGTTATTTACTCTATCTATGTTAACCACCTAAACTATGATACTCCAGTTACCAAAGTTTGATGTACATTGTTACCCTTCTGAATTTGAACCGTGAACCTCCTATATAGAGTACCAACGTCCTTACGCTCAGGCCCAATCGAGTTGTACTATGAAAGATCTCATGGATGGGATTGCTGCTCCAGCTTTTAATCTGGAGATGGTCCTGTGAAAGGTTATAAATCAAAGAAACGCAAAAATATGAAAGCTCTTCTAAAATATTAGGAGTAGTTCCTGTTTAGAAGAAAAATAAATCTGGCAGTGGTGAGGAATGGGTCTGAAGTGCTGAGTTTTTTTTTTTTTCTCCCAGCAAAATAAATGGTGTACTATAGTTCCGCTGCAGCTCCTTAAAAGGTGTGGAAAGCATATGATAGCAAAGATTAAAACATGAGAGCCCTTCACTGCAAAGGGCATCTATATTTACTCAAGAGCGACTGCTACGCAGATTTAGGAATCCTCCTCCATGGGACTGCAACCCACAACCCAATAAGAGAAAAGATCGCTAGTCTGAGAGATTTACCCCATAAAGAAATATCAGCATTTGAATATAGTTATTTGAATGGGATGTCAGTCTGTGGCCTACCAAATTTAAAAAACATAAACTGAGATGGTGATTATAGAAATTGCCAATCTATGATGACATTACATTTAGGAACTAAAACATTAGCCACTCCATAACTCTAAAATATTTCGGAATGCCATTATTGCAGTTGCCATTTGACACTGAATTGGGATGTGGGTATAGGAATTGCCAATATAGTATGTCACCAAACTTTGAATCTAATACTATTACTGATCGATAAATCCTTAAAAAGACCAAGGGCGGAAACTGTTTACCTTCGGAGAGAGGCAGTTTGATTCTGAAGAAAGTGCTTTTCATTGAATCCAACACGATGATATTTTCTCCAAAGGCAGATCGACATATGGATGGATATCCACCTTGTTGCCATCAATTACAGTCTCCACTGTATATCCTTCTTCCAACACCAGAAAACACTCTGTAAAATGGGTAGACACCCAAATCAAATAGCAAGAAGTTAGAACACAATTCACAGAGATGTCAGGGCACTTTTCATAGTCACTACGTACGGAAATTTCAATTCTGAGAATATAAGTGCAGCAGAAAATGCAAAAAAGTGTACCTGTAGACATAACGAGATAGGAAATCATCATCAAGCCTAAAAGGCTTCCTTAGCGAGCCATAGAAGCCACTGTAAGTGATATCTGAGGCACAAGAATGAAATTCCTTTGAAACTTAAGAACTAGGAAGAATGCCATCCTGGTTTGCAAGAGCAGGTCGAGAACATGAAATAGACAGTGGGTTATGGGAAAATTTTTAAAACTAGTTGCATGACTTCATGGTGAAGTCTCTCAAGAAATATTGTGACCGTGGACCCACCACGAAATAGGTTTTCATTACGATTGAGGATTATTTTCAGCCGATGTTGAAAAATATAAAAATTATAGACTGAGAATAAAACAAGTTGGAATTCAAGCTTAATAGTGAAGCAAGTGTGAAATGGTATTGTTAAAGTGGAACAAATTCTATCATACGAATATGTTATTGAAAATAGGAAAGTGAATTTATGGATTTTCTTGTGTAAAAAATATATATATTGATTTTTAAGGGTTAATGGATTGGTAAGTATTATTTTGGTTGGGTATTTATCAAGAAGAGACTCATGTTCAAATCATGGGGAAGTCTCTTACAAAGGTAGTAGTTTGCTCTGAAATTTTTTATGACTGTACGAATCCTAAGCACCTAGTAGTCTGGGCTATAAAACAATGAAGTGGAATAGGTTTGGTAGATGCAACCTTTGTGGTTTGAACCCTTCTATAAAAATATATATACATATTAGTCCGTGGGTCACAGGTGGATTGGTAAGTTAGGGCGCTTATCGAGAGGAGACCTAGGTTCCAATCTCATGGGCGTGCTGTGCTCATGCATAGATTCAACTCTTCTGTGTGTTGCACTTGATTGATGACGACGATTTGTTTCCTGCTTGTTTGGTGGTCCCTTTCATGCACGTGTTGAACCAGACTGACGAAGACGGTGCAAACCCTATGCTTGTCCGATGATCCCCTTCATGCCACGTATTGAACCAGACTGACGAAGATGATGCAAACCCTGTGCATCCAACAATTCCCATCTCACGCCGAGTTACCATTAACGAGACGGTGGGTGTGTTGGAAGCCTTCACTGATAGTTTGAACCCTGCCAACTACGCTGGCAATTACTAAAAATTGTGATTGTAACCAATTCATCTATGTAACTAAATATATATATATATATATATATATATATATATATATATATATATATTATTTAAAATAATTAAAGGCGTGATTATTTTTTTATAAGAAAAAAATTGTACACTATAAATATAAAATATGAGTGTGATATCAAAAATTATATATATAATATAATTACCCATGTGTTGCGGGTGAGTTGGAGAGGAGAGGGCAATCCTCCAAGGGAGGTCCCAGGTTCGAATCTTTCACCCTACCAAAAAGTTGAATTGGGTACCCAAAATCCAATTGATAACATTGGTGCGAGCAGAGCCGGGTGCGGTGTAGAACCCTTGGTCGTGGTCTCTCAGACCGTAGTGGCCCCGCAAGGGGTTTTTCGTTTTAAATATATATAATATAATTTAAAATAAAACAGCAAAAATGTTTAATTATATGAGTTTATGTTATATTTTTTAATATATTATAAAGAATTGAAATTTTATTTTGAAAATCTAAAAATTTAATTTATTAAGTTAATGTTAGTTGATTTATTTTATATTATTTTTTAAAATAATTTATTTTTTAATTTATTATATAAAATTGCAATGATTTGAACTATGCACATGAAAAAGGATAAAGATCTTAAAATATTATTTTGTCCTTGAAATTAAATAAAATAAAAATTATTTTTTATAAAAAAAAAAAGTTAGTTTTAGTTTTCATTCTTCATCTTCCAAATGGATGAACTAATTTGAATTAATTCAACTTTTCATTTAAAACTAGTCATTTAATTTATTTTCAATTAGTTATATACGATTAAAATATATTATTTATTTATTACATGATAATTATTATATATTTTTTTTTATTACATAGAGGAACTGGTAACTACCATCATTTTTTACTATCAATCATGGGTTCAAGTCTAGGAGCTATCACTATAAGCTCTATCTCACCTCCTTATTCGCAATCCAATGTGAAGGAGACCATTGGTGGCTCAGGATTGGTATTGCCATTATCAGGCTGGCACACACTCAGTAGAGTTTGGTTAAACTACCTTTGCCCCAAATAGACTTACCTCCAAGATTTGAACATGGATCTCCTCTTGGTAAGTGCTAGAATTTACCAATCCATCCAGCCCTTAGGACTTTCAATCATTTATCTCTCATATATATAATCAATACTTCTTATACACATCCATCATGGGGGTTGAATTTGGGTCTCATCGGTGATAATGTAAGTGGTGTCCTTGTCGATAGACCACACGAACATGGATTTAAATTAATTTTACACAAGATTTTATGAGGGGTCCTAGTCCCGTCATACTAGGGCTTTGAACTTGTACGATGATCATTATGTTATCATCATATTTCAACTAATCTCTTAGTGGTATATAAGATTTAAGCCTTGATCTCTTTATTGAAGTCTATATCTTTAATAACTTGAGCTCATACATATATATTATAATAAAATTAATAAATATATATTATTGAAGATAAAGTTAGAAATCAAATGATATTATTTGAATTGATTAAATTTCTTAAATTTCAAAGAGAGGGCTTAGGTTTGAATCTTACCAGACATATTATATATATAATAGTCAATCTATTGCAATACTACTATGTAATCATGATTGTAGACACCCAATTTTACACATTAGACATATCATTAATCACCCTCTTTGACCAATTTGACCAGATCACCCTTTTGTACATAAATTTGGGGTAAAAAGACCCCATCAACTTTGTTCTTCCAAAACCAAACAATCTCCAAATTTCACAAAATTGAAAACACAACCATATTTGATCCTTGGGACAAATTTAACCTCATATGATGAATTTGACCTATCAATTTTGACCTTCACAAAACTAGGGTAAATTAGCACCAAAATTCACAAATTTGGTACCATTGGAAAGCTCTTAGAAAGATATTTCCAATGAGTATAGACATGACCATAATTTGCAACAAGGACAAATTCATATGCCTACAAAGTTTCATGGAAAAATTGTAAAATAGCCCACAAAGTTCCAATTTTGATAGTTGGACTCTCTATCACTGTCAATTAACTAAGTAACTCATTGTATCAAGGGTAAAATTGTAAATTACATGGTTTAGGGGATTCTTAATTGAAAATCAAGCCAGTTGCATGTTTAGTCATCTCTCCAATTTTCTTAGCCTAACTCCCCTAATTGGAAATCACTTACCACCACTCAATTGTGATGCCAACTCTCCTTTTGAATTCCCACCACTTAAGCTACCTAGCCACATCACCTTATTTCTACTACCATATTTGAGGCTCAACATGGACTTTCCAATAGGACATTTTCAAAAAAATTGCTTTCTATTCGCATAAAGATTGAATTTATTTTACAAATGTAGGTTGTTATAGGGGATTTCGAATCTAGGCATTAAGCAAAAGGAAACAAAAAAAAGAAGTAATCAAAACACAAGCAATTGCATGCTTCCAAAATATCTAAGGAATAACCCTTTTGGATTTAGGAGCGCAAGCCAAAAGAAGCTTTTTCAAACCAAAACATCGTAGGGCACTATCCAAGATCTTTGAAAGGTATTTTCAACAAGCATTAAGAAGCAATCTTGAGATATTTGGGGATTCTTTTGGAGGCATTCTTATATGGTGATAATTTTGCCAAAACTAAGAACCTAAGTCTTCATGTTGAGAGCTTCAACAACCATCAAAACTTGGGAATTGTCTTCCTCTTTTCCATTTTCTTCTTATCATTTTGCATTTTTTTCACTTATTTTTTCATTAATTTTATTTCTACTATTTCTTTATAGTTATAGGTATGTGTTTTTTGTTTTACAGGTTTCTAGTAGATTTGCAGGTCTATGTGAATTTGTGGGTTCTTATTTCTATTTTGTAGGTTTGTGAAAAATTTATGGGTTTTTTATTTTTTGTTTTATAGGTCCATAATGAATTTGTGAATCTACAACAAATTTATGGGTCTAGGTCAAATCTATGTCTTTCTATTTCTATTTTGCAGGTTTGTGATGAATCTAGAGGTTTTCCATTTTTTGTTTTATAGGTTTGTGGTGAATCCATGTCGTTATGCTTTTGTTTTGTAAATCTCTGGAAAATCTGTAATTTTTCTATTTTTTGTTTTGTAGGTCCACGATGAATTTGTGGGTCTATGATGAATCTTTTTTTTGTTTCTTGTTTTGCATGTGTGTGGTAGATTTATGGGTTTACAAAAAATTTATAATCCAGGATAATTTTACAATCTTAGGATAAATTTGTTGTCCTGAGGTGAATTTGAAATCCTAAGATGAATTTGTGGTCTTTAGGCAAATTTACTATCTCGAGGTAAATTTGTGACCTCATAACAAATTTGTAGTCTATTTGGTT
The DNA here is from genome assembly GCA_028583015.1 of Wollemia nobilis. Classification (NCBI taxonomy): domain Eukaryota; kingdom Viridiplantae; phylum Streptophyta; class Pinopsida; order Araucariales; family Araucariaceae; genus Wollemia; species Wollemia nobilis. The sequence continues at coordinate 14,263,311 of JAQPPZ010000733.1, forward strand.
TCTGCATAGTTTCTAATAACATGTCTAGAATTTCAACCTCTATCCTACTTTTAGTCCTAAAACAGGAAAACTCTAATCTACTTTTAGTTTTTAAGGTTTTCATAAAAGTATAGAATTTTATATCCTACATTTTAGAATTCCAATAAATTTGTCCAGTAAATACATGTACACTTTTTGTTATTGATCTTTTCATAATAGCAATTATTTTTACTAAGAGGAACCCTAGGTAGTGGTTCTTTAGATTTTCTATTCTTAGTTCATTTCATAATATTACCCATAGAAGTAACAATTCATCTATCATCATAGGAGAGATTGAATTTAGTCCATTAGATGAAATATTGAATCATATAAGAAATATAGAAGATATTTACATTACCTAAAAAAAAGTTGCATCTTTTAGTCAATTATTTTGGAAAGCAAGAAAAGATAGCATTTCATTTTAAAAGTGGTTTCTTTTTCTTTAGCATTGACACATAAAATGGATATCTAATTTCTCTTGTGTTTCTTATGTATTCCATTTTTTCTTCTTAGACTTTGCAGGATAAAAGAGTAGTTAAGTTACGAAAAAATAGACAAGACATAATTTGAGATACATACAAGTCCATCGTAAAAAGGCCTAGGTAGTTTCACTTCCTATCCTCTTCATTATACGTTTTGCTTTATTTTAAGGCTAGCACCATAAAAGTACTTTGAATCAATAAATCTATTAAATTATACATTAAGGAAATAAGCCTTCTTCTATTTAGGCATTAAATTTGAAATGCACTTAGCTTGCATTTAGGATTAACTTGCATTGTTACATTTCTCTTTTGCCCTTCTTAAAGGAAAAGTTAAAAGTTTATTTTCTTGATTGATTTAGGATTAAAATTCATCAAAAAGCAAAATTCATACTTAGGGTAGCTCTTGTATTAATGCATAGTCTATTTGATGCATCTTATTTTGCATTAGTTATAACAATATCTTGGTAAGGACATTAAGATCTAAAGAAAATTAAAGAAACCCTTTTAACTTGTCATTGGTTTTCTATTTTTATCACTTAGGCATTCAAATTGACATCTTCATGTAGACTTGCATTTAGGCTAAATTCCTTGTCTACATAATTATTATTCTTGCATTTTGTTTGAAATAAAAGAAAATAAAATGTTATCTTTTAGATATTACAAATATTGTAGAAAATATTAATCGTGTATAGTGTTGTTTGGTATATTTTTTCCTTCACTTGCATTTGCATTCGCATCCTTGCATTTAGATATTAGGTTGAATGAAAATTTTAGGTGCTTGAAAAAGAAACTCATCAAACTAAATTTAGGAAAATCAATAAACTACCCTTGGTAAACCCAAAATTTTTATCTTTCATCAAAGATAAAATCTCAAACCACGAAACAACAGGTTGATAACAAGGCCTTCCCGTCCAAGTGTAAGGATTATCCCTCTCAAAGCCCTCATATCTTTGGTGAACCTGACGTGAACACCACATGGGTCCCTATCATCCATTTTTGACCAAGTCTTAACCTTAATAAAGAAAAAAATAATCTCATTTTAAATTAGACCACCTAATTTGTTTGCTTAGTATAAATCATTTTAAATTAAGATAATAAGAAACTAACTAGATTGTTAGTCCTACTAAGGAAAGGATATTGACCCCTTGATTAAATCAACATACAAACCTTGGGAGTTATCTCTCTTGGCTAGTATATTATGGTAGACTAATGGCATTCATAAGGCGGGTTGCTTTTCCAAGGTGACATATGGGTTATAAAACATATCTTCTTTTCTAAAAACTCTAGAAACAAAACTTTAATAAATTAAATCTCCTTTGAACTTGACCATGGATGAACCCCCTACCTCACTCAGAACATTGTGTAACAAATGGTGCAAAATCTGAATACCTTGCTTGAGATTTCAAATAAGTAAAGGGTAATTGAAAACCTAGTTTATAAAGAGGAAGGAGGAAGAAGAAAATCCTCACTTTGGAACCATTTTCCCTGTTTATAATGAACAAGGGAAAGTATTATTTAGGTCTATGGGCCACTTGAGTACCTTTTTACGAGGGAATAGAGAAATTTTTAAGGGTTGACGAAGAGCCCTTAACCACCTAAACTATAGAGGAGTTCCTCCTAGATATTTTACAATAGCCTAGATCTAACACCATGAGCTCTCAAATAGACCCATCCCATGAGTCTTTGTACATAGATTTAATTAATTCTAGCCTAAATAAAACAAGGTTTAATCCCTCTATCATCACCACAATCATATAAGGAAGTCCACCTAACATCTCATCCTCGTTTAAATATTAGGGTTCTATGCCTCTCAACATGGAACCATTTCGACTGAGTAATCCTATATCCAAAACTTCTAGTATCCCACATATTCAAAATATGGATATATTTTTTAGCATGCCTAACCCTTTGAATCTCATATCTTCTAATCCTGTCATAAATATACCTTCTTCACAATTTCTAATTCCCACTAGCACTCCTTCCACTAACCTCTTTTTAAACAACTATGCATCTAACAATTGGTTATCCCTTTTACATTGATCCATCCAAGCTCCTAATATTATCCATTAGTTAGTTCACAACCTCAGTTTATGACACCACCAATCCTTTATCCTAGGTTTTAAGATATAAACACTAAGCTAAAATATTAGTTAAATAAAATTCAGAGTTCAAACAATAGTTGGCTTCCACCCAATGAGCCATAACAAAGAAGTACTCCTATAAGGACTACTATGATCAACCTATAAACCTCATTTAAAAAAAAAAAACTTATCCTCCAAAATTTGTGATGCCAAAGCTTTGGATTTATAAGGCAAAAGGTGACACAATAGACCACCTTCAAATATTTCAAGTTGCATGTCATGACATTACCTATGATGAGGCATTGTTATTAAAACTTTTCCCTACAAGCCTTGGTGGCGAGGCCCTATAATGGTTCTTCTAGTTACCTCATCACTCCATAAAAAACTATTGTGATTTGGTAGAGAAGTTCATTTTCTCTTCCTACATCACATAAAAGTGCACAGTTGATGATTTATATCAACTAAAACAAGGTAAAAGTGATTTTTTTAATGAGTTACTAACCCGATGGTATGCATTGGTTAGAAAACTCCCTAAGACAACATGCTAGGAAACCTTCAAGGTTTTTAATCGAGACCATATCCTTATTAGAGTTAATCCTTGAAGCATAGAGACCTCTATGAGTTTAGGCCAAGGGGGTTACAGGTAAAAGGAATTGTATGAAAGTAAAAATAAGAAAAGTAAATACTTAAAAAAATAAAACCTAAGCTACAAGGATGATGCACCAAAGAATTAGATCCCTACTTCTAATTATAACAAGTGGTAATCATAGGTTTGAGGTGTAGACCAATTGGTTCAACCAAATCCTGTAAGAGGGGCGAAGGTCCAAGGTTCAAATCTTGTACCTCATTGGACTGAATGTGTGTCCCTTTTCTAGTTCTTTCAACGATGTAAAAGGTTTAAAATGATTATAGCATGGTGGTTATAGGGGCGGACTACGCGAAGAACTGTGTGGCGGCTTCTAGGGTGGACAACGCAGAATACTATGGAAGCCATAAAATACGGACAACCTGCTCGGATTCGTGGTGGCTACCAATTCCACCATGTAAATTAAAAAAAAATAAGTGGTAATCATGAACACAAAACACGTTAGCCTACAACTATGTGAACACAACCAAAAAAACACATTGCCAGGAATAAAAACAAGTTAAAGAAAGGAGGACATAGTAAAATTAGTCATGGATTAAATTAACATGTTAGAAGTGATTACAATACAATGAAACTTGAAGGGTTCAATGCTCCTTAAGCAATGGCCAAGGTTTAGGCTCCCCTTGTTACAATAAAAAGAAGGGTAAAAATAAGAGCTTGCAAGGCCAAGTACCAAGCATGAACAAACAATTCTCAATGCCTTTACAACAAAATTTAGTCTTATTTATAAGTCAAGAGGAGGGTTCATTTCCTTTGAAGTTCTATGTAGAAATCCTATAAATTATTCTCTATTTCTATAACCAAAATACTTCTACAACTAAAATAATAGCTTGAGGTCTTTGGATCTAGGGCCATATATGTTGAAAGCTTACTGTATTTTAGATGATCAATGGTTGTTGAGTTATCTCTTTATTGCTATGCTTAGGTGGTTGCACCATTACTTTTCCATTATGTTTCTCTTAAAATGTATCACCTTGCTAATGTGATAGGCATGGCCTCTCTGACTGGTGCAAATTCATAGGGTAGGCTCATGCATATGGTGGGAAGTTACCATGATTGACACATAGTTGGTTTTGATAGTCTTGGTCACAAAAGTCAATATTTGTGGTTAATTGTAGGTGGTCCTTTTAATGCTCCTTCACCTACTTCCCTCCTTACATGTGTAGTTGCCACATATTTTTGGGTGAGGTGGAACCTCCTTTGGCTAATGGTAGGCCTTCATCATTTGAGCATTGACACTTTTTTTCTTAAGCTCCCAACTAGTTGATCACATGTCTAGCTCTAGGATTTGTTAAGGATTTTTCTTCTTTTCCACACTCTCCTTTGTAAAAGGACTACATGGACCACTTGATTGAAAATCAATGGCCTGCATGCCTTAGTGCCCTCAATACGGTTGATTTGGGGTGGAAGAGAGGCATCCACCATAAATGGAATATCTAACAACTTATATCACTTATGAGCTTGTTCGTATTTCTTTTTAAGCTCTTTTCTCTTGTCTAAGGTGGGAAACACCTTCCAACTATTATCCTTGGTTTGTTTCACTTTCAACTAAGTCTTATTTGAGTGACATGTGGTTGTAGGGAAAACTTCCCTACAAATTTTGTGACTCCTAGTGCCTTTTAGTCTACTGAAAAGGGAGTGAACCTAGATTTCTTGCCTTGTCCTTGGGCATGAAATCAACATTGGAAGATAAAAAGAAAGATAAAAAATTACAAAAAGAGAGGAAAAGTGAGAGGGAAGTAAGAAAGTTCATTGCCTTAGGATTGGAGATTCATTAGTATGTGTTACCTTAGGATTATGCATTCCAATGGGGATAGTCTGTGTGAGTTTGGACCTCACTTGAGCTATCGAGGTATCATCCTTGGGAGATTCATGACCCCAACTAATTCCTTATTATTGAATATCGATCAAGGCTTAGCTTGTCTCTACTTTTAATGTATGCATATTTTGTGGTGATATTGCTTTATGCTTGATTTATGATGCTTCAAGGTTTTTGTTATATAAGAATTATCCCCTTATGTTTTTGCCACAACCATTTGGAGGGACTTCCCATATGGTTAGACAAGCCTTTACAAGCTTACCAACCTTATCCTTGTGGCTAAAGTCCCTCTTCTTGTTTCTCCCTCTTGATCTTGGGTTTTGTCTATTGGGCATGTTGCTCATGTTCCCCTTTGTGATAAACTTGGGATACATATCTCTTTAGAACCGAATCGTTGGTAGAGTGGTTTGGTTTTCTAATCCACTCCTCTAGTTAAGAGGTGGATTCAAGACCATAGAATAGGTTAGGGTCTATTCAATGGAAAGGATCCTTTTGATACCATCGAAAAGGTTTTAGGATTTTAATCTAGAATGGGTGTTGGCTTTGATACCACTCGAAAGGTTATATCTTTCTGCCCATTTGGGATAGGTGGTTATCTTCGCCTCATGATGCAGGGAGTTTTATGATTAATAGAAAATTTCTTCATAGATCTTCCCATGTTGGCACTACAAAATCTTTAAGCATTATTTTCTCACTCATATGGCTAACAACAATTCTACTCTAGGTCTTTTACCTAGGGCAAAATACCACATTGTAATTGAAATTTTGGAAAAGAGATTTCCTAGTGAAGTGGCTCGATTCTAGTCTTCATAAGACAAGATGGGAGCTTCCCTCTTTTATAGACCTTTACACTTAACCAATCCATGGGAGTCCCTTTCTCCTTCTTATGATTGACACTCATCTAACAAGCTATGGAAGACGATATTTCTTGTTGGGGTAGTGTGCAGTTGGCTATAGATGGTTGTGACCAGACAACCAAGGAGCCTTCTCAATATTTTGTCGTCATATTATTCCACGTTCTCTTGTATGGGGACACCCTCCTTTGATCTTCTCAATATTTTATCACCATATTATTCCATGTTCTCTTGCATGGGGACACCCTCCTTTGACCAAATGTGTAGTTAGGGTATTCATAAGCCTCCTTGGCATCAAAAAAATTTATTGATCATTATTCAAAATGATTTTTTTAAAGCCATATACAGTATATATGGAGGGGCAAAATACTTAGTGATGAATCATCCCATACTAGCTAGCTCAAATATTTTGTCAAGATTTGATATCCATGTCTTGGATGCACATTTGCTCTAGATAATTTTTGAGGATGTATGGATGCACATCATCTATAAAGTAGTTGGAGTATGACATTTTTTCATTTACTAAGTAGGCTTGCTCCTCTTCACTTCTTTTGAATGGGATTTACTCTATGTGGTATATATGGAGGGTTTTTGATAGAATTTTGAACTTAGTCTTTTATCTAGTTTGGAGCAACATGCGAGTCCATTCTAACAAGTATCCTTTGATCTTAACAGTGAAGTCTCTTGAGAGGCATATTCCAAATGAGATCAAGAGATCGATCACCACTTTATCTTAACAAACCATCAAGTTGGGGCACACTTAGAGTTCTAGAGGAAGGTCATGAATTAGCCTAAATAATGGCATTAGAGTGTCATCTAACTATTGTTGACATGCTTTAGTGATAGGATAAGTGACTCTAATACCTTTTTTAGCATAATTGATGTGTTGGATCCTGAGTCAATTATGCAATAATGAATCAATTGATCTCTATAGATTAGGGTTAGGACCTTAGGTAGAATAACATAGGCTTGGGCTTGTTGGGATCCAAGCTTATAGTTTATAGTATGACAAGTGTCCCTTGTATTCTTAGCTCTTTCTACTTCTTTAGGGTCTCTTCCAAGTTCTTCATCTATTATAGAATAGAGAGGACATCCCAAAGAGGCATGGCTATAGTTGACTTCCTTAGGTGCTCCACCATGTCAAAGGATCTAACAAAAGGAGCCCTTAGAATTGTTGGTATTGTTGGAAGTCTAGTCCTTTGTACCATAAAATATGGCCTAGGTGGATTTGCTACAGGTTGCCTTAGGGGTTTAGGGGTAACCCTTATCATTATTGAGGCCACTTAAACTTGATTCTCTAGTGCAACTTTCTCTAAAGGGGTCCTTCGACTTTCCACTTCTCTCCTTTGAGGTCTAGCCTTTGTCAATCTAGGTGTTCCTTGCTATTTAATAACCTTCCTCTTCACATGTGTGTTATACTTTAATCATACTTACAACATCCTACTTGAGGGTATTGCTTTATATGACACAATATATACTTTGGCTTCATCCCAGGTGACCAAGGTATGCTTGGCATCGAGGAGTTGATAATTGATCGTGTAATTAGATAATGGTAGGTAGGTTCTAGACTTGGCATTGGGATTTACAAATGAGAAGAATGTGCAACATTATAGTTAGAATGTGACATATTAATAGCTTGGGATTTCATTATGACATAATGGTCAATATAAGGATAGTCAAGAGTAGTATAGTACCTGCCATTAGGATCTTTAATGTAGTTGTTTTAGGTGGTGATAAAGTCCCTAATTGAGCTTGTAGGTATTTGTTAAATTGGGACTAATATATGTACTATTTGTTGAGTTGGGGTTTGAAAATGATTGGGATTCTTATTGGTTATGAATGGAGGCTTATGATATCTAGTTGGAGGCAATCAACTGCTTGGGGTTTCCTTGCTGAAAGAAGGCTTTGGGTAACTTTGGTAGGAAAAAAATTAGATATTATACTGCATATTTAGGGTTGTGATGTCATTAGAGAAAGTCCTCATAGTTTTGAATAATTCATCCATTTTGGCATCTAGAGGAGAGAAATTTTGAGTTTTGCTCTAAGTAATTGGATGAGTCAAACTGGTGGTAAGTTGTATGGTCAAAGAGGAATGATAATAGGGATAAATGGAAGAAAACAATGGTGGAGGTGGTCTAAGAGCTTCACCAACTAGTCCTGACTCTTGACTAATCATGGGATGAGATTGATATACCATTCATGAGATCTCCCTCAAAAAGAAGTTGCCAATAGCCTCAAGGCTATATTTTATTTTTTAATGAAATGCAAAACATACAATCTCACTAGGTGTTGCAAGTGTTCTTTCGGAGTGACAACATCCTCTACCAAGAAGTAAGGTAAGGATTTGAGCATTGAGGTGGGAATTGGATTCCATATATTACATGAAATATGTGGAATAAAGGGGTATCTATCATTCCATACCATAAAATTTCTAAGAGTATTATGTACTACAATTGCCACATTATGCCATTAATTCCTCCTTATTTGTCTTTGGTTCAATGGTGGCATTAGCTCTTACTAATTGGTTCAGTTAGAGGATTTGGTTATAGGACTTCTACTCATATAATTTTAGGTCTTTCCTTTGAGAATGAAGTCATCATGTGGGAAAATTTTTATTTAACAAAATCATGAGATAGAGACCCCATCAAAATTTCAATTTATGGTTTGCTAGATGACTTCTTTAAAGTCTCTCTTTTCAAGTTGAGTCATCAATTTGAGTCTCCAAGTGAATATTTTCTTTGGGTGGTTGCTTCTCTTCAATCAAGTGGACTATGATATTTATTAGGATCATATTTATACTTCTTAAATATTTGTGGGGTAAATGTAGAATATCATCTCATCAGGCATGTCAGATAAGTTATTGTTATATTTAAATGCACCTACCAATTTAGGCAAGAGGTCTAACTAGCTAGATGCACCTATGCCTTGTGTAGAGCAAAAAAATAGGAAGCATTATCAAAAAATAATTCCTATGGGAAAACCTCCAAGGTTTTTAATGAGTTCAACTCCTCATTTGAATTAATCCTTGATGCACAAAGACCTCTATGAGTTGAGGATAAGGGGGTTATAGTGAAAATCAATTGCAATGAAAAAATAAGAAAAGTAAATACTTATAGAAAAATAAAACCTAATCTATGGAAGTGATGCACCAAAGAATTAAATCCCTACTTTTGACTACAACAAGTGGAAATAATTAACATGAAACATGCCAACATATGGCTAAGTGAACACAACTAAACAAACACATTGGTAGAAAACAAAACAAGTTAGAGGAGGACAAAGTAAAATTACTCATGACTTCCATTGACATGCCAGAAGTGATTATAAGACAATGAGGCCTAAAGGATTCGATGCTTCTTAGGTAGTGGTCCAAGGTTTAGGCTCCATTTTTTATAATAAAAAATAATGATAAAGGGAAGAGCCCATAAGGCCAAGTACCAAGTACAAGTAGATAGCTCCCAATGCCTTTACAATAAAATTTGGGTCTACTATATAAGCTAGGAGGAGAGTTCCTTCCCTCTAAAGTTCTATTTAGAAGGCCTACAAATTATTCTCTACTTCTATAGCTAAAATACTTCTACAACAAGAAATAACAACTTTGAGGTCTCTAGATCCAAGATCATAAATGTAGAGAGATTTAGGGTATTTTAATGATCAATGGTTACTAACTCGTCTCTTTGCTATTGCATTGGGGTGGCTACACCATTAATTTTTTATCATGTTTCTCTTGGAATGAATTACCTTGCTAATGTGGTGGGCATGGCCTCTCTAACTAGTGTATATTGATAGGGTAGGCTCACATGTATGGTGGGCAATTATCACAGTTGACACACAATTGGTTCTGATAGACTTGATCATAGAAGTTAATTTTTATAGCCAATATTGGGAGGTCATTTTAAATGTTTCTTTGCATATTTCCCTTCTTGCACATGTGACTACCACATGTTTTTAGATGAGGTGGAACCTCCTTCAGCCAATGGTGGACCTTCACTTTTTGAGCATTGGTGCTTTCTTTCTTTCTAGTCTTTGTTAGAGCCTTTTCTTCTTTCTTATGCTCTCTTCCATCAAAAGGACTATACAAATTGTTGGATTGATAATCAACCTATGGGTCTTACTACCTTTGATGTGGCTAATTTGGGATAGAAGAGGAGTGTCTATTGTAAATGGAAGATCTATTAGTCAACATGGATTCTAAGCTTATCCACCTTTCTTTTTAAGCTCTTTTATTTCGACTAAAGGTAGGAAGTGCCATTTGACTATTAGCCTTGACTTGTCCCGCTTTTGACTAAGTATTCTTTGAGTGAAGTAGGGTTGTAGGGAAAAATTCCCTATAGTGCATTCCATCATGTTCGAGGCCACTCAACCAATAGATGTAAAACCCTTAGAAACTTGATCCAAGACCTCATAGAGAGAGGACAACTTATCTCTAGTGACTCTAGGCCTTAGTCCTTAGGATTTATCAAGATCCAATCTAACCATTAGCCAACCAAATTTAATTCAAAAATGGTTTACCTCGAAAGAAATATGGAAGGAACATTATGTACTCTTCATTAATATTTCCCATTAGTGATATCAAAATCCTCCTTTCTAGATCTACCTTTTCAAACATAATATCAAGTAAAATTAGAGGATGAATAATCATCATGCATATTAAAGTATATTACATTGGTTTGTGTATTGATTGCTTGCTCATGTGTTTGGTTACATAGATGATTGCATGCGTGGTTGCCTATAAAATATTTTTTCTTGGTCTCATGTGTCTGATTGCATGGTTGCATAAGTTTACCTGTTCATCCCATAACATCACAAGGGAGAGCCTGCAATGAGGCATCCTAGCTAGCAAATAGAGTCACTTGCATTGCATTTGTAGTAGGTCATTGAACTAGTAAACCTCCTTGATGACTCCTCAAAAAACTTCCTTATCCTCTTGATATTTTGGAATTTGGAAGGACAATGCGGTATTTATGACATAGTTCGTAAAAGTAGTTGCTAGTAATAACATAACTATATTTCAACACCTTAGCTTTTCCTTATAGATTCCAATATTTTTGGAAGGTTGCATGCCTAATATGCATTGCTTACTTGATACATTCTTGCACTCATATCTTATTTCATTAGACAATCTCATCAATCCCAAATTTTGATCACTCATCATAATTCACTACATGACAAATCCTACGATATTTACAAACACTCATCACAAAGCCTCATAGAGACATCAAAGGTCCTCCTAATTGGGGGTATCCAAATTTGCTTATCACTTCAATGATCTTTAAATGAATAAATCAACTCCAATTAACAAATCTTCAACTTACAATACCTGGTATCATAAAAAAACTTTCTTCATGCAATACAAAACTCCTTAAGTATCATATCTCAAGGTTGAGCATCGATACAAGCATCAATGCATCCTGAGAAAAATTGAAGGGGACATTTTTTGCAAGACTGCCCAAACTACCGAACTTGTTTCGACCATATTTTACTCATCCGGACTCGAATTGAGCTAAAATTTTGAGGGTAGATGCTTGACAAACCCTAGAACGTCTACAAAATTTTTTAGATTATTTTTGCAACACAGATCCTAGAATATCCCTATGTGTGAATAAGATTTTTGGTAAGTGACTATGCATGGGTTTCAACTAGGTTAAGTGCAAGCAGCTTTAGAGGTTGGTTTTTGGGGCCTTCGGGCCCTAGCGACCAATATTTTTGTGGTTTCTACTCAAGATTTTAGCAAGAAATATTGTAGGGGATCCAATATGGGTTAGAAATATGTCTTTCAATAGATATTCATGCTGTGAACTTGAGTGAAAACGTCTTTCAATTTTCTGCACAAAAGAAAAGTGAAAATCATACCTTTCCACGATGTCTAGGGCATGTATTAAAGAGATCACAAAACAAGTTTCAAGAAGATGATCAAATATCAAGTGAAGCTGGTGCTAAGGTGCACCCATAAAATAAATCTATTGTGGAAACCCCTATCAAGGGTAAATATTTCAAAGAATTAGTCCCAAAAATAAATTTTAGGGATGCCCTTCGTGGTGGAAAACCTCAACCTAATGCTAATATTAATCTTAGGGCTTCCCGTAAACCTCTAAGAATGCCTAAGATTGATCCTAGGAAAATAGAGTTAGGATGTCTTAAAGCAACTAATGGAACTCTTATTATTAATATTGATATGGACAACATTCAGACTGACATTGAAGATCTAGTAAAGAGAGGACTAATTTGTCATTTTGTGGGTTTTCATCTGAGTCTATCTGCTTTCAAAGTATGGGTTGCAAAAAGCTAGAAAACTAAAGGTGAGTTACAAATCTTTTTTTATCCAAATGATTATTTTCTTGTTTTATTTTCTAATAATGATGATAGAGAGAAAACTTTTCAAGGGGGTCCTTGGTTCTTTGGAAGGGTAGGGCTTTTCATGAAGCATTGGCATGCTAATTTAAAGTCGAAGAAGAGATGCTTTCTATAGGTCCTATGTGGGTTAGACTCTTTGGCCTCCTAATTGAATTCTGGAATCCGACTATTTTTTCTTCAATTGGAAACTCTTTAAGAAAATTTATGGTGACTGCTGATTGTACTAAAAAATTGAACATATTATTTATGCTCAGATTTGTGTTTTAATGAATTTTGATAAACCCCTACCTAAAAAGATCACTTTACAATTTTGGGAGGACACTTGGGAGTAAGTATTGGACTATGAGAACATTCATTTTCATTATAGAATTTGTCATGAATATGGTCATTTGGTTAGTTCTTGCACAAATAAAATTCTAGATCAAAAGAAAGAATATATAAACTCAATAGGTTTCCAAATTCCTAAGAATAAGAACACTCATAAAAAACTAGTTATGAAGGATCAATCAAAGTTATCTACTAATATGTTTGAAATTCTTTCCACAAATGAAGTCCCAAGTGAGGAAGAGGAAATAATGGAAACATAAATATTAGAAACACAATTTAAATATAAATGGAAAAACTTAGAGACAAACCAACAAATCAAAGTATTTCAACAGAAAAAAGGAGAAAATATTCACAAGAAAAACAATCTTTTAAATGTTAAAACTTCAAATAATGCAGGTCCCAATATAGACTCTTTTGAACCTTCTGGTAACATTTTTATTGTGTACAAGCATTCATCAAGGCTAGAAGCCATCTCAGATTCAATTGGAGTAAGTCAAGAAACAAGGAAAAAAAACTAAATATGAATTCTAATCAAAAGGCAAGTTGCAAGACTAATCAATATCATATGGCAAAAGAAGGTGAAAAAATTGTAGAAGAAGGTAATATTAATGCCCTTTCCAACTTTTTTAGCCCTGGTATTAATGAAGATCATAACTTGGAATATTAGATGACTCAAAGGGAGTCTTTCAAAACAAAATGAAATGAGAAGAATGATTCAAATAAATCACCCACATCTTGTTTTCCTTCAAGAAACAAAGATGTCAATAGAGGATATGAAATCAATTGCTAGTAAAATTTTGCCAACTGGAAATGTGATTTCTCTCATTTCCCAGGGGACTGCTGGTGGCATTGCTTTCCTTTGGGACCCAAAAGAGGTAATTATTCACCATAGGTTGGCAATTGGGGTCTTTTGGCTATAACTATTCAAAGCAGATATTCCAACCAAATTATGCTCTACATTACTGTTTATGCTCCGACTAATTTGGAGGAAAAAAGAAGATAGTGGAAGAATATTACTTATATTATCTCTCATTTTATTGAAGCTTGGATCTTGATCGGAGGAGATTTCAATACCATCCGCTCTCTAGATGAGAAAATGGGAGGAAATAGAAACTTGGACAGGAGCACTAACCTCATGAGCGAATATATTACAAACCTCCATCTTGTGGATATCCAACCAGATAATGGCCTTATGAATTGGTATAACAAAATGCAAGGGTTAGCTTGTATAATGGAGAGGTTGGATAGGTTCTTGTTCTCTGATAATTTCTTAATCCATGGTCACATTCCTAAAGTGAAGACTCTTAACAATGTTGGTTCGTATCATTGGCCTATGATGGTGGAAATGTGGAAAACCAATGTGAGTTTCTCTCCTTTTTTATTTCAGTTAATGTGGCTTAGAGACAGTTCCTTTAAAAATTGAGTGCAACAATGGTGGAAGGAAGGTAAACCTAGGTATGGGACTAAGATTTTCTATTTGGCCAAAATATTGCAATACATTAAATCCAAAATCAATACTTAGAACTAGAAGAAGTTTGGGGATGTTCATAAAAAAATATAAAGTTATTGCTTAGCTTGAAAATTTGAATAAGAAAATCAATTTAGATGGCCTCATAGAGAGTACAAGTGCAGATGAAATCAAATTCACAACTCAGTTAGATGACTGGGAAAAAAGAGAAGAAATCTTATGGAAGCAAAAATATAGAATTCAATGGCTCAAAGAAGGTGATCGAAACACAAATTTCTTCCATAAATCTCTTCTAGATAGAAGATCTCGCATCTTTATTTCTTTCCTAAAATCAGGTTTTGGAGATGTTGTCTACACTTGGGATGGCATGAGCTCTATTGTTGTCAATTACTTTTCCAATATTTTTACTGCTACTCCTCTTGACTCAACTTCTCAACAAAATGTTCTTCAAGAAATCCCTTATCTTATCACTTTTGAGGAGAACTCTATTTTTACTGCTCCTGTTACTATCAATGAGCTTCAACAGGTAGTTTTTAAAAAGCAAAATGCAAAAATCCTAGATCCTGATGGTTTTCCTATTGAGTTATACCAAGAGTTTTGGGATATCCTTCATGTTGATTTATTAGATGTGGTGGAAGGAGCCAGGAAAGCCAAAGAAATTTTGAAGGTTATTAATAAAATTTATATTACTCTTGTTAAAAAATCTCAAGATGCTGAACATATCTCATCTTTTAGACCTATTGCTTTATGTAATGTTCTTCTCAAAATCATTACTAAGATCATGGCAGAATGGTTGAAGCCTCTTTTGCATAAGATTATTTCCCCTGAATAAGGGGTTTATGTGGAATAGCATCAAATAGTTGATGAGATAGTTCTTGCTCAGGAAGCCATCCATTCTATGGATATGCAAAAATCTCCTTTCATGTTCATTCGGTTAGACTCATCTAAAGCTTATGATAGAGTGGATTGGCACTTCCTTATCAAAGTTTTTAGGCAATTTGGTTTCTATTAGGATTGGATGGATTGGATTATGGGATGTATCTCTCCAGTTTTCTACTTAGTTATTATCAATGGTAGGTCTTCTTAGTTGTTCCTATCTTCCAAAGATATTACGCAAGGTGACCTCTTATCCCCTTATTTATTCATCATTATTGTTGAATGCTTAGGTAGGTCTATAACCAAAAAGAGAGAAGACAAAATCCTTTATGGAGTTACCATTGCTCATGGAGCTAGATCTCTTTCTCATCTTCAATTTGTTGATGACTCTACTCTTTTACCTTTACGCAAGGTGACCTCCTATCCCCTTATTTATTCATCATTATTGTTGAATGCTTAGGTAGGGCTATAACCAAAAAGAGAGAAGACAAAACCCTTTATGGAGTTACCATTGCTCATGGAGCTAGATCTCTTTCTCATATTCAATTTGTTGATGACTCTACTCTTTTAGGTAAAGCTACAGTTAAGGAAGCTTCTACTATTAAGCAAATCATTAGCTATTTTTCTAAGGCTACCAAGAAATTGATCAATGAAGACAAATCTAAAGTCATTTTCTTTCACTAATCTGCCAGACAGGAATCCATGGTCTTGGATAAATTAAGATATAATAAGACCTCCATTCCAATCACTTATTTAGGTATTCCCATAAATATTCAAAGATAGAAAAAAATATTGGAATTGGTTGTTGGACAAAGTCAAGAATAAAATTGGAAAGTGGACCAATAGGTGGCTCTCTTCTGGAGGTAGAATTACCTTTGTAAAATCAGTCCTTCAGGCTATTCCTCTTTATGTTTCTACTGTGTTGAATATCCCAAAGGCTATTCTTTGAGAATTAGATCAAATTAGTCATCGGTTCCTCTGGAGTGGTACTAAGGAGAAAATAAAATAGGCCTTGGTGAAATGTGACACTTTATGTCTTCCTAAGAATGAAAGGGAGTTAGGATTTTAGTCTGCTATTAATAACAACAAAACGTTAGTTGTTAAATTATATTGGAGGATTTTGCATAAGCCCAATGCTCTTTGGGCCAAGAATCTCCATGCTAAATATGTTGAGAACAAAAGTCTTCAAGACATTGCTCGCTATCAATTGTCTTCAAAAGGTTCTCCCATTTTAGATGTTCTTAAGACTGGTGAGGATTTGATAAAGAAAAAATTATTTTGGATCATTCATAATGGTCAATAGGTAAATTTTTGGATAGATTCTTGGGATGGTCACAAGCCTTTGATAACTCGGTTTCCTGATTGGAGGCCTTGTATGGAGGAGCTTCACCGAGCTAATAAGGTAAAGGTGGTTAATCATTATCAGTACCATACCGGTAATTCAGAGGTTGGTATATATTGGATCCCTATTGAGGAATGACCTATTCAAATCCCAAAAAGGCAAAGATAAGATATCCAGTGCATCCTTCATATGAGATATCTCTCTTGGTCCCATGATAAAGATTATTTTGGATGCAACAACACTACTAAGGGTGAGTATTCAGTTGCTCAAGATTATTTGGCCTTATGCTAAATAATCCCAACCAATCGTATGACATCTTCTATTAGTTGTGGGCTCAAAAGCTCTGGTCTAAGGTGAGGTTCTTTACTTGGCTTTTATTGCATCGCATGGTGCTTACTAGGGAGCATCTTATGAAGTGTGGTTTTCATGGTCCTTTTAGATGTGAAATGTGTGAAGAGAATGTGTAAACTATCAGCCACATTTTTATTGAGTGTACCTTAGCCTCTAATATTTGGAGGAGAATGACCACTTTACTTGGATTATAGTGGTCCAATTTTTTTACTTTTGAACCTCAGGGTATGTTGAGATTTCGAAAACCTTGTTGTATGTAGATATTAAAGCATAGCCCTAAATTTTCCTCCCACAAACATAACAACGTACAGAATCTCGATCATAACAATAAGACTTTATGCTGAAAAAAAATTTAGTTGCTGAATTTAGGATTTATTCGTAGAACTTATTCGTTTTAAATTCGACAAATTTTGAATTTTATCTAAAAAATTTGACAAATTTGGCAACTAAGAACACAACCATATTTGATCCTTGGCGTAAATTTGACACATCAAGGTAAATTTGACCTTTCATGGTGAATTTGATCCATTAACACCTTCATAAAATTGAGGTAAAATAACTCCAAATTTTACATTTTTTTACCATTGGAAAGCTCTCAGAAATAGGCTTCCAATAAGTATAGACATGCCTATATTTTACAACTAGAGAAAATTCATGGGCCCATGATAAATGCACCATGGCAAATTTGTAGGTCCATGGTGAATTTACAAAATAGCCAACAACGCTTTATTTTTTATAGTTGGACTCTCTATCACCACAAATTAACTAAGCAACTCATAATGTTGAGGGTAAAATTATAAATTACATGGTTAGGGTATTCTTATCTAACAATCAAGCCAATTCCATGTCTAGTCATATCTCCAATTTCCTTAGCCTAACTCTCCTAACAATAAATCATTTTCCACCACTCAATTGTGGTGCCAATTCTCCTTCTGACTTACCACCTCTCAAGCTACCATGTCACATCACCCCTCTTTCTACTGCCACATCTAAGGCTCAATATAAACTTTCCAATGGGACATTTTGGAAAAATTGCTTTCTATTCGCATAGGATTGAATTTATTTTCTAGATGTAGGTTGTTACAAGGGATTTTAGATCTAAGCATTGAGCAAAAGGAAACAAAAAATAGTAATCAAAACATAGGCAATTGCATGCAATAAAAATGTCCAAGGAAGAACCCTTTTAGATTTAGAAGCACAACAAGCCAAAATAAGCTTCTTTAGACTAGAACATCTTAGGGCACTATCCAAGATCTTTGAAAAGCATTTTCAACAAGCATCAAGAAGCAATTTTGTTATATTTGGGGGAGTCTTTTGGAGGTATTCTTATATGGTGATAATGCTATCAAAACTGAGAATTTGAGACTTCATATTGGGAGCTTCAAAAACTATTGAAAGTTGGATTTTATCTTCCTCCTTCTCATTTTCTTATCATTTTGTATTTATTTTTACTTATAGGATTTTGTATCTAGGTAGTCTTGATTTCATTTCCTTTAAAACCTTAAGTGGCAACTTTGGGGCTTGATCCTTGGATCAAGTTAGTTTATTATTTTAGACTAGATGGACAAACCCTAAATCTACTAATTCTATTTTTGTTGTTTCTTTGTATTTAGAGGTCTATGTTTTATGTTTTGTAGGTTTTTGGTAGTTTTGTATGTCTATAGTGAATTTATGGGTCCATGTTTCTATTTTGCAATTCTATGGTAAATTTGTAGGTTTTTCATTTTCTATTTTACAAGTCCATGACAAATTTATGGATCTACGATGAATTTACAACTCTATTATAAATTTGTCTTTCTATTTTTTGTTTTGTAGGCCTATGTAAAATATGTAGGTTTTTCATTTATTATTTTATAGGTCCATGATGAATCTATGGGTCTATAATGAATTTGGGGGTCTGCAATGAATTTGTCTTTATATTTTCTATTTTACAAGTATGTGGTAAATTTGCAAGTTCTATTTTGCAGGTCCACAATGAATTTGTGTCTCTTTGTTTTATATTTTATAAGTGTGTGGCAAATTTATGGGTCTGTGATGAATTTGTATCTCCAAGGAAAAATTGTGGTCTTGGGGTACATTTGCTATCCCAAGGAAAATTTGCAGTTCCAAGGAAAATTTGCTATCCCAAGTTAAGTTTATGGTCCCATGGTGAATTCGTTGTCTCAAGGTGAATTTGTGTAGACACCAAAACAGCACCAATCCGATTATGTGACTGCAAACATTGATCGCTTTGACACACACAGCCCCTAGGGCAGCCCTCAGAGGTTAAACAGTGGTCCTAACCACTTTTATAGCAATTTTGTAAGGTCAAAAGGCAATTTGGCACATTCAGGCACTTTGCTCAGTATTCGTCTCACCCAGGGACGAATTCTAACTGGGATTCGTCTCACCCAGGGACGAATTCTAAATTCGTCTTTGGTCAGGATGAATTCCAGGTTTAACGGGAAAAAAGAAGAATGCCGCCAAGTGGCAGCCGAGGACAGTCAATTATTGCCTCCTGCCGTGCATGCGCGTGTAGGTGGGTAGATTGGCCGTTAGAGGACTGTCACAAGGGCAGTCATGGAAGCCCAAGTCAGGGAGGAGTCTCCTCCCTCTTGGGAAGGCATGGCCGCCACATGGCATCCCTGCATGCCCCTCCAAAGAGACCCCATGGGTCTATAAAATGGTGGACTTTCCCACCCAAAAGAGGACAGGTTGGAGGCATTTTCAAGCAACGAAGTGCTGCCAAATTGAACACCCTATTGCACCCTTTTTCGATTCACCTTTTCACATCCATTAATCTCTTTCGCAAGAGAGGTTATTGGGTGGCTTTTGGAAGCGTGGATCCGAACCCAAACCCAACATTTGACCACCTTAATCCACCAATTTGTCGACAACCCATCCTAAGAGATTTTGGGCCCATCCCTAGTGGATTGGTGCCAAAATCAAGTTCCAACGATGGGCGGCCCACTTGGGCACCCCACACTTTTTTTTAGTTTCATTTTAATCTATTATGTTATCACTTATTTATCCTACATTACATTCTATGCTATTTAGATAGCTCACAATCTTGATTTCAGAAGACATTTATCAAATATTATCATGCTTTGTCGATTTTGTGGCCCTCACTAACTTGCAGGTAGCGACATCGAATTCCCATGGATAGAGGCCAAATTGGGAGAATCCGACCATCTGGGTCATCCCAAAATGGCCCCAATTACTTAACCCCTATGTTTGCAGATCTTCTGGAGGTCCCGAGGTTCGACATTTAGACGACATCACTTCGATTTTCATCACAGGAATTCGTCCCACCCGGGACGAATTCATAGAATTCGTCCCGCCAGGGACGAATTTCAGTTGAATGCAGATTGGTCGACTGTTTCAATGGCAGTGGCCCTCTGGTAAGGTCTTTTGGTCTCTGTCAGATTTGCAGGTGATTTAGATTCATTTTATTCACTGATTTCGATAATATTTTACATGCATCTTTTATTAATTTCAAGGAACAAACTTTCTTATTTGCAATAGGTGCTACTAACAATGCCGTTGTTGTTTCTTTGAACGTAGGAGGAGCAGCAAGAAGCGAGGACTCATCAACATAAGCGGCGGCAACACTTTGGCCCGCCCATTTCAAATGTGGGCATGCGGAAGAAGGATTATTGATCACGATTGTAACCAAATCCATTTAACGCTCCTAACCCCTAAAAAGGGAGGAGGCGTCTTTGTAACCGAGGTTAAAGAGTTAAATAAAAGGGCTGTGATTTCTCTAAATTCTTGTATCTCATTTCAATTTGCCTCTTTCGTTTAATGCACTTCACATTTTAGGACTTAAGCGTTAGTTTGATTTTGAATGCATCGAAATAGTTTTCCTTTCAAAAACTTCCGAAATCTCATGCTTTCAGTGGCGATCACGGTGGGACCCTGTCCCCTGGTTTTTAAGATCAAGTAACTGATCCATTTTTGTGTTTGGTGCTTGACAGTACCATTTTTCAAAAGCAGATTGTTATTCGTCTTTGACTTGCGATGAATACTTTACTCGTAATTCGTCCGACCAAATTCGAATTCTCTGCACCAGGACGAATTCTGTTCTGTAATTCGTCTCACAGAGGGACGAATTTTTGTCTGTAAATTTTTAGAGCCGAAGATCAGAAACAACAAGTCTAGGCAGAGAAAGGTAAGGGTTCCAAAACTGTCCTTGTCATTTTTTGATTTTCTGTTTCTATTTTCTGTCAAATTTTGCTTGCTTAGGGAAAGTTGGTTGCTTGCATGTTTCAATTTTAATTAAAATAAACCACACACACATCACGTGGTATCTTTAAACCAAGGAGCTGGTCGTAAGACCCCAGCCCTTGATCAAGACCAACGGTGGGTTCATCACCACCTTGGCTTGATTTTGCATCCATTTCCCCGATTGTCACTGTTGTTAGGCGTAAATCCTGATGAAAGCTGACCGAGTGTCGCCGGGGTGATTCCCATGCACGCGAGGATAAGTCTTCTATGGTAGGTGTCATTAACAGGACAATCCCCCTTCCGTACCGCCTATGTTCCACGTACCATCTGCTCTCACGTACCTATAGTTTCCCTCTCGTAAGGGCGGGTATATAGAGAGGTTGGTATATCGGTCCGACAATGGTATATTGAAGGGGCGACCATTTATGGGAGTCATATGAGCCAACATTCTGCATTTAAACGTTCTTCAAAACTTTCAAAAACAAAACAAAATCATCAAAATGCACTAAAACCAGTTTAGGACACACCATTAATATTTAAAAGAGATAATCACCGTTTGTGTATGTGTGTGTTCATTTTTGCTTAGTGTAACAAAAAAAATCAAAAAAATCATAAACAAAAGATAAAAATCTATGCATTTTGTCACTCGCTCCAAAAGCTCCAAGGATTCCCGCAATCGCTTGGTCATCCCAAAAGGCCCCAAAGGTGTCCATGAACCCTTTGGTCAACCCAAGAGCACCCCAAAGGTGCCCATAAGTGATGCAAGGAGCATCCAACAAAATATGGGAAATCTTGTATTTTTCCCTAAATTTTAGTGCATCTTGCCGGGCCATAACTTCTCAACCGTAGCTCCGATTGACTTGAAATTTTACAGGGAGTTAGTTGGGATAATTTTAAACAAATATAATTCCTTGGAATTCTATTTGTCCAAAAAAGTCAGTTTTTGGGGCCAAATTCCATCATCTAGTGCCCCGAAATTAGGTTTTAAATTTGATAACCTAATTTTTTATGCTTTTTGAGCTGTTCGGAGGTCAATATCTCCTAATGTATTTAGAGTTAGGACTTGAAACTTCATTTTTGTCTTATATATTGTAAGAGGGATGCGCACCCCAATTTTGGGCCCCATATGACTCATTTCAATTTTTAGGGTTTTTAGAGAGACATCATCATGGTGCTCACCCGCAGCCAAGCCCAATCACGGGCGGATGCTATGGGGAATATCCAAGGAGGCACAAGTCACCTCCGGTATAGCCCCAAGGATTTGGTCATACCACCTTGGCGGCCTGGACACACAAGGCAGACCCCTCCACACCTTAACGGATAGGGACTATAGGGGCACCCCTTCTAGGGGCACTCCTGTTCAGCATAGCACCCAACACACACCCTTCCATGAGGGGTACATCCATAGGAGAGCTCCCTTAGATGCTCGCTATGAGTGGTCACCACGCGATGAAGTGCTAGGTCAACATAGGGTTCGACGGGAGGAACCACATGATTACACTATCCCTCCTTCACCCCCTCTAGTTGTCAAGACTACAAGGACAAATCCAGAGCACAAGGCTCCTCAGGCAGGGCGAGCCAACTCCGTCCATCCCATTTTCACTTATGAAAGAGAGCATGAGGAAGACCCCTACCTTCCTCAAGAGCAATATACAGTGCGGGAGCAATACGCCTCCGCACCTGCTATCTATCAGGACCACTCACTAAGGCCAAAGCCCCGAGGGAATGCCACTACCCCCAACAGAGGGAGGCGGCCTATAGAGATCTTGGATCACTACGACCGAGATAGATATGTCAGAGAGGCATCTAACCCTTCTAGACATGAGACGGTAAGACCAACTATCTTAGAATCTGTCGAGCATTTCGCACATCGGATGCAACTCACGCAACTTGAGCTAGAATGACAACAGTTAGAGCAATGGTATCTTCTAAATAAAGAGCACCTTCTATGCCAGAAGGATGAGTTGTTCCAACACACTATGCAGGAGAGGACTCCAACCCCTCACATGCATAAGACAAAACATTATGAGAGGCACAACCCCTGGGTGCGAGACAAGTCTCCGCGACCTTATCGAGCACCACCCCGATGCCTCCTAGACATGAGCGGGAGGCTCCTCCTATAACCAATGATGGGCGCCTTCCTCGAGGAACCCACTCAAGTTTATGGGCCACCCTTAGAAATTCATCAAGAAGCCTCTAAGGAATCAGAGCGAGAAGAAGAGCGGGATGAAAAGCCCTACCAAGGCATGGGGGTGCTATCTGGCCACCCCTCCATAGGCCCCAAGTTCCTCAACAAGAACCAACCAAAGAGGAGGAGCTCAAATCTCCCGATACATGCAAAGCGCTAGAGCACTTAGAGTCGATAGAGACCAAGATTTTGGAGCTCCCAAGGCCCAACTTACATGAGGCTCCTTTCGAAGAGGATCAACCTTTAACCGTAGGGCTACCTGATGATGCAGTCCTCCATGTCTCAGAATCTCTAGATTCTGATGAGCTATACTCACTGGCCGAAGGTGAGGATAAAACAGAGATAGCCCACAACAATCACATGCGACAACATCGACATCCCATAAATATCAATGAAGCAATTCAATAGCTAAACATAATACTAGGGCATGAGTGGCACGTTAACCCACCACAGTGGGACCAAGCGTTACATCCACCACTTTGGGCATACAAAGATCAACTTTCGCCCAGAGACCCCATAGCAATATCAGTATCGAGGGTAGACCCTGTCCTCCTATCCATGCATAGGGCTGATCCATTCATGCCAATACCTCCAGAGCCAGATCCGGAGCGCAAAGACCATCAAGCTGGGGGTACCTCTATCCCCTGAAGAGCCATAGTCCAAACCAAAAAGCTCCAAGGATTATCGCAATCGCTTGGTCAAAACCCAAAAGCTCCAAGGATTATCGCAATCACTTGGTCACCCCAAAAGCTCCAAGGATTATCGCAATCACTTGGTCACCCCAAAAGCTCCAAGGATTATCGCAATCACTTGGTCACCCCAAAAGCTCCAAGGATTATCACAATCACTTGGTCACCACCAAAAGCTCCAAGGATTATCGCAATCACTTGGTCAACCCAAAAGCTCCAAGGATTATCGCAATCACTTGGTCAACCCAAAAGCTCCAAGGATTATCACAATCACTTGGTCATCCCAAAATGCTCCAAGGATTATCGCAATCGCTTGGTCAATCCCAAAATGCTCCAAGGATTATCACAATCGCTTGGTCAATCCCAAAATGCTCCAAGGATTCTTACAATCGCTTGGTCAATCCCAAAATGCTCCAAGGATTCTCATCACTTGGTCAATCCCAAAACTCCAAGGATCTCTTTAAATCGCTTGGTCAACCCCAAAATGCTCCAAGGATTTCCACAATCGCTTGGTCAAAAATAAGAAAAGTCAAAATTCAAAAATCATCAAAAACAACAAAAATTTGCATCTCATTTCTAGGCATGCTCAAATTCATCAATAAGAGCTCTTCTCGCATCTCATCTTCATATTCACAAAAATCAATCCATCAAAAATACAAAAATATATAGCTGCATTAAGCATTACATCCATACATTGCATATTTGTGGTCGTACAGGTCAAAGGCACCATAGGCTGTAATTATTCTCGCTAGTCCATCTTGTTCCACACTTTTCCATTTTACAAAACAACAAACAAATGCCATTTACTGTTGTTTACCACAATAGAGTCAATGGTCTTATAATGTATCAAGAGTTTTCGTAATTCAGTCATCATTTTGCTCTCTAGCCACGTAATGTACCGAGTCAGACAGATTTTACGAAGGTAGAGTTACACTTGAAATACGCCTTGTTACGTAGCATCCCAACACAAATTAAAACACATAAAAATTCCCAAGTTGTGTGAACGAAAGATGAAACCTGCATAGTAATCCAGGTCACCATAAGCGAAACGGTTATCTTGCTCATCCCCCGTGCGAATGGTTCTAGAATGCTGAGAATTGATAAAAGGACGAGCTCTTCCCTATCCATTCACCTTAATACACAGTGGTTTTTACCACTACCAAATCCCAATCATAGTTGGTTCCCAAAGTTGTAAGGATTCGTACTACACGTCCCTGCCAAGGATGGGTAGTCATCCCCAAGACCTAAAAGGATCAACGCCATTCACAAACAAAATTCCAACAAATCATCATCCTAACACTTTCCATTCACCTTTGGTCTCCAAGTCGTAAGGATTCGTACTATCCGCCCCTAACCAGGATGGGTAGTCATCCCCAAGGCCTAAAAGATCAATGCCCTTACTTCATAATCTCCATCATCCCCTTGGTCCCCAACGTCGTAAGGATTCATACTATCCGCCCCTAACCAGGATGGGTAGTCATCCCCAAGGCCACGAGGATCAAGGCCATTCACAAGCTCAAACTCACACCGCTCAAAATACAAAATCAAGTAACAGTGGTTATCACCACTATTCAAAATCCTTGCTCAAAAAGAAAAATAAATAGAAAAATAAACAATGATTTGCATCACTATATAGACGAGCAAGTCTCCCAAATCATTCAGCCAATAAATAACCTGAACTTGAATCTTTGGAATTCTCAACATTCGAAAACCATCTAGGTGATCCTCATTACAGGTTTGGTTGACAACCTATCTGGCAATGGTGGTATCCTACCCGCATGACGATATGTCTGTCACATTCGCTTTGCGTATATGCAGACCAATGTTTGCATAAGGATGAGCTAGCTTATGGTATCCTGGATAACACCGTAGATTAATCTAACTAAATACAACAAAGGAGTTAGTGGAGCTAATTAGGTGATCCTCAGTACAAGTTCGGTTGAAAGCCCATCTGGCAATTGGCGGTATCCTGACAAATACCACATAAATGAACTCAATTGCACACACAGGGATGTGAAATAGCTTGGTCAAAAACAAGTCCGATTCATACCTTGTTCAAAAGTCTTGTAAGATAAAGTACAGTCGTGGCTAGTGAGTTAAAACCGTCTGAGTCTCAGAAAACCTTAGCTACATTTCTAAACCAACTACGCTACTTTTCATCCTTACAATACCATCAGAAAATACAAAAAAAAAAACCACATGTATACATACAAAGTCATCCACCACAGCAATCGCATAAAAACAAAATCACAAAGTCCTAAACAGTCTATGGTGCCCTAACCAAACAACACAAATTCATTTCATCCATTACATTTTGCATATCACATATATATCAAAAACATTTGCATTTATCATACCATATACATCCATTAACATAAGCATGCATCCATCAACATCAATCATTGTGCATAACATAAAATAATGACATATACACAAAGCAAGAAAATCAAAACAACAAAAACAACAAATATCCACAAACAATAGCAATAAACAGTGCCGAACAAAGGCACCTTTGCACTTAACATTCAATGGCATAGCAAAACTAATGTCGGGGTTTACAATTGTCACTATCCTACTCCCTAAGAAGGCTACCATAGCCGGACCGCTCCACGGGAAGACGAATTTTGACAATTTCACCCCCAAATGACGTCACAAAAGGGTCAAAGCCCACTCAAAAACAACAAAAACAACAAATAAATGCAACACAAACAAACAACAATAAGCATTGCCGGACACAAGTGCTCTTGCACTTAACCTCTTGGCATAGAAAATCGATGTCGGGGCTCAAATTGTCACTCTCCTACTTCCCCAAGAAGGCTACCATAGCCGGACCGCTCCATGGGAAGACGGATTTTCGACAATTTCACCCCATTATGGCATCACCAAAAGGGTTACCACCCACCAAAAATAGGTCTAAATGTTGGAAAAATTGCACATGCTTAACGATAAACCATCTAAAGGCACCCTTGCACAAGTCATCTTGGGTCAAGCGACTCGTCGCTTTTCTCACGAAGGTCATTCCCTCATCGATTCGTCGCTTGAGGGGGTAGTCACACTTAGTCACCAATCAACAAACACACACCCAATCAAGGCAATGACATGCATTCAAAGAATCATTGACAAAGACAATCACGCTCCCGCTTGGGGAAAAAAACAAGCAATAATCACAAATTGATCAAACACTTGGCATTCTCGAAGCATGAACACAAGGTTCCCCCGTGGACAAAAGGTTGCGCCCTTTGCCTAATCATGACCGATCAATGTCCAAGCTCAAGTCACACCTCACCAAAATAGGTTAATACTTGAAATCAAATTCCTTAGCTCGTCAGAAGCAAGGATTCAAGAATGCATGCCCTTTCCATGCTTGGGGCATCAAAAGTTGGTTAGGTTACCAAGAAACCCTAATCATTAGTGCTTTGGTTATCTATTTTTGCTCGACGCTGTGCCATGCACAACGCATCCCAAAAAGGGGCATCTGTAGACACCAAAACAGCACCAATCCGATTATGTGACTGCAAACACTGATCGCTTTGACACACACAGCCCCTAGGGCAGCCCTCAGAGGTTAAACAATGGTCCTAACCACTTTTATAGCAATTTTGTAAGGTCAAAAGGCAATTTGGCACATTCAAGCACTTTGCTCAAGATTCGTCTCACCCAGGGACGAATTCTAACTGGGATTCGTCTCACCCAGGGACGAATTCTAAATTCGTCTTTGGTCAGGATGAATTCCAGGTTTAACGGGCAAAAAGAAGAATGCC
Organism: Wollemia nobilis; assembly: GCA_028583015.1. NCBI lineage: Eukaryota > Viridiplantae > Streptophyta > Pinopsida > Araucariales > Araucariaceae > Wollemia > Wollemia nobilis. The sequence continues at coordinate 14,290,773 of JAQPPZ010000733.1, forward strand.
GCCAAGTGGCAGCCGAGGACAGTCAATTATTGCCTCCTGCCGTGCATGCGCGTGTAGGTGGGTAGATTGGCCGTTAGAGGACTGTCACAAGGGCAGTCATGGAAGCCCAAGTCAGGGAGGAGTCTCCTCCCTCTTGGGAAGGCATGGCCGCCACATGGCATCCCTGCATGCCCCTCCAAAGAGACCCCATGGGTCTATAAAATGGTGGACTTTCCCACCCAAAAGAGGACAAGTTGGAGGCATTTTCAAGCAACGAAGTGCTGCCAAATTGAACACCCTATTGCACCCTTTTTCGATTCACCTTTTCACATCCATTAATCTCTTTCGCAAGAGAGGTTATTGGGTGGCTTTTGGAAGCGTGGATCCGAACCCAAACCCAACATTTGACCACCTTAATCCACCAATTTGCCGACAACCCATCCTAAGAGATTTTGGGCCCATCCCTAGTGGATTGGTGCCAAAATCAAGTTCCAACAGGGGGCGGCCCACTTGGGCACCCCACACTTTTTGTTAGTTTCATTTTAATCTATTCTGTTATCACTTGTTTATCCTACATTACATTCTATGTTGTTTAGATAGCTCACAATCTTGATTTCATAAGACATTTATCAAATATTATCATGCTTTGTCGATTTTGTGGCCCTCACTAACTTGCAGGTAGCGACGTCGAATTCCCATGGATAGAGGCCAAATTGGGAGAATCCGACCATCTGGGTCATCCCAAAATGGCCCCAATTACTTAACCCCTATGTTTGCAGATCTTTTGGAGGTCCCGAGGTTCGACATTTAGACGGCATCACTTCGGCTTTTCATCACAGGAGAATTCGTCCCACCCGAGGACGAATTACAGTAGAATTCGTCCCACAGGGACGAATTTCAGTTGAATGCAGATTGGCCGACTGTTTCAATGGCAATGGCCCTCTAGTAAGGTCTTTTGGTCTCTGTCAGATTTGCAGGTGATTTAGATTCATTTTATTCATTGATTTCGATAATCTTTTACATGCATCTTTTATTAATTTCAAGGAACAAACTTTTCCTATTTGCAGCAGGTGCTACTAACGCCTTTGTTGTTTCTTTGAACGCAGGAGGAGCAGCGAGAAGCGAGGATTCATCAGCATAAGCGGCGGCAACACTTTGGCCCGCCCATTTCAAATGTGGGCATGCGGAAGAAGGATTATTGATCACGATTGTAACCAAATCCATTTAACGCTCCTAACCCCTAAAAAGGGAGGAGGCGATTTTGTAACCGAGGTTAAAGAGTTAAATAAAAGGGCTGTGACTTCTCTAAATTCTTGTATCTCATTTCAATCAATTTGCCTCTTTCGTTTAATGCACTTCACATTTTAGGACTTAAGCGTTAGTTTGATTTTGAATGCATCGAAATAGTTTTCCTTTCAAAAACTTCCGGAATCTCATGCTTTCAATTTGCTACCCAATGACAAATTTACAATTTGTTCAATTTTTGCACAGTTTTTGAGAAAAGGTCCAAAATTTCAACCTCTATCCTACTTTTGGTCTTGAAATAGAAAAACTTTGATCCACTTTCAATTTTTAAGGTTTTTATTAAAGTATAGAATTTTAGATCCTTCATTTTAGAATTTCGATAAATCTAAGGTCTAGAAAGTAAATACATGTATACTTTCTGTTATTGATATTTTCATAAGAATAATCATTTTTTCTAAGAGGAACCTTAGGTATTGGTTCTTTAGATTTTGTATTCTTAGTTCATTTCACTATCTTACCCATAGAAATAAAATTTATTTATCATCATAGGAAAGTCATTGCTTTTAATCCACTAGATCAAATATCAAATCATGTAAGTTCTAAAAAATAGTTTTACATTACCTAAAAAAAAGTTGCATCTTTTAGTTTATTATTTTGAAAAGCAGCATTGACATGTAAAATGGATATCTATTTTCTCTTGTGTTTCTTGTGTTGTCCCTTTTTGTCTTCTTAGAATTTGTAGGATAGAAGAGTAATCAAGTTATGATAAAAGTGATAGGACAAGAATATCATAATATTTTGAGTAAGGAAGAGAAATTCCAGAGATTAAAATCAAGACAGACTTGGTTAAAAGAAGGAGATAAAAATACAAAGTTTTTCATAGGATGGATATAATACAGAGATTATATTCTATAAATAGTAGAATTAAATCAATAGAAGGGGTTTGGATTGAATATCAGAGTGAAATTAGAAAAGAAGCAAAGTTTTTTTATCAAAATATTCTAGGTTCAGAGGAGACAAAAGTTTTTAGTGATAAACTTCTTCAAGATGTTCCTTCAGTTATAACAAATGAAGACAATTGGAAACTGATGGAGCCTATTACTCTAGAAGAAGTTCATTTAGCTATTTTATTTTTTAATAAGGATAAATCCCCAGGTCCAGATGGGCTCTCTGCAAATTTTTACCAATATAATTAGGATATAGTTAAGGATTATTTATTGGTGGTAGTGGAACAGTCTAGGGTAAAATAATACATTCCTTATAAAATAAATGCAACTTATCTTATCCTAATTATAAAAAAGAAGGATGTTGAGTTGTTTAATTCTTTTAGACCCATAAGCCTATGGAATATGACTTATAAGATTATTTTTAAAGTGATGGTTAATAGATTAAGGCCATTTTAGATAAAATTATTTCATAAGAGCAAGGAGTATTTGTGAAAGGGAGACAAATTCTGATCACTATAGTTTTAGTTGTGGTAATATTTATAACTATGCAACATATTTTCCACAAAATGGGTATAGTAGCAGTGAAGATAAACATGATTACAAGAAGAAGAAAGAAAGAAAATTTAGGCATGAAAAAAAGATAGGCATGGTCAAGGCAAGCATGAGAAGAAGATTTTTCAATGACACAAGAAAATTTTCTATGTTGAAGAAGCAAGCAATGCTTCAAGTGAAAGTGATGAATGTTCTTCAGATAGTAAAAAAGAAGAGATTTTATTTTTGGAAATATAAGAGGAAAATGATACTTCCATTAATTACCAAGTAGAAGAGAAAGAAGTTACTCCTATAATTGAAGACCTAGAAAAATAAGAGTATTCAGAAAAGAATAAAGGAACCAAAGTTGATATGGAAGAGGAATTTACTACAGCTCTTGAAGAATTAGAAAGAATGAAAAGAGAGAACTTAATATTAAAGGCTCAAATTCAAGAGGAAGAGAAAACAAAAACAAAGCTTTTACAAGATCTCATTAATTTAAGTGTTCAGGTTGAAGAGGCAAGAAGAGTTGAAGAAAGTATGGCTGAAAAATTACAGGCAAAAGAGTTAGAGTGTGAAAAGCTAGAAGATGAAGCTATCTCTCTAAATAAAGGACTTTGGAAATATTTTTATAAGTTTATTAGGTTTAAGGAAAGCTCTAAAACCTTGGATGGAATTCTAAAAATACAGAGATCTCCATTTATCAAGACAAGACTAGGTTATGAAGAGGGCCAAGAGATACAAAAAAGGGAGTCAAGTTCAAAAGAAAAAGAAGTTTTAAAAGAAGTAATTGAAGAAGAATCAAATACCTATGATGGTGAGTTGAGAACTGGAAGCATCAATGAGGAAGAAAACAATGCACAAACAAGGAACATGGATCATCACAGAAAGGGCAAGGAAAGAACTATGAGACCACACTCTCCAAGACAAGACAAATAATTATTTCAAGGACATTGTTACTCATGTAATAATTTTGGTCATAGAGCTATATATTGCAAGGTTCATAGTAGGAATGATTTTGGATTCATCAAGAGAAACTTCAATTCATTTGCACCTCTCAAGAATTACAGTATCAGATGTTATAATTGTAATAATTTTGGGCATAAAGCAAAGTGGTGTAGAACAAAATTTATGAAACTTCCAAAGACAAGAAAAAAGAAGGATAGTCAAAATGTTCAAAGAGGTATGTCTTAAATTTTTTAGAAAAATATTGGAAGAGAAGAAGAGCACTGTAAGTTGAGATTAGCCTTACTATTAGCGTACATTAGTTAGCATGTTATTATTATTACATTATTTACGAACTAGTTGATTACTCTGACATGGCATCAGAGCCAGAAGCGTGAGAAGAGAAAGGAGGTAGCAAATTATTTGCAGAGTTGGGCTGAGGAAAAAAAATAGTGGAAGACCTGGTTGGAAATTTTTTTTCCGCACATAGTTTGCTGTGCGTTTTTCTGTGCAGCACTACGTCTGCAGTATTTAAAAAAAAAAATTAAATTTTTTTTCTGCACTTTCATGGATAGTGTTTTTTTTTCCCTGTGCACAGTGCATTTTTCTATGCACTCTCATGCACAGTTCCCTCCCCTCCCGCCCACCACATCCGTAATAAAAAAAAAATTTCACGCGCAATCGCGCGACGTTCCGCGACAATTCCTTGAAAGAAAACAAAAATCATCGCGCATCCGCGGGACGTTGGGAGGACCATCCCCCCAACACGTCTCACAGACATGATGTTGGGAGGCCCCCCCTCCCCCACAATCCCGTCATGCAGACGTGATGTTGGGAGGCCCCCCCCCCCCTCCCTCAACACATCGCGCATCCACGTGACATTGGGAGGCCCCCCCTCCCCCACCAACCACGTCATGCTTCCATGCGACGTTGGGAGGCCCCCTCTCCCCCATACCACGTCGCACTTTCACGCGACGTTGGGAGGGATCCCCTCCCCTTCCTCGAGGTTGCATTATAGGCGCGACACGTGCAACTGTTGCGACAGTCATGACAGTCGAGGTTGCATGCTGCATGCGCGACCAGACCGCGACCAGGCTACAGCAGCGAGAGCTGCAGGCCACCCCACCGCCACCAGTAGCCGAGGTCACAGCCGTGGCACCGCTAGTCACTGTGAGCAACTACGGCAGCCATAGCAACAGTCGCGGCCACCTGTCGCTTCTAGGAACTAAGAGGAGGAGGCACGCTCCTCGAGAGCAGCAGGGCTGCCGGGACCTCCTCAAATTCGAGGGGGCCCTTGATCCTGTCGGATCAGCCTGCTAGTCCACCTGGTGGTGGACTGTGCGGTAAGGCTCTGGGAGCTTGCAGGTCATGGGTTCCAATCCCGTGGACTCCCCTTCGACTAAGGTAAAAAAAAAAAGATTTTTTTTCTTTCGCAATTTTTTTTTCAATTATTTTTTTCCTAAAGTTAAAAATTTAATTTTTAATTTTAATTTATTTTCTATAGTTTAACCTTTATAAATTAAAATTAAAATTTTTAATTTGATTTTAATTTCTTTTTAAAGGTTTTTTACAAAACTATATAAATTAAAATTAATATTTTTTTAACTTAAGGTTATAAAATAATTGTTGAAAAATCATTTGTGGAGAGATTATTTTTTTTAAGATAAAAAGAAGGGGGGTATTTTTTTTCAACAATCAAAGGGGGAAAGTGAGTAATTTTCTGAAAAGCAATTTTGGCATTATTGTAAAGGTGCATTTTCGGCTATGCCCGACACCTAGTGGGTTATTCCTGTGGGCACTTTTTTTTTTGTTGTACGTTGCATATTTGTTTTTTGCACTATAACATTAAAATTTAAAATCAAATTCACTCCCTAAGTCCTTGGAATAATTAAAACCCATCTATGCAATTTATTGCACTGCAACATTTGGTATTTGTGATACCTCTGGCTAGAACTTATAGGTAAAGCTGTCATGATTGCGCTACTATATCCGTCACCTAATATAGTTGCTACAACGACGTCTGAGCTTGTTCTCTATAAATCATCGGGGAGAGATAAGTTTGCCATTTTGGATTTTACTCCATCCATTACCCTAATAGTTCTTGTGTTTAGGCATAAATCCTGATGAGAGTTCTAAAATCCAAAGTGTTTAGGAGAAGTTACGCCCCACGCATGCGGATTGTAGACTTTCTATGGTAGGTGCCATCAACAAGACTATTCCCTTTCAGTACTGCTTATGTACCATGTATTGTATGATCTCTAAAAATCACCTATAGTTTCCCTCACGTCAGGGCGGGTGATTTTTTTGATCTTTCTAAATACCTATAGTTTCCCTCACGTAAGTGCAGGTATTTAGTACGGTATAACGACATAGCAAAAGGTATATCGAAAGGGGGACCAATTGGTGTTATAAGGAACGTTCATCATGTTTACAAAACTAATGACTGATTCTCATCAGTTGTTGAAAGGTCCTAATTACACACCATGGAAAAATAAGATGAAGGCCATCCTAGCAATGGATGACTTATGGGATGTTGTATCCGGAGCAACAACCGGACCTTCACCATGCATCGGTGCTACAACTCCATCTACTGCTCAAAGAGACTTTGATAAGGTAGATAGCAAAGCAAAAGTGCTCATCTTGCTTGTTATGTCTGATGAAGTCCAACACCATATTGCTGACTGTGCAACTAGTAAAGCAGCATGGGATACACTTAATACTATATATGAGGGAAAGAATGATTCCACCATTCTATTTCTTCAATCTCAATTACACAGTCTAAGCATGAAGCAGGGGGAGACGGTTGAATTCTTTCTTTGTAGAGTTTCTGAATTGAAAGCAAAGTTGAATTCTTTGGGAGAACCAGTTGAAGACAAGCTCTTTACATTAGTTGTATTGAGAGATTTACCTGATTCTTATCGGGTGTTGATCACTTCCCTTTAGGTATCACAACGAAAAGTTACTTTTGTAGAATTGGTTAATATGCTTCAAGAGGAGGAGGCACACCAACTACAGAGAGATGATTCTTCTAACACTGCTCTCTACATCAACAGGAAAGGGTAGAACCAAAAGAAGGGTAATTTTCAGAAGGGAGGGAATTCACAAAAGGATTCAAAAGGGAAACAACCTAAAAAAAAAAGAGATATTGCAAGATCTGTGACAAAGAAGGTCATGATACAAACAGATGTTGGCATAAGAATAAGCAATCAAAACAGAAAGGCCGAAACAAACCATAGAAGAACAACCAGCAAGTGAATGTTGTTGTTGAAGAATCGACATGGATTCCGAGAGAGCCCACAAAGTTCTCATGACTACCACAAGTGTCCAAGCAGACGGATCCTATATGGTATGTTGATTCTGGAGCCAATAAGCACATGACTAGTGACAAATCATGGTTTGAGTCTTTTGAGGCCAAAGAGGGCAAACCTGTCACTATTGCTGATGATAAAAATTACAAGGTTTAGGGAGAAGGTACTGTTTCAGTCACTCTTCCTGATGGCAAGTGTCAGATTGATAAAGTTCTCTATGTTTTAGGATTGGCAAACAATTTGTTGTCAGTCACACAAATTTTGGACAAAGATATGGTTGTGAACTTTAGTGTTGATGGAGGCAAGAAGTGTTGTTCTATTACCAGGAGGGGTAAGAACATTGCAATCGCTTCATATAAGCATGGCTTATTTGCCTTAGATACTATCTCTACTCCACATGTAGCCATGAAAGTCTCTACAAAGGAGGCAACTTCCCTATGGCACAAGAGATATGGACATTTGAGTTCTGGTTACTTACTTGAGCTAAGTAAGTATGAGATGGTAAAGGGTCTTCCTTCCCTTTCTACCACTTTACCAGTTTGCTCGACTGCTTGGTAGGAAAGCAACATAGAGTGCCTTTTAAAAAGAGCTCTACAAGAGCAAAGAAACCTCTAGAGTTGGTTCATACCGATTTGTGTGGTCCCTTCACTCCCAACAATTGTGGGGGTAAGAGGTATTTTTAGTTATTCGTGGATGATTACTCACGAAAGATGTGGGTATTCTTTCTTCAACTGAAATCTGAAGCATTTGGCTTTTTTCAACAATTCAAGAAATCTGTTGAGAAGGAGTCAAGGACTTCTATAAAGACCCTCCACTCAGATCGATGGGGGAGTTCACCTCTAAAGAATTTTTTGCATTCTTGAAAGAAAATGGGATCACAAGACAGTTAACTACTGCTTATACTCCTCAACAAAATGGAGTTGTTGAAAGGAGGAATCATTCCATGATGGAAATGGTTCGTTGCATGCTCACAGGAGCTAGAGTTGAGCAACTATATTAGGCAGAAGCTGTCACCACAATAGTATATCTGTTGAATAGGGCACCCACAAAGGCCCTACAAGGAATGACTCCACAGGAAGCATGGAGTGGTAGGAAACCTTCCATTTCTCATCTATGCATTTTTGGATGTAAAGCTTTCATGCACATACCAAAAGAGAAAAGGAAGAAGCTAGATGAGAAGACATTGAAGTGTATTCTTCTTGGCTATGATGAGCACTCTAAGGGTTATCATTTGATTGATCCCTTGACCAAGAAGATTCACATTAGTAGATATGTAGTTTTTGATGAGGCTTTCACATCAGCAAACACATCAGATGTATACTTAGACCTTGTGGAAACTCAAGTTGTTAAATCTCCTTCATCAAAAGTTGGAGGTTCTTCTGGATATTCTTCAACACCTAATAAGAAGAATCCAAAGTGGTATACAAATACAATCAAAGACTCTAAGATATCTACTCCACTAGATTTAACTTTGGATAGGCCTCGTACTCGCAGCATGGCTCGACAGGAGAAAGCTACAACAAAGAATACTGGGGTTGATGATCTATGTCAATATTTTGAAGAACTTTCTGTAGATCTAGCGAGAGATACAGAAGATATAAATATTGATAGTGATAAGGTGTTTATGTCTTCCATAGATGATCTTGAACCTGCATCAGTACAAGTTGCTCTCGATAAGCCTCAGTGGAAGGCTGCTATGGATGCAGAGTATAAGTCTTTGATGAAAAACAAAACTTGGAAGCTTGTCGATCTATCGCATGGAAAGAAGTCCATTGGTTGCAAATGGGTGTATAAATTCAAGTACAAAGCAGATGGGACAATTGATAAGCATAAGACCTGTCTTGTTGCAAAGGGCTATGCTCAAAAGGAAGGCATTGACTATGAGGAAACTTTTGCACCTACTGCTCGGATGACAACAATTTGAGTTATTTGTGCTATGGTAGCACATTTTGGGTGGAAAGTTCATCAGATGGATGTCAAAAGTGCTTTTCTGAATGGTGATATCCAAGAAGAAGTCTATATGACTCAGCCAAAAGGATTTGCAGTGGAAGGCCAACAGCAAAAAGTTTGCAAATTGGTCAAATCCTTATATGGCCTGAAACAAGCTCCTCGAGCTTGGTATATAAAAATGGACAATCACCTCCTGTAGCATGGTTTTAAGAGATGTTCGTCAAATGTAAACCTCTATTTAAAGACACAGGGTTCTGAGATAGTGTTACTTGTACTCTATGTTGCTGATCTGCTCATTACAAGGAGTTCAGAAACTATGATCTCTACTGTCAAAAGAAACTTGTGTCAATATTTTGAGATGTCAGATCTCAGACTTCTCCATTACTATATTGGTCTAGAATTCAACCAGAAGGAGCACTCCATCAAAGTGTCTCAGAAAAGATATGTTAAGACATTGTTGGAAAAATATCGCATGACTGATTGCAAGCCAGTGGCAACTCTGATGGAGACTAGACTTCAGTTATCATGATATGATGAATCACCTTAGGTAGATGGTACTCTCTATCGACATTTGATTGGGAGTCTCATATATCTAACCAATACTAGGCCAGATCTCATATTTGCTATGAACTATCTTTCGAGGTTCATGCAGGAGCCTAAGACTACTCATTGGAAAGTAGCAAAACATGTTCTTCACTATGTCCATGGCACAAATAGAATATGGCCTAGAATACAAGAGGAACAACAAATTCTTCTTACAGGGATACACGGACCCCGACTATGTCGGATCATTTGATGATCACAAGTCAACTTCAGGATATATTTTTCATCTTGGATCCAGTCCTGTCTCTTGGCACAACAAGAAGCAATAGGTGGTTGCTATATCATCAACAGAGGTAGAATATCATGCCGCACGTGATGCTGTGTGTGAAGTGATATGGTTGCGTTGCATTCTGAGAAGTATGGGTCATCCATCCAAATCTCCAATACACTTGTTTTGCGACAATAATGGTGTTCTGAACCTAGTCAAGAATCCAGTTCATCATGAAAGAACAAAACACATTGACAAACAATGTCATTTCATTCGAGACGAAGTTTCGAAGCATTGAATTCAGCTTCAACACATTCCCACCGATGCTCAAGTTGCAGACATTTTCACTAAGGCACTTGGACGTGTCAAATTTGAATTGTTTCACAGCTCTCTTTGTATTGCAAAATGATGTAATCAGGGGGGATGTTAGTATAGCTAGTAGTTATATTATTGCCCAAATAATGTAATAAGGGGGGATGTTAGCGTACATTAGTTAGCATGTTATTATTATTACATTATTTACGAACTAGTTGATTACTCTGACACTTACTCCCATCCCAAAATTAATCACGTCAAGAGAAGGTGTTGAAGGGGCTATGCTAGATGTTTAATTTTTAGCCCCAAAGAGCCCTTTGCCATTGATGTCAAAGGGGAAGATATTTCAGTAAGGAGGAGAGAGTTCAGTGAGGAGGAGAAACTTCTCAAGGGCAACAGTTTTAGTATCCAGTTGCAGTAAAAGGATATTTTTTTTTGAAAGGGTTGCCATCAATGACAAAGGGGAAGATTGTTGGAAATAATGAGTAGTTGAGTTGTCATTGATGTGAAAAGTTACATGAGGCAGTTATAATTGGATGATAAATAAAGCATGGTATTCAAGACACATATAGCAAGGTTTATTATAAGGCAAGGCAAATACTATAAGGACAAATAGGTTTAAGAGGGCTTTATAAGGTAAAGTTTAATATCAAAAAGCAAGAGGGCCAAAAGGATCATAATATTTATTTTAAATATTATAAGAAGGACAAAATTTTTTTAAGAAGGTTTTAGAAGGTAAAGTTTAATATCAAAAAGCAAGAGGGCCAAAGGTTTAATAAAAGCCACTTGGGATAAAGGTTTAAAGGCTAAAGGTTCAAAAGAAAGTATTATAATATTTATTAAATATTATAAACCCTTGGTGACCAACGTTTTTGAAAAATCTCCAATGCAAAATCATGAGCCGACGTATTAAGACAAATTGAATTACATATTAATAAGGGCAAATATTTTTTTAAGCTAATTTTTGGTATGGAGAAGCACAAATAAAATCTGTTCACATAGGTTTCAAAGTTGGCACTGTGGAGATTAGAGCGCAACTATTCACTGGATCGAGAGTACCTCATTTCACAGCTATCAAGTATACCGATCATTGTTGTTCGTGAGCATTGATTCATTGATGTGTGGAGATTTGTTTAGAATATTATTTTGTATTTTAATCTCTATATTCTATGGATTAACTTGTAAAAATATTCATTAAGTTCATTAGATAAGTCACCTCCATCATTTTGCAAGGTCATCATGACATTAGAAAGCTACCATTAAATGGGTGTCTTATAGTGTCTTCTAGATTTGGTCATATTAAGATAAAAGGAAGATACTAAAATGTGTAATCATTTACCTTTGTTCATAATTGTTGTATTGTGCTTTTCCAATGGTCCATGGACCCATTTTTATCTTATAAGGTAACTTATATATTATTAAGTGATATAATATACATTATTTTATTGGTTATTAGGATTCATGAATATTAATGCATCATTGAGAATGCAAATGCCTTCATTCAACCATTATGGTTATAGGATTTGTGTCTCATAAAGCATGCCAAAATTCTATACTACTAATCCCCTTAGTTAATAGTTTACATCCTAGACCAATGGTATAGTTGGATGATCAAAGTTTCACTTGATCAACCTTCAAAGAGCAATGCATCTATTAATATTTACTAGTTTTGTGGTTTTTTGAAAATAAAAAGGAAGAAAACACTTCAAATATTTTCAATTAGTTTAGATGAAGATACTATTTAAAGATAAAATTAGAATCTCAATTTGTACTACCACCATGTTTTTTAATTTAAATGTCTTATCCATTCTTCAAATGTAGAGAATTTTTTTTATTATTGCTTGATTTATTTATAAACCCTTCAAGTGGACTTTCTTAATGCTTCATTCCTTCTAATTTTCAATGCATTTGTTAAAACTTTAATTTTAAATTTAGCATTTTAAACAAATGAGTCTCAAATTAAAATTTTATAAGTATTGTTTACTAGTTTCAAGATGCTACATTCTAAATGTTATCATGTTTTGACTAATTTCACCAATTTATATTAGAAAAAACATGTTCTTGAAATAGAATGTTTATTATATTAAATTTTAGATAGAAATTACAACAATAAATAGTTCTCTTATTCTCATCTCATCTTATTTCTAAATATTAAAAAATATCATTGGATTATTGACTTATATACAAAATGCAATCTCTTAAATAAATTAAACAATCTATCGAGTTGTATTTTCGAAAGACTAGACCATAAAATTTTTACTTAAAAGTTATTTTTCTAGTTACATGTTGATGTGATGAACATATCCCAGAAAAGTTAGATCAACATCATATTTAATTGTAATGTTCTTCCTCCTTTAAAACTACTTTGTCAAAGCTATCCTTCTAACTCAATTGAATGCATATCCTTGTGGTTTTAAAAAACTTCTAATTTATTCATGATAAAGACTTTTAATCATAATTTAAAATAAAATAAAATAAAATATAACTTAACAAATGTGGATGATATAATATCTCATGCATGCTTAACATTTCTCTCTGTATCAAAGATAGATATTTAACTTATATTTCTCATAACGTGAAAAAATATTTTAATTAAAATTATTTAATAAATAAATACTTTATTAAAAATTTACTCTAACTTTTGAATTCTAAATAATAACAGCATTAGATTTATTTATAACAGTATTATATAAATTCAATGTTTAACCTTTACCTTATTATTCAACAAAATATTTATAATTTATAATAAACAATTGTTATTAGAACAATAAATTTAACACTAGCCACCCTGGTTTGGTTTATATGATGAAATAAACATATATATCATCGAATTTAAAAAACTAAGTTTTAAAGAATAATCTTATTATTTTGTCGAGATATGCAAAACTTAGTATTAATAGTTACAGGCAAGATACATCTTACAACACAAGAATCCATGAGGTTGCCGGCTATCATTATCTTACATATATATAATTACTATAAAAACAAGGCAGTGCAGAAAATTAGTTTGTGCATCAGAATTATAACTATCATTGCATTAAAGACACCCTGCAATCTATAAGTCCTATAACCAGATTAATATGATGATTTTAAGTACAGGCGGTTTGTTTTCAGTGACTTTCTTCACTTCTTTCTGCAAGGGAGAGGTCCTTTTTCACTGACTTTCTTAACTTTTTTCTGCAAGGGAGAGGTCCTTTGGCAGGCAATGGAACCTAAACTGTTGAAAACATTGAATACCTTGCATGGACACATCTTTGACGGTAGCCAACGCTTCTGTCAAATTGTTCCAGCGTTCTTGTTCTTTCTGGTCTTCCTTTATGATGTTGGATATCTCCAAGGGGCTGTAGCCCTTCCCTTGTATGGACAACAGAAGCTGGCTTCTGTCATCCTTCGGAACATGGCTCATGTTACCCTTAAATGAGAGCTCCTTAAACCCTTGGACACCTTTTACTGACATATTATAGATGGTATCCAAAGCTTTTTTAACTAAAATCGATTCCTCAATCTCTCTGCCACCTGTTTGTGGTTGCCAATGCGGCCATCTTTGTTCAATATAATTGCTAACAATATCTTTGAGGGAAGGTTGCTCACCGTCTTCCTTTATACAAGCATAGTCGTTCCAGTCCTGAAAAAAAATGTGCCATGACTATAGTAATTATTTGTCTAGATTATTAGCATAAACAAAATTGTATTATATACCTTTATCAGAATGTTCATCTCCCCTTCCCATTGCCAGCATGCGAAGGTCCATACTGCAAATTCGGTTTCCCAATAAGCAGGGTAGTTGATTATTCCTTTCCTAGCTCTCTTGGATGCAACATTCCTTGCAAAATTGTAGTAGGTCAGATAGCGTTTCCACTCACGGGGGAATTTTAGGTTGTCCGAAGAAACTTCCGTCATAGCCTCAAAAGTCTGAACTTCATGGTCACTATAACTGAACGTCACCGTCTCTCTAAGCTCTCGCGCACGTCTTACCAACGGTGGGGTAGCCACCATATATTTACTTTTGTCATCAAAGGGCGGGTTTGGCTGACTTATGACGTGGCAAGCAAGGATATACAAAATGTGGATAACACACTTTAGCCAATTCTGGACCTTCTGCCAGAAAGATGAGATGCCTGTTCATTATTTGCATTGCTTATTCATTAGTATTCAATTGCACTTCGAAATCAATCATTTTGACTACCGGGAAAAAATAAAATTCATTGCATGAAAGTTTTACCTTGTTCCCGTTTCCTTAACCACCCACATGAGAATGGGATGCACCCTTCGAAATTTCTTGTGAAGGTGCCACGCTCCATATCCCTATCAGTTTTGTCGCAAGTTTCTTCACCTGCATGTTGTTGTAAGTTATTGTTAGAGAAAGTGATCTTAAAATTATAAAAATAAAATGGTTATAACTGTTATAATAATTTTATATAATTATATATTTATTATAATTTTATTTTGTTTTATTTTTAAGTAATGTTATAATTGGTGTTATATTTTTAGGAGATTTCACTCCTATGATTCCAATTTAAGTTATTAAGATAAAGCGCGGACAATTGAGAATACATGAATAAAAAACAATTAGATTGGAGTAAAATGTTAACCAAACCTTCAATAACATTATATTATCTAAAAAACTAGATAATAACAAATCTATTACACTAATAATTAATTATAAAATAATTAAAGAATGTTACCATAATTATTAACTTATAAATAATTAAATGGTACATTAAGCATATGAACTAATCTTATATGTTCAAAGTTGCAGGAATGATGAAATTGCATATGCTTCCACGGTAATTGATTTAAGAAAAAATTAATACTAAGACAATGTGTTAATTCTAAGCTTTTTAATATTTTAAAGTTATTGTAATGGATATGACATAATAAAACACTTCCAATTATAGACATATTCTAACCGTATAATGTACAATGGAAGGTTCATCGTTTGAGTACAATGTATAACTATTTATAATTTAACGCAACAAAAACCTGTCACCAAGAAAGGGAGCAATGGCATATACCTGATTTATTTTCACCTTCTCTTTCCTCTTCAACTGCTCTGGACACATCGTGAAAA
Organism: Wollemia nobilis; assembly: GCA_028583015.1. Lineage (NCBI taxonomy): Eukaryota > Viridiplantae > Streptophyta > Pinopsida > Araucariales > Araucariaceae > Wollemia > Wollemia nobilis. The sequence continues at coordinate 14,305,875 of JAQPPZ010000733.1, forward strand.
TATGGCTTCCCTTCCTCAGAGTTTCCTTCCACTCTAGTATCCGGTTCTGTAGATTCCCTCAACTGTGGTTCACGTCCCAGTTCCGATTGTAAAAATGATTTCCATTCATCATCGTCTGGGTCTGGTAAGTCCACAGGCAGTTTAATTTTGCTTATAAAGTTATCTACCAAATCCTCATCTTGATCATGTGAAGATCTCTTATATACCGCTTTGATAACATTCCTGTTCATTGCTAGAATGACGTCGATTTCACACACCTTGAATACTTGATCGATGGCCCAAAGCACCTGCGCTCATTGCATCATTATTAGTTTCTGGGATTTTGAAAGACCTGTTAATTAACAACGAATAGAAAACTATAATGATAAATTGAAACAAAAACCATACCCGTAACATGGCTCCGTCTTCACAACGGTGAAGGTCGTCCACAAAGGCTATTATGCGGAGCTTAGCTGCAGGAGCTGAGCTGTATTTGGGAACAGACGTCTGTTCAATGTTGTCTTCCCACAAGCCGAACCAATTTTTACACTTTTCACCTGCAATAAAGGAGCAAATAAAATAGGGCTTTTTCCCGATTTCTTCCTTCAGAAATATGACGTCTGAAATCACTTTGTACTGGTAGCCGAGGTTTTTTGAATAGTCGGTTAAACTGAAATATCCAGACATTTGCTGGCTGACAGGCTTAAACACCGACATCAGTGCTTTCATTGCAGCCCACACAATTGTTATTACAGTAACAGGTATAGATCCATATTGTAAATTTTGCAATCCCCTGTGGCTTATGCTTTGAAGGAACTTCCACGCGGCCCAGGCAATCCAGACTGCCAAAAATGTTAAAAGAAGACCAGGCAAAAGAAACTTCAAGTAAAAGCTTTCACTATTTCTTCTCCGAGCATTTCTCCAACGAGTGCTGAACCGCTGGGCCCTACTCATCGAAGCTTCGATTTGTTTTGTTATCTCCACTGCCAGTCCAGCCCATGCTTCCTGCGCTCCGCGACAGTTTCCGACGTTAAAATCCACAGTTAAAACCCTTGGAACTTCTCCCATTGATTGGCCTGGGTTTTTTGAATCTCGTTCATTTGCTTCCAACTGAAAAGCTCAGACGGACGAGACTCATTTAGACCCTTATATTTTGAGATTTGAAAAATTTAAGTTAAAAATCCGCCAGCATATGATCTCACCAGTTGGTCCACGTCCATGCATGCCAACGACCTGTAAACAGCTTCATGCTCTGGTCGATATTTCTCCAAGAAATAGACTAGCGACCCTTCCTGGTCATAATGAAATATTATCGTTTCTTAATTTGAATTAGGAAGTTCATTTAATCCAAATGTTATGGACAGGGAAATTATAAACCTCGATATTGTCTTACTCCTTTGGGTATTAGTTTAGCAATCCCTTGGCAGATTTTTTGGCACATTATTTCACCTGTAGGAGAGAGGGACATCTTTCTAGCTCCACCAAAATCCTCATATTCCGAGAAGAATGGGAACGCCAGTTGAGCAGCTGTGGTCAGTAATTGAGCTTTTATCTGCATACACACATTGTTAAAATATTTACGTCAATTGTGAGAACATTTATGAAATGAAGCATGTTGTTACATACCAGTTTCAGGAGGCTGGTCTTTCCCATGCCGTTTCCCCCAGAAATGCTCACTGTGATAGGAGATTTAATATATGGATTTAAAAAATGTGCAGCTATGCATTCTGCAAGAACATCTCGTCCTGTTCGCATTTGCGATTATGTTACTTGTGACGCATCGCACAATAAAACGCACAATAAAACAACAATATATTGACGAAGTTATAAAAGTAGCACATGAGGGTATAGAATCTAGATGAGGGTGTCAAGTAATTCTTATATACTTCTAATAATAGCATGTAAAAAGACTTGCGCGCCCTGTTTTTACATTACCGAGTGTGTCCTGAAGTGTAGGTTGGTCAGTTCCCTGCACTGATAACTTCCCTACTTGATTTCTGACTGCCATCGACGTAAATATTATGTCAAATCCAAGAAAACACGAAGAACAAACAGTAAACAAAGTCTATTATGATTTATAGGCCTACAGTGTTAAATGTAAACATACCCCAGCTGAATTCTGCCTTGGCTGGAAGTTTTCCAATGTCAGCGCCTCGATTAAGAAGCTCCCACGTCAATCGTGAGTTCCGTACACTCGCTGCTTCCTTTAACACATTTACTTGCTGTGTTTCTTCCTTCAACCTTTTGAGATAACTTTTAACATTGAAATCCAAGCCTTGTATTTCATCTGCAGTGCCTATGTCTCCAGCCGAAACCCACAGGAGAAGCGCCTGTTCTTTTTCAGATTTACAATGTCCGAGGAGTGTCTTAACTGACTCTGATGCATTTATAATGGACATAGCAGCGTAGTGTAACGCAGTTTTCCCCCCATCGTCACGTTCTTCTAAAGGATCCGATCCATACGTCAAAAGCTCTTTGACCATCTCTGCATGACCTTCACGCGCTGCCAAATGCAGCGGAGTCCGTCCCCCGTAATCAACATCTTTCAGTGCGGTCTTGACACTGCCTTTGTCAGAAAGACAGACGATCACTTCCTTGACCATCTCTATATTGCCGTAAATGGCAGCTACATGCAGAGGGGTCTCACCCTTCTTGTTCTTTTTATGAACTAAATTTGCAAAGCTCTCTGAGAACGCATCCACGATTCTTTCGCCAAAGTCCCCTTTTGCTGCATAGTGCAGTATGTTTTGTTGCCAATAATCTACAGCATTCACTTGTAGCTCATACTCAGCTACAAGGATTTTGCAAAATATGGCTCTGCCAGAAAACGATGCAAGATGAAGCACACTTGTCCCATGCTTGTCCAGTTTTTTCACAAAATCAAGCCCAAAGGAATCCTTATATGCTATAAAAAGCCTTTCACAGACATTCTCAAAGTGCATCCTCTGCAATTGGATAAAATGGTCGGTGCTCTGCCATTCGGCTGCGTAATGTAAGAGCGTTTTCCCGTCATCGTCAACATCCCTTACAAGCTGACCTTTAATATTCTCCCGCATGTCCAGCAGCCCTTCTACCAGAAAGACATAACCTCTGTGAACTGCCTCTCTTAAGATCTTTTCAAAATGATCCTCGAGAATGGGAATTCGCTCTGCTAATGTATGTGTAGACGCTGACAGCAGTTTGGTCAGCATTCCAATGAGCTTTGCCTCCCACAGTTTGGTCAGCATTCCAGTGCGCTTTGCCTCCCACGGCGGCCTGGTCAATAACGTATCTACTTGATCAATTGCTGAAACTACAACATTCATTTTGCATTTATTCGAGACAATCTCCACCACAGCTACTGCATAGTCTACATCCATAGCAGGACCTGACTCTAATCTAGTCTTTAATGCATAACTTAATATATCTTTCACTTCCTTCTCATCGAGTTCCTTCTCATCGGGAGTCCCGGGACTGTCCAACAGCATTCTCACGATTAACGAGAAACCAGGATCTTCAAATTGGGCCTTTCTCTCCTCTATCAAACTTTCCAAATAGGGCTGACTTATAGAATATCGCAACCAGTAAATGACCTCTATATCTCCAACGAACAAGGACAAAAGTAGGGCATCTTCTTTCCTTGCATCGTCGAGAGTTATTTTGGAATAAAGATCCTTTCTGAATACACCTACGTATATACGAGAGACCGTGATAAGGCTTTCGTATTAATTCGACTACAAGTAGCTGGAAACGAACGGAAAGTAATGATTACTTACCTGAACCCGTTCTGGACACCTCCGTTGGGGATTGACCAAGGACCAACATATTCTGTTCGCTTCGATTTTTGTTTGTGTCCTCCCATTCAGAAATATCAACTTGGCAACCACCACGTGTTATGCCGTCTAACGCGCGTAAGGTATCGCCATCATTGATAATACCTCGGCTCTTCAGCTTGTTGAAATTGTTTTTTGTTTCTTCAACCGTTACCAGACGGTACCCATCCGGTGTTCGTGGGCTCGACTGTACCTTCTTGAACTCCATGGCCTTGCTTGACCAAAAACAGAAAATGCACATCTTTATTCAAAGTCAATATTTAATTTTAAAATGTTAAGAATATAATCTGATTATGTTGGGTATTGACAATTTGTAATTGCCGCATCTAGGAAATTTAGAGTTCATTTAGTACTTTTAAGTTTTTGATATCCTCTGGAGTGGACGCCAATTACGAACACTTAAATTAATTTTAGCTCTGTTGTGCTGCAGGTCCCATATCCAAACCCTCTATCGTCACCATGTTAATTTCCACGCCAACAGACAATGTCATCTGCCATTCAAAAGAATATACTTTAGAGAAAAGAAAAAAAAAAATTTCCTCATGATTAAAGTCTTTCGCCTTCATTGCTCTGTACTAAGCTCTTTTCAAGTTAGCAATTTAGTTGAAAATTTTTAATGAAAAATTAAGATGGATTATAAAGGAAAACTTGTTGTCAGAAACAATGTTGTTAGAAGTATGTTCCGAGGATTGGCAGATGTTGTGGCACTTAAGATTATTATTATTATTATAAATAATCACCCCTGGCAAAAAAATCAAGGGGTTAGATTGAAGATAGTTGTTTAGTGGAAGATAGTAGACTTGTGTGTTATTGTGCCTTAGAATAGTTTTATTTTGATTTGAATTTTCAATAGACGAGGAGCAAGGTCCACTCTCTCACTCACTAAGGAGGTCTCTCTTGTTCCTAGATTAATATGTTACTGTTTACATTGTGTTGTTAGAATAATAGTCAGTTTCTAAACTTTCATGTGCAGTTTAGTAACAGATAATTAATGTGAAAGAAATTAGTTAGATCAAGTGCTATGATGTAGATACAATGCTATTTTACTTCTTTGGATTAACCGTAATTTTTTCTTTCTCTTGCAAAGTTTGTTATTTTATACTTGCTATTTCACTTATGTATTGCTTTAAGTTTGTTTTTCATTAGAGAACTTAAAAAACTGAATACTTTAAGTATTTTTTATAGAATTTAGTGTATACAACCATAAGAAGCCAACCCAAGACAAACTAAAGTGAAAAAATTAATAATACTTACCATGTTGTGATTCTTATTTACGAATATGGATATTATTTTAAGAAGAATGGTGGGTTGACCACATACCCCACCATTGTTTATACTATGTAACATGTCACTTATTTATCTTCTATTTTAAAGTTTAAACATTTAATTTTATTTTTTTAAAATGAATTAGGGAAAAAATTAAACCATAATTTCTTTTTAAATTATATGATTTTTAAATTTTATATATTAACATTAAAATAAAATTAAATTCAAATCGAAAAGACTGACGTACTAGACAGTCATGGTGTAGCCTTTTGCCTTTTTATGATTTATTGTGTTAGGTTATAGAGTCTGATTTTGATTAAATATAAGTAAAATAGTTTTTTTTGTTCCTTAACTGGATTGTAGATGACCAATCCCAAACCATAGGTGAAAAAAGAAAAAGTTAATTTTAGGATTGGTTAAAATTAAGTTTTTTCTAATTGTAAACTTTCTAAGTTTGAATTAGGCCTTAAGTGGGGATTGGGTTAATTATAGGATGTTTGTTTTAGCATGCATGTAATTGGTTTTCCTATTTATGTAATACCTCCGGTAGAGAGGATTGTATCTTGTTTATGGGAAGTGCATAGGATTGTGTATCTCTTGTAGAGAGAGCAGGAAGCTTGGTGTAGAGCTTGATGCAAGGGTATTTGCATGTTGAATTATTGTTAGAGTAATTGTGTGGAGATGTTGGTGTTTTGAAGAGGAATTTGTAGTTGGTTGTGTTGTAGGATTACTCCCTTCAGAGATTGTATTGGTGCTAATACAAAGGACTGGTGTTTCTTGGTGGATGTAACCCACATTGGGTGAACCATGTTATATGTTGTGTTTTATCTTGTCTTGGATGTTTATGTTCTTCTTTGGTTGTGGTTAATAGTTTTTGTTGTTATTGATTAATTTGCTTATTTCAAGAATCTCTTTTATTTATATATTGAGTCCTAACAATTGGTATCAGAGCGAGTTTGGGATTCAGGATTGAGTGGGAGATTGATTTAAGCAGAAATAAGGGCGAAAGTATTGATAGTGGCGGTGGCGATGGTTACGAGAATGCACCATTTGGGATAGTGAAAACCAACGGTTTATGGTTTCCTTCATGGATGGTGGATTGGGGCATATCGAAGATGAGAAAGAAGAAAACCTAGTCAAAGAGCCTGACCTCATCGACAACACAACTCTAGTGTTTGAGATCAATCGCCCTTGAAATCAACTCGTCATCGCCATCGCGGATGTGCTCAAAAATAAATACATCGTTGTGGCGTACGACATGACCACGTGGTAAGGTTCTTTCTCACAAAGCTCAATGATAGCCCAATAGATGGGAAGGCATTTGCGGATGATGTGGCGGTGAACATAGAGGGGAACGCGTATGTGACCGATGCCAGGTGGAGCTGGATTTGGAAGGTGAACCCTGACAACGTCGAGGTGGTCGTGTTTTCTAGCCTAGAATTTACGTCCATTTCGACGAAGCTACCGTTCAGCCTGGTGGGTCTGAATGGGATCGTGTATCACCCAGGCGGTTATCTGTTGGTGGTTTACACATGGTCTAGGGTGATGTTCAAGGTGAATCATGACGGATCGCACATGCGGGTCATCAACATGAGTAGTTTTGTGCTGACGAGGGATGACCTAGCGCTGGTCTTGCCAAAGCGATTGGTCATCAGGGGGACACCCTCTACTAGAATTGTGAAGAGCACTGATGACTAGAAATCTACCAAAATGATGCACAGGTATGTGGGGCCCATGCACCGTGTGGCCTCTTCTATGACAGTCAATGACGGGAAGGTTTTTGTCAGTCATCTCTTAGGGTTTGGGTTGGGCAAGAGGAAGCACATGAATGAGGTTGCTTGTAAATCCGTCACCCTATCGAGTTAATTGTGAGTAAGAGGCATGTCCAAGGATGGACATGGCACCAATCTTGATGTATGATTGTAAGATAGATCATATGATGCGATTGTTGCATGTCGCATTGTGTGTGAGCATGCTATAGGGGTAGACATGGTATGTGGGTATGTGGATCTTGTTAGGATGGTGATGGTTGAATCATCATGATGCATGGGTGATCATGGAGATGTTGAAATATCATGGATTTGTGGTAGGTAAGATTGTGTGTTGCTTGTTGATCACAGGAAAAGTGCGTGGATGACACATGTGATGGTTCAAAGCATGGTTACAACAATCTCGAGGAATTAACATTTCTTGTTTGGCTTGAATATGTTCTTTGGCGGATGTAGCAGTGGTAGAGTTGTTGTGGATCAGTCTCCAAGTGGGATATTGTTAGGTTGTGGAGTCTGATTTTGTTTCTTAAATGGATTAGATGACCAATCCCGAACCAAAGGCGAAAAAATGAAAATTTAATTTTAAAATTAGCTAAAATTAAGTTTTTTTTAATTGTAAACTTTTTAAGTTTAAATTAGGCCTTAAGTGGGGATTGGGTTAATTATAGGATGCTTGATTTAGCATGCATGTAACTTATATGAATTTCTCTATTTATGTAATACCTTCGGTAAAGAGGATTGTATCTTGTTTATGAGAAGTGCATAGGATTGTGTATCTCCTGTAGAGAGAGCAAAGTTTGGTGTAGAGCTTGATGCAAGGGTGTTTGCATGTTGAATTACTATTATAGTAATTATGTGGAGATGCTAATGTTTTGAAGAAGAATTTACAACTGATTGTGTTGCAAAATTACTACCTTCAAAAATTATATTGGTACTAATACAAAAGACTTGTATTTTTTTATGAATATAACCTACACAAAATAAACCACATTATATACTATATTTTATCTTATCTTAATTGTGATTAATAATTTTTATTATTACTAATTAAGTTGCTTGTTTCAAGTTTTTTTTTTATATACTAAATCTTAACATATTGCATCACGTTCACCCTCGGCACTAGATGCCAACAAGGTTGGTGTCGCTCTGCCGGGTAGCCTTTACCCTCCATAATATTCACTAAGTCACACTCAACACGATAGGTGTCGGTTAGAAATATCCGGATAAGTTCTCTAATGTCACAATCTGACTGACTTCTTTGGCCGATATCAGAAGTTACAAACAATTAATGTAAGTTAAATGGTTTATTTAAAAAGTTTTAGTTATATAATTTATTTAAAAAGATTTAGTTTCAATTTTTTGAATGTTTATAGAGATAATATTTTGAACTGAATCCGTTTTTTAAAATAATATTTTAAACTGAATTTATTAACATAAGTAAAATTTTGAACTGAATCTATTAACACATTCAAAAATAATATTTTAAACTGAATCTATTAACACATTCAAAGGAGTGTGTTAGCTTGATAACGCGTGAAGATGATATTTCCAATCCTAAGCATCTAATAATCTTCTTCACGTCGTTTAAACAACAAACCAAGTAAAATAAAAAGGATTAATTACAGTTCTAAAATTTGAAGATTACTTATGTATAAAAAACATGCCACTTGGATAGGAGGAGTTGTGTCCTTCATTCATTAATGATGACAATGGCATAGTTCGTGCGCAGGCAAATTGGCGTATATTCCATAATTTAGAGTTAGTTGCTGGAAACGTACGAAGCCATGGATAAACATTACCCAACCATCTTTTGTTTGAGTATGTTTTCTTTCTAACTTTGGTCACGGATAAAACGATAAGATATTATAGTTCCCTATAAAATAAAAAATATATAAATAAATAATAATATTAATTTAAAGTTAGTATATTGATTTCTTTCATTATTTTTACTCTTTTCTTAGTTTATTTTCGTAGTTAAATAAAGTAGGGGAAATCTATGATTTGTGTTTTTTTTTTAATATTAACTAAATTAGTGCCATTGAAATTATTTTACAATTTATATAAAGTCCATGCAGAATTATTTTTTAAGCTTTTATATAAAGCCAATGTAGAATTTTTTAAAATTTTTAACATTATAGTGAATTTTGTTTTTCAAACACTTAAAAAAAATTTAAATTTTTGAATTAAAAATTAACAATTATAATATTAAAATAAAAGAGTAATACAAAATAGTCCAAAGGTAGAGTATTTGAAATAAGATCTAAGAGCCTACCAAACTATACAAAAGTCTTTAAAAGGACTCTAAGCACATATATCACTAGTATTATACAAAGTATCATATTTCTTTCGAAACATATTTATACAATGCTAGAATAAGTTAAAATAAAAATCACCAAAGTGTATCCTCAACGTTGTTGTTCACACTATGATTATGCTTCTAGAAAGTCTGAAAAAAGTGTTTGAAAATATCTTTAAAGCAAAGCACGAATGGGCAATCCTTTGGGTATGGTTCTTTTCCTAAATAATTTCATTGCATCAAGAAAACCTATATATTTTTGAAGTAACACTTTTACCCAACTCTTTCCTTGATCTTTGAATAGTCTCCACTCGAGTTTTACCCTTAAGGCTAAACTCATAAGTATACAATTTTGCAAACCTACTCCTCCATATTATTTCCTTTGCAAACTCAATTGCACTTACAAAGAGGAAACCTAATTTTTTACTCGTATCCTTTCCAAAAAGTGTCTTTGACTTTTATCAAATTTTAATGCTATACTATCGACAATCTTGAAAATGGCATCATATAGATAGAGATGAATTAAAATGTAGTTTTTATAAATTATGGTCTTCATGACGAGGTTAAGAACTTACCTTTCAACTTGACAAACAAACTTTTATTCTATCCAAACAAGAGATCCAAAACTTCTTTTAGTTCCTTTAAGAGGCAAAGAAATACCCAAATAAGTTGATTGAAAATTATATTAAATATTCATTGTAAGTCTAGAGTAATGTCAATGAAAAATCAATATCTTTTTTTATAAGGAAATACACCACGTGACATTTCTATAAATTTCAAATTTTATAATTTTTTTTATCACAAACATGGATATTGATTCAAAAAAATCATTAGTACACCTCTATACTATCTAAAATTTTCTATGGGTCATTATTACCATCTTTATATATTGTTCCATATTATGAGTGCAATAGTCATGTCTAACAATGCGGCTAGATCTACTGCAAAGGGCTAGGTGGATTGGTAAGTGCAGTGTGGTTGGGCACTTACCAAGAAGAGACCTAGGTTCAAACCTTGGGAGAAGCCAACCCTTTGCAAAGGTAGTAGTATGCTTTGAATCTTCTGAGTGTGTGCTAGACCAACGATGATGGTATGAGTTTTGAGTGATTGGTGATCCCCATCTCACATCAGATCAACAATAAAAAAACAAATAGGTTTGTTGGGATAAGTACCTATGGTCTGAACCTTGTCCTTGCTAGTTACTAAAAATAGTGGTTGTAACCAACTCTCTTAATTAATCAAAAAAACATTGCTACTAGATCTTACTCCTAACATTAAGTATTGGACCATGCCTTTGTCTTAAGTAAATATTTTATCTTTTATATCTTGATATTTTCTAATCAATCAACATTTATGCCTTGATATTTTCTAATCAAAAAACATACTTCTATAAACATATTCAAATTGACAATATTATTTTTTATAAATATCTTCAAGTTCAAAATTGTAATTTAACCCTGATTTTTAAAGTGGCCACCAAAATTTTAGAAGCTTGGTTACACATTTTAAAACATTTTAATTAAATTACATAAAATTTTAAAATCAATTAAATTCTTTAACTTAAAAGTGTTTTATTCAACTGATACGTCCTAATAACATTGTTGTTGTTATCTTAGGTTCAAAAATCTCTTTACCTTCCTAAAAAAATCTCTTACCTTCCTAATATAGAACTCAAGTACACTAATTCTCTTTAATATAAAAAAACAAAAAAATTAATTAACAAAAATATTATAATGAAGAGAGTTACCATTATTTATAATAATTATTATTTAAATTAAGCCACAAATAGGATGCAATTATATGAACACAAATAAAATTCAAACTCATGAATAACCATATATGTTCAAAAACTAAATAAATTTTTAAAATAAAATAAAATTTTAACTAAACAACCCATCCAAACCAAATATATATTTAATATAAATTTTCATTAAAAAAATAAAAATAATTAACTACAAATTAATTGATAATGTAAAATATTTTATAAACTAAATTTTTTTGTTAATATAATATATATCATCATGTTAGAACTTGTGATCACTATTGTGTTGACGTCCACAAAAATCAAAAAAGTTTTGAACTTTAAATCTTATAAAAACAAAACCAAAACTCCTATTTGAAAAATCTTTTAACAAATCTATAGAGAAAAATTTCTAAAATTCTATCTCGTTTTTATAAAAAAGATTTAAAAACTGGCTTTACATAATAAAGTGCAGAAAGTATGACAGTTGGGCGAATTAGTTAATAGCAAAAACACAGAACTCGTAACAGTCACAACTCTTAGAGAAAATATTATAATAATTAAAATAAAATAATCGCGCCTGCGTTAAAAATTTAACTACGAAAATAAACCCAAGGAATGGAGGGAAAAAAATCTGACAAAGAGGAAATATACTTGAAAGCAAGGTGGTTAATGTAAATACATGGCTCCGTACGTTTCCTGCAACCGATTCCAAATTATGGTGTGTAATCCAAATTGCCCGCGCAGGCCCTCTGCGATCGCCAACATTAACGAATGAGTGATGCTGCCTCCTCTACCGACGCTGCCTCTTCTATCGACTAACAATACTGACTGGGTATTCTTATATGCTCATTTTGCATTGACTTTGAATGGTTGATGAACAAAAGCCATGTGACGGTGAGGGTTAATTGTTCGTTACTTACGCTTACAGTCAAAGCAGTCACAGGGAAGTAAGGCAGATTGTGATTTTAGAGAACTTATATGGATGGAAATTTCTAACCAGCTACTATCGTGTTGAATGTTAGGCAGCGAATCTTGTGGAGGGTAAAGGCTATCAGGCAGAGCGGCACCCACCTTGTCGGCGTCTAGTGCCCACGTCTTTGGGAATGAAGGTGACGCAGGAAATCATGTGGAGGGCAAAAGGCCAATCCGTGCCGACATTTTTTTGGGGTCTACTGCCTCGGTGTTTTCGGCTTGAATTTGGAGCAGGGAATCCCTCCGTAATTAGATTGGTACAATAATAGTGCCCACGTCTTTTGGGGGATGAAAGGGGACGCAGTAAATCAGATGGACGGCAAAAGGCTAACCCGCACCGATCTTCTTGGGGTGTAGTGCCTCGATCTTTTCGTCTTGAAATTGACGCAGAGAATGCCTCCGGCCTCCGGGTGTTGTAATTAGACTGGCACACAGCCTTTGTCTTTTTTGGAAATCAGATTCACACCACGGGCGTATCCAAAAGGTATAGACCGGTTAATGGTGGCCAGGGAATAGCCGACTGTGACGGTCAGAAGTTCCGTTTCGTCTTACTCAACAGGTTGGTAATGATCTCCTCTTCAAGGTTATCAATTTCCATCAAACAGACTGATACAATTTAAAAGAGATAGGTTTGATGGTAGTGGAGTGTTTACAAGCTGGTTGCTAATGAAATAAGGTTTATAATGACAGCACCCAATAATGATACTTGTAGTTGACTTTATTTAAATCAACCAATTAAAATTTATATAATAACATTCAATAATAATAAAAATTATCTTATAAATTTAATTTATTTGTTTAAAATATGTAATTTAAGATGAAATTATAAGTATAGATTTTATTATAAGTATAGATTTTATCTTAAAAATTAAATTTAATAATAAAGATTATCTTCTAAAACTTATGTAAGGCTCACTTTCAAATTATAGGTATAGATTTTATGCTGTTTTTATTTTTGTTGTTTCAACCATAGGAACTAATCTTGGAATTTGGGTTTTAATTTACTTGTGAAAAGTTTGGATGCATTCAAACGTTTTTCCTTTGAAAGTTTATGGTTGTGTATTTTATAAATTTATTTTGACAGTAAAAAAATAATAGATATTAAATTTAATTAAAATATTATATTAAAATAAATATTTATTTTTTATGTTTAATTTAGAAAAGATTTTTTATATTATAAATAATAAGTAAATATTATTTTATTAAGGGTATTAGTTTAAGTAGTTAAATTTTTCAATATTTTAAAAAGAAGATCAATATTCAAATATCTTCAAATGATACATCGATAATATCCAAGCTTTGATGTAATACCACTATGTGGTGATGATGTAATAGAGGTGGGGTTTATTTCAATCTCATATAACCAATTGAAAATAAAAATGTAAATATTATTTTCTACTTTATTATAAAAAGTACAAGTTTGTTCCTAAGGGTATACCTAATGGTAAGTAGTTGGTGTTTCAATCTCAATGACTTGAGTTCAAATTGCAAGAAAGGAGGCTCCTATTGGTATGCCCCTTAGGAGTGTGGCCCTAGAGGACTATAGCTATAGTTGTGCCACCCATTGTAAAAAAAAGTAAAAGTTACATTACTAAATAGTTATTATTATTTAAACATATAAAAAAATTAATGCAAGTGTAAATAGTTATTATTATTTAAACATATAAAAAAATTAATGCAAGTGTAAAGCTATGTGTGTGGAAATGTCCATCATGACTTGCAAATTATATGACTATTGATAATTTGAAATGATCATTTCAATACAATGAATTAGAAATTATAATCTTAAAATCCAATAGTGATATAATTATGTTGTTAAAAAAACCATATGAAATATAAATGAGTCTTTTTTTGGGAGATTCAAGGTTCAAACCATAGTGTGTGTGGTTGTGTGTCAATCCTCTATTGATAAGTTTAGCTCTCGACCTTAAGAGGGGTTATAGTTGGGATGGGAATGTTCAGCCTTAAGGTTGTATGGGATTTTATGCTAGAGATGCTCCTCCCATGAATGACTATAAATAAAAATATCATCAAAGAACACTATAATGAATTTGTGAAGGAAGGACCAAAAAAGTGGAATTCATCAAATTGTCATGCTTAAAGATTAGTTTTAGTTAGCATAGGCTAGAATAAATATTTTTAAATATGTTAATTTTAATGGATGTCAAGTTGTAATTGATACTATCAACACAATCGAGGCAAATACACTCTTAAAGCAAGAACAAATATATGGAAGTAAGCCCTAATCAATATTGAAATAAGTTTAACAAACTTTTAAGGAAAAAAATATAAGAAGGTGAGAAAATTTATCTAACCTAATTATACATCTATAAAAAATATCTAATTTTGGGCATTGAAGCTCAAATCCATCCCTATAAAATTTATCTAATCCTTTCCACCTTCAATTTATATTTTGATGGTGGTTAACATTTTTTATTATTGAGATGGACCTTCCCGTTTTTGTCTTATATGATGTAAATCTAGTTGTAAGAGGTCAGAACAAAGACCTCCAATCACATGAAAATTGTAATAAATAAAAATAAAGCAAAAACTCCATTCACATAAAAATTGTAATACATAGAAATAAATTAGTAAATATTTTATTTTCTCATTCCTAGATTCCCTTCCCTTTACAATGTGATACCAAGGGAGTGTATATCCAAAAATAACCCTAAATCTTAAAACCCTAAAGATAAAAAATTACTATTTTTTTGGGTAATTTATTCCTTTTAGCAAAAAGAAAAAACATTTTTTAGGACATCACATAAAAAACTTGAATAGCAATATAAATTAACACACATCATCATATCACCCATATTAAACATCCTATAAATTTTCAACACCTACCCATATCTAAGAAGTTATTAAATTCCAAATATCTTTTCTTGTAGTTTTTTGAAAAAACATTAAATTCTATTTTTGAGGCACCAGATGAAGGAATTAGGGTTCGATATCATACTAAAAAATATTCTAGGTAAAAATTTTACTAGCCATGCCAATGTCCTCCTTAATATTTAGCTCCTCGTAAAATTTCAAGTCAATCCAACGATCGGATAAAAGTTATGCCCTTTGGAAGATAGGCTCTTGCATCATTCTTCTCTGGTTGAAAAGAACTCTACTCCTTGGTGAATAGAAATTATGTTCGGGAAAACATTCATTTCTCTTCCATAAATTATCAATCCGGTAAGTCTATAAACTTATGAGTGTCACGCACAGTATATGCCTACAGTGTTAGGGAATGAGTCTGGTTGTACCTTATTTAGTTTGGTGGAGGATGTTTGTGCATTTTTATTTTAGCCAAACTAAATAAACTAAGTGTGGAAAACTAAATAAATAAATTACAAGATAAAACTAAAGTGTTGGAAATAAAACTACGAAAATAAAATACAAGAAAAAGAAACATACACCTAAATAAAATAAAACAAGAACTAAAGCAATAAACTAATCTACAGAAAACAAATACAGAAATAAACAGGAGAGAACTACTACAGGGAGTGGGCCCAAGCTCCTGTAGATAGTCCACCCGGCTAGTTGCGTAGAGCTTGCTCAGGTAAGAGGAATTGCACTCTTAATAAAATTGACAAGGAAATAAAATAAAACAGTTCCTCTATTAAAAATTCATCCTCCTTTCAGGAAAGACCTGTGCATTTATACAATGCACAACCTTCCTCTGTTACATTTTTAGGCAAGTCTATTTCAGACTTGCAGTTACAATAGATATGCTTTAAACATTTTAGCCAGACAATCCTAACAATCATGCACTAAGAATAACAGTCATACACTAATTTTACCCGTAGGATAAATCAGACGTATTATATTTTTATCAAAACATGTATGATATCAGTAATAAATCCATTTGCATGTTTGTCCATCTTAGTCGCCAATGCAAAATAGATTATTTTCCTAATTTGTCACATTGTCTATTCACGCACATTGATTCATTGGATAATTATCGCTCTATTCTGCTTGTGAGAAAATAATCCTCACCTTGTAAAGTTTAACTGGTCAATCACTTAATAATAGAGGTGCTTTATTTAGTTTAATAACAATGCATAAAATATCTCTTCCTTTTTCTTCACATGCTTTGGTAGCTATCCCAACTTGGTGCATATGACGTGGAGTCAATGATCAACATGTTTCCACTTGCCTTCTTGGTCAATCTTGTAAAGTATGGAGGCATGGAGGCACCTTCTGCATGAGGAAGGTACCTACTCCTACTGGGTGCCTTATCCATCATAAGGAATGCGCCTACTTCTGTTGGACACCTTATTTATAAGGAAGGTGCCTACTTCTACTAGGCGCCTTCTCCATCAGCAAGGCGCCTACTTCTGCTGGGTGACTTCTTCATCAGGAAGGTGCCTACTTCTGTTGGGCGTCTTCTCCATAAGGAATACGCCTACTTTTATTGGATGCCTTTTTTAAAAATGAAGACACCTACTCTCCTGCCTTAGTATCCAAAAGTAGAAGTATGCCAGGTCTAAGTGGATGTAGACTGGAAAACATCACATTAGTAATAAAACCTGCATTTATACACAATCTCCACTAAAAACACCAATCAAGCATAATACCGGATTTTCTATCAATTATATGCATAAGTTATATAAAATACATCTCATATGCTAATTAAACCAGTAATGATGCCCCTTAAAAGTGTATATAAAATGAGCATTTTTGGTGCTCATCATCCCCCCATGCCTAACATGTGCCATGCCCTCGTGGCACCAAAAGTTGAAGTTATCCCTCTCGTAGGTTGACCATGCCTAAAATATTATCATGTCCTCGTGACAATAGCCCTCAAGATAATTATATATATATATATATATATATATATATTAGCTATTTAAAATATTTTCTTTGGCACTCCACATTACAAATTTCTCATGATGCGGTAAATAGAATAGTGTCAAATCTATTCACGTGAATGCCATAGCTTAATGTTTTTTTTCTCTCTTTTTTTTCAATTGCTCCTGAGGTAAATAATAATTTTTTTCTCTAATTCGAGACATCATGTGGCTGGGAGATTTCGACAAAAATATTTTACAGAGGCATCTATTGATATTAACATTGAAATGATTTTTTAAATAACTATACATATAATTAACAAAAAATAACAGTATATACCTGGGTGAATTTCACAGATTTCAATGTGTATGATGCTGATTGTGTGAAACGTTTCCATGTTGCCCATACGTTGGTGCTTCTGGAGATTTTATTTATATATATTTTTTATTTTTATTTTTATTTTGGCTGTCATCTTCCCCACACCACTAATTATCATTGTTCTTCTTTCTTCTGTAGGTGTGGATTTAACAAATCCAACATCACAACCATAATTTACCATTTTTTTATTCTCCCCCCTTAAATTGGTGATGCCCTCATTGCCAGCAACAGGTCCCTCTACGCAACAAGTCTGTAGCCTTTCGAACATCAGGTCCCATACTGAACAACATGCACCCCCATCAAGGGAGAAGAACATCGCTTATTGGTGCCTTCCTCCAAGTGGAAAAAGGCACAATTGTACTGGACTGATTGTAGGCACTCTCTTCCTAGTGGGAAGTAAGTGTCTTTTCTGCTTTATCACACTCCTAATTGCAGGGCACAAGATGTCACATCTATTAGGTCTAGTTTAAGCCGGCTCTGCCTACATATTGTGTTCACAACCATGTCCTATGAAAATATACATACAAAAATTGAAAAACCTTCAGATTGCATTCAGAGGGCATGATTATTTTTACACACAAAAGTAGTAAAACATGAGTCATGACTCTGTGTCTGTTAGGCCTTGGCTCTCAAGATGCCTGCAACTTACATTCGATTCATTATTTCCTGCAAAGCGATAAGAAAGCAATTTTTATGTTAAGCAGAACATGTTTTATGCATTTTTTTTTCATTGGGAGGATTCGCATAATTTATTTATTTTTTATCAAGGCACCTCTATTGTATGCCATCAAGGGGCCTCATCAATTATTCCTCATTTTTTTGTCCCTTATTCCATTGAACAACCCAAGTGTGAGAAATGGATCAAGGCACCCTAGATGTCAAGGTACCTGTTTGATGTGGAAGATGCCTGCTTGCTGTGGAAGGTGCCTTCAATGTATGGTGCCTTCCTGATGTGGAAGGTGCCTTTAATGTATGGCACCTTCCTGATGCAAAAGGTGCCTCTAATGTCTGGAACCTTCATGATGCGGAAGGCGCCTCCAATGTATGGTGTCTTCTTGATGCAAAAGGTGCCTCCAATGTATGGTGCCTTCTTCATGCAGAAGGAGCCTCCAATGTATGGTGTCTTCTTCATACGGAAGGTGCCTCCATTGTATGGCGCATTATTCATGCGGAAGGCGCATTATTGATGATCAAGGCATATTTCACTTCATTTTTTTTTCACGTATCCTTCCTTTTTTTTTTTGTTTTCTCTTTCTTTTTTTCTCTTTTTTTTTTCTTTTCTTTCTCTCTTTTTTTTAACGAATGATTGAACATTCATCCAAGCTACTAGTATGGTATGGGGTCTCGTCCATGCCGATGTCAGATCCTCTCTCGTAAATATGAGATGATTGTTAATGGAGCTTGTTGACCGTTACTCTAACATTGTCTCACCACTCTATTTTGTATGTGGTGTAGTATCTTTGACTCTGCTCATCATTTACTCAAGTTGTAACAATCACACACCTTCTTGTAAAACTTTCCCAAAGTTTGACAAGCACCTTAGACTGGAAGCTTTTCGCTTGATCAGGGCTACTTAGTCTACCTTCAGGTGCTAATGTTGCCAAGGTAAAAATCTGCTAGCTTTCACCTACTAGATTGGATGCTACACGATCAGGTACATAAGATAGTTCATATAGTGTTATTACGAACTCCACGTATAAATATCTATTCACAAAATCTTCATAGACACCTCATTATTTGTCTACTTTGCACTCCATGTTGTCCTGCAAAACATAAAAGAAAAATCCAAACTAAAGGCATTAAAATAAAATTCTAATTTTTTTCATTATATATATAATTTTTTTTTTATCTTCTGATTACTTCTAGGTTCCTCCTTGCTTTATTTAGCGACTGGTTGGAGATTTCTCATTTTCCTTATGGACCAACTTGGTCCTAGGGAAAGAGGATACTTTCTTCCAACAAGTAACAAAAATAAAGCTTCTATTTTTTTCTCTCCCCTACTTTATCTAGCTATCGGTTGGAGATTTTTCATTTCCATTCTAGAACAAGCTAGTCCTTGGGGAATAGGATACTCTCTTCCAACAAGTAGTAAAATAAAAATCTTCATTTTTATCTACTCTTAACTTGGGGCCATTTTCAATAGAAGATATATTTTCTTTTTCTTTTTCATGAACACTGTAAACAGTGTTCATTGTGCTGTTGGTGGCAATAATGAAGGTGGGGTCTCCCCCCATGCCTACATCTGAACTAGTCTTCTAAAAAATCATCAATTTCATTATCAACTAGTTTGATGTGTTGTAGCATGAGAAGAGCAATTTCTCCTTTTTACCTCAAAACCAAAATTTTCAACATAATGGCAAAATGTGCAGGCTGGAAAATGACTATCTATGTGTTGGAAACTTGGAGAAAATATGGCATAGTAGTATTTAAAAAATACATGCTAGTTTCTGATTCGCCAAGTCGTCTTAAGCGCAAGTGAAGAGCATACTTCATAACAAGATGTTCTTTTTAAAAAATTTTGCTCTATCATTTTTCCTGTTATTAATTTCATCATTAAAAAAACATTTACCAATATGTTGCAAAAGGTTCAAGCCTGTAAAATTTTTAATTTAAAACCAAGCTTCTAGAGGCATAATTTTTCAATGGTTTTTGTATAAAAACACATCCCTAAAAATTTTCAATCAAACCTGGGTTGTGCTATTTCTTTGCTTTCTTGAAACCATTGAAAACATGATAGAAATCCTTCATTGCCAGATTTTTCTAATTTTTTCAACATGTTTTATTCCTACTTCTACACTTAATTTGGTACATCAGGTTCATTCCCACGTTTACCTAAGAAGCTAGAAAATGCAAACATTTACCTATGGGATTTGGCTCTAATTGTGTCAGCAACTATTTTTGGCCATATAAAAAGATCCTTGGTGGATTCACACTTCTCAGGCAAAAGAACTATAGGTATTTTTAAATGGGCTTCTTATATGACCTGTAAATTAGAACACTATATTTTAGACACTCCCCGATAACGACGTCAAAATGGTGAGCAAAAATTATGTTCGAGAAAACATTCATTTCTCTTCCATAAATTATCAATCCGGTAAGTCCATAAACTTATGAGTGTCACGCACAGTATATACCTGCAGTGTTAGGGAATGAGTCTAGCTGTACCTTATTTAGTTTGGTGGGGGATGTTTGTGCATTTTTATTTTAGCCAAACTAAATAAACTAAGTGCGGAAAAATAAATAAATAAATTACAAGCCAAAACTAAAGTGCTAGAAATAAAACTGCGAAAATAAAATGCAAGAAAAAGAAACACACACCTAAATTAAATAAAGAAAGAACTAAAGCAATTAACAAATCTACAAAAAACAAATACAAAAATAAACAGGGGAGGACTACTATAGGGAGTAGGCCCAAGCTCTCGCAAATAGTCCACCTGGCTAGCTGCGTAGAGCTTGCTCAGGTAAGAGGAATTGCACTCTTAATAAAATTGACAAGGAAATAAAATAAAACAGTTCCTCTATTAAAAATTCATCCTCCTTTCAGGGAAGACCTGTGCATTTATACAATGCACAACCTTCCTCTATTACATTTTTAGGCAAGTCTATTTCAGAATTGTAGTTACAATAGATATGTTGTAAACATTCCAACTAGACAATCCTAACAATCATGCACTAAGAATAATAGTCATGCACTAATTTTACCCGTAGGATAAATCAGGTATATTCTATTTTTATCAGAACATGTATGATATCAGTAATAAATCCATTCGCGTGTTTGTCCATCTTAGTCGCCAATGCAAAATATATTATTTTCCTGATTTGTCACATTGTCTATTCATGCACATTGATTCACCAGATAATTGTCACTCTGTTCTACTCGTGGGAAAATAATCCTCACCTTGTAAATTTTAACCGATCAATCACTTAATAATAGAGGTGCTTTATTTAGTTTAATAACAATGCATAAATCGTCGGATTGAATGCTTGTCCCTTTCCTGGTGCTTTCAACGGTGTAAAAGGTTTAAAATGATTGTGGCATGGCGGTTATAGGGGCAAACTGCACAAAGATCTGTGTGGCAGATTTCAAGGTGGACTGCATGAAGAATACTATGGCGGCCATAAAAAAATCTGGACAGCCTACCCAGATTCATGGTGGCTACCGATTTCACCATGTAAAAAAATAAATAAATAAAAATAACAATGCATAAAATATCTCTTCCTTTTTCTTCACGTGCTTTGGTAGATATCCCAACTTGGTGCATATGACGTGGATTCAACAGTCAACATGGTTCCACTTGCCTTCTTGGTCAATCTTGTAAAGTATGGAGGCATGGAGACACCTTCTGCATGAGGAAGGCACCTACTCCTACTGGGAACCTTCTCCATCAGGAAGGCACCTACTTCTGTTGGGCACCTTATTTATAAGGAATGTGCCTACTTCTATTGGGCGCCTTCTTTGTAAGGAAGGTGCCTACTTCTACTGGACGCCTTCTCCATCAAGAAGGTGCCTACTTTTGTTGGGCGCCTTCTCCATCAGGAAGGTGCCTACTTCTGATGGGCGCCTTCTACATAAGGAAGGAACCTACTTCTATTGATTGCCTTCTCCATAAGTAAGGTGCCTACTTTTGCTAGGTTCCTTCCTTGAAAAGGAAGGCATCTGCTCTCATGCCTTAGTCTTCAAAAGTAGAAGTATGCCAGGTCCCAGTGGATGTAGACTGGAAAACACGTAATAAAACCTGTATTTATACACATTTCCCACTAAAAACACCAATCAAGCATAATACTGGATTTTATATCAATTATATGCTTAAGTTATATAAAATACATCTCATATGCTAATTAAACTAGTAATGATGCCCCTTAAAAGTGTATATAAAATGAGCATTTTTGGTTCTCATCACTCCGAGTTCCTCTAATCAAGATCTTGTAATTCCTGTATGTGCTCTGCAAATACCTCTACATCATCATTGATTTACCCTAAATTAGTAGATCAATCAAATCTAGAACACCCTTGGGATTCTTACCATAAATAACCTAAAAATGAGATTTTCCTTTTGACCTATTGAATAAACTATTATATGTAAACTTAGCTTGTGGTATGGCTACGTCCCAATGTTTCTATATTTCTTTTTCCTAATAATTCTAATCCTGGATCAGATCAATATGGTGTTGAATATCCATTTGGTAACTCCTCTGGTATAGTCCATCTGGTAACTCCTATAGTATGACATTTGCATACTCTCTTAAAAACTTTGTTGTTGCGGATGGTATATCAACATAATTAGTATCTACCTTTTGTGCTATCAACATATAACAAAAACTAGCTTCATTCATCTCTATGATAAATTATTTAGTTTTCAATAGGTTTTTACTCTGCCCTTATTCCTTATGTGGTAACAAGACCGCTTTTACTTCATACTTCCAGAATGTGTAAGTATTCCTTCCCCCATCATAGGTAACCTTCTTGTCATATTGCCAAGGCCTCCCTAACAATAAGTGACATGCATCCATTGGAACTACATCACACCATACTTCATCATTGTAGGTATTCCCAATTGAAAACTTAACCAAACACCTCTTATCTACAGTCATCTTGTTCCCTTTATTGAACCACGATATATAGTAGGGATATAGGTTCTTCTCACACTTCAAGTTAAGTTTCTCAACCATTTCATTTGAAATTATATTTTCACCACCATTATCAATAATCATCTTACATACCTTTCCTCCAAATATGCACCTAGTTCAAAATATATTCGTACATAGCCAAGAATCACCACCATAACTATCTTGTACTTTTTACTTCCTTGGAACAATCATCAACCTCTTTATCATGAGATTTTCCCCCATGTCTATAGTAACTTCTATCTCAATTTTCTCTCCTACCTCAACCAGATTGACTCTAGCTTGTTCTCCTTGTTTTATTTCTTGTGTAGGAAAGTGTAGACACTCAAAAGCTCTATGTCCTTCCTCACCACATCCATAACAAGTATATGTTATTTGTGGGTCATCCTAATTTTATCCTCCACCATAGCCCCTTTCTATTTGAAATCCTCTACCTATCTCATGGTTTCTATGACCTTTCCCAGACTCCTCTTGTTTTCCTATATTAGTAGATTCTTCCTTTGAGGGATTATATCAACCACGCCCACTTGTTGGAGGTGGCTATGATACTTTCATCACTCTTCTCCTCTTATGTTTTTCTTCTTTTATTGTAAACTGATATGCATCTTCTACACTAAGGATATAAAGCATACTCAACTCATCTTGTATGGAAAAACTTAATCCATTCACATACCTTGCAGCCTTCTATTCTTTTATTTCTTCAAGCCCCACTTGAATTGATAACTTGTAAAATTTGTTGGTGTAGTCCTCGATGCTTTGATCCTTTTGTATAAGGTTCTGAAGTCTAAAAAACAATGTTTGGGCATAATATTTGGGCAAGTTTTTCTCCTTCAATTTTTTTTTCCATTTTACACCAGATCCTAATATTTTACTTTTATTTTCTTTGCCTCTCCTTCTGTACATGATCCCACCAAATCAATGCATGCCCTTTCAACTTCATGCATGCCAGCTTCACTTTCTTTTTCTCTAAAAGGCTTTTCCACTCAAAGAACTTCTCCATGCTATTCAATAGTAACCAGTCTATCAACTCCTCTAGTTTCAACCCTCCTGCATACTCAGGGAGATCAATCTTGATCCCATCTCTATTTCCTTCCAGGATCCTAATTATCTTATCTTCAAAATGATGCTCCTCTAGATTCTCCTCTAGTTATTCCTCGACATGAACCTTTATCCTATTGTCTCCTTCCATAGTCTCATTATTAGAATATAGATCTACAAAATCTACTAGATGTCTTTCCCTCATACGAGTCATCATTCTAGTCAATTGAGCAACTTGTACTTGCATATTCTGCATAATCCTGTTAAACTAGGAATAACCTCCTCTTCCTCTCCTCATGCTAATTTGATCTATGTTATTCCAAATAGAAAATAAGAATAGCAAAATAATTGTAATAAATAAAATTACCTTCTATTCCCAAGAAATATCCAACTTTCTCTAATACCAAATGATGTAAATCCAGCTACAAGAGGTCAAAACAAAGACCTCCAATCACATAAAAACTATGATAAATAGAAATAAAGAAAAACCCCATTCACATAAAAATTGCAATACATGGAAATAAACCAATAAATGCTTTATTTTCTCATTATTGGATTTCATCCCCTTTACAATGCGATACTAAAGGAGTATATATCCTAAAATGAAACCCTAAATCTTAAAACCCTAAAGATAAGAAATTACTATTTTTTGGGTAATTTATCCCTTTTAGCCAAAAATGACCATATTTTTAGGACATCACCAAAAAAGCTCAGATAGCCCTCTAAATTAAAACACATCATCGTATCACCCATATTAAGCCTCCTATAAAATCTCAACACCTACCCATGTCTAAGAAGTTATTAAATTCCAAATATATTTTCTTCTAGTTTTCTATTAAAATACTAATTTCCATTTTTGATACACTAGATGAAGGAATTAGGGCCCGATACCATACTGAAAAGCCATGCTATTGTCCTCCTTAATATATAGCTCCACGTAAAATTTTAAGTCAATCCAATGGTCGGATCAAAAGTTATGCCCTCCAAAAGATAGGCTCCTGCATCAAGGTATAAAATGAGTAATCATCTTATGGCCTCTAAACAAGATTTTTCTTTAAATTTCCTCCACTTTGTGAGTTTGTTTGGTTGGAACACTTTCTTATAAGTTTTTCCTCTTTATTTCCCCATATTACAAAAATAATCCAATAAATATTAAGTAGGTATTATGTGCTTGGAATGTTTTAGATAACATATAAAACACATTGGCTAGACCTATGCCTATTATCATCCATATGAAAAATTTCTATTACTCTACCCAAACATAACCCATATTATGTTAAAAAAAAAATAAAGCTTAACAAAATTAAAAATATCCTCCAATTTGGTGTTAATAATTATGAGAAAATAATTTGGAAAAACTACTCTGCTAGGGTTTGATGAAGAAAAACTGCTCTACGGGGATGGCAACAGCTTCCAGAGGAGGTCTAAAAAATTGGAGGAATGTCGTGATGGCATCGGGTCCGGCATAGAGAGTGCATGCTCGTGATGTTTTTTCATCTAAAAATGACTGGAAGGAACAGGATTTTCCAGTGCATGTCGAGAACCGCTTGTTAAAGAACAATGGATGTTTGGAACGATGTGAAGCCAGGCCAGTTCTAGTGGTTCAACCAGACTTGATGGCGGAAGATGTGGAGTATCTAACCAAACATGCCCTTATTGGTAAATTTTTGGGCATCCAAATTTCTCTCCCCTTTGTGGAGGCTTGGGTCAAGGAAGACTTGGAATCCTGAAGGCGATGTGGAGGTGATGTTGAGTGCGAACAACTATTTTATGGTGGTTTTCTCTTGTATTGCAGATCGTAACAAAGCATTTGAAGGGGGTCCTTATTTCTATAACCAAGTGGGACTCTTTCTTAAACCCTGGCATGTGGGTTTCAACCCATCAGAGGAGCGGCCGTCATGGGTTCCAATATGGGTGCGGCTTCCATGGCTCCCATTGGAATTCTGGAGAACTGATATCTTGCATAAGATTGCCCTTCTGCTTGGGAAGCCGGTTGGACCGTCACAATAGACAATGGATAAAAAGGTAATCTCTGTTGCTCATATTTGTGTTGAAATTGACTTAAATAATCCTATTCCAGATTCTATTGAAATACAATTTGGATCAACTACATGGGTTCAAAAACTTGACTATGAAGCTCTTCCATTTCATTGTCAGATTTACCATGAATATGGCCACCTACAAAGAAAATGCCCTAAGTTTGTCCCACCTATGGCTTCAAATCCTGGGCCCTCTCGATCTAGACAAAGTTTGGATAAAGGAAAAGCCTTGATAAAGGAAGGGGAACGAGATAAGGAAGGTTTTGTTTCGTAAAATCTCAAAACAGAGGACGAAGGGCAAACAAAGACCTTAAGGATAGCCAGCCAGATGCTCTACTCAACCATTTTGAAATATTAGATGATCTTGATCAGTGCATGGAGATACCTGAAACGTCACTACCTGATGCAAATATAACAAGGCCGAATCAGATGTCTCTTCTTGAGGGGGAACTTAAGGAATCAGATCTAGGGGGTTTAAATGAAGAACAAAGGGCTTTGGATCTGAGTATAGGGGACATGGTTGGGTCTAGCCCTATAAGGGAAACTATTTTGGAAAGTGGTACAGATTTAGTTATGCCCTCTCCTACTCAGACTGATGCAATCATCCTTGGACTACAAAACTCCTACGATGTTGGGATTGCAAAAAAATAATTAAAAAAGTTTTTCAGATAAGAATATGAAGGTGGGTCGAAAGAAGGACCAGGATAAAATTAAGTTAATGGGGGAGACTTTGGTGGAGTCAAGCTTGGTGAGAACATTGGACTCCCATTTTTATAACCCCCAAAAATGATTATCCTCTCATGGAATGTAAGGGGGTTGAACAACATCCCCAGACAAAAAGTTGTTCATGATTTGGTTCATGTGCATTCTTCGGATGTGGTGTTTATTCAGGAGACTAAATTGGCTATTGATAGTATGTTCAATATTGCTCCCAAGTTGTGGAGAAGGGGGCAATGCCAGTGTATTGGTGCATGTGGATATGCTGGTGGCATCGCTTGTTTATGGGATCCGGTTAAGATATCCCCTCTTACTTGGATTTCTAGTAGATGGTCTATTTCGATGGTCGGGCATGATAATGAATCTGGTGAAACCATCCTACTTACAAATGTGTATGCTCCTATTGATTACAATGGTAAAGTGAATTTGTGGGAGCACATTTGCTTTGTGAGAAGTTTGGTTCCCCTATACCCATGGATTTTGGCTGGAGACTTCAACTCTATCACTTGTCTAGAGGAGAAACATGGTGGGGTGGACCGTCTCGAGCCTTTTTCTTCTATCTTCAGTGCTCATATCCAGGCCCTAAACTTGGTTGACATCAAGCCAGATAATGGGATATTTACTTGGCACAATAGAAGGTGTGGGGAAGCTTCCATCTCAGAGAGACTAGATAGGTTTTTGATATCCAGTTATTGGATGGGTAATAATAGAAGTGCTAGTTCTGTGATTCTGGAGGGTAGGGGATCTGATCATTGGCCTATCAAACTCTCTGCTTTGGAGTTAGGGCTAAAAAATAATCCCTCCTTTAAGTTTCAACTTATGTGGCTTCGTGATCCTAAGCTTCATGATTTCATGCGAGGTCGGTGGACCACTGGCAAACCTCCTCATGGCACCGCTATGTATTCCTTTATGAAGCGACTACAATTTGTAAAACATAAATTGAAGAGATGGAATAGACTAAATTTTGGGAACCTTTCCTTGGCTAAGCTGGCAGCTCTTAGGAGGATGGAAGAAGCTTCAAGGAAGATTAGAGATCAGGGATTCACGAAGGAGCTTCTTGTTGAGGAATCTGAGGCTGCGAAAGACCTTGCTGAATGGGAACTAAGGGAAGAAATTTTTGGAAACAAAAAGCTCGAGTAGATTGGCTTCAGGAAGGGGATAGGAACACAACCTTCTTTTATAACTCAGTTAAGGCTCACCGTAATGGTAACCTGATTACCTCTCTTGTGAATTCTCAGGTGCCCTGCTTCTCTTCTTTCAGGGATATTTAGAAGAGACTAAGAGGTATTTTTCCCTTTCTCTTCAAGGAGGACTCCCTATCGAATGATGAGAATGAAAAGCTTATTCTAAACTGTATTCCAACGATTGTTTCTAGAGAGATGAATGAGCACTTGATGGGTCCAATTTCCCTTGAGGAGTTGGAAAATGTTGTATTCAAGATGAAAAAGGAAAAGCCCTAGGCCCAGATGGATTCCCGATTGAGTTTTATCAAGAGTTTTGGGATTTAATCAAATTTGATCTTTTGGAGGTGGTCCATGAGTCCCAAAAGAACAAACAGATGCTAAGGGCCCTAAATGCTACCTTTGTGGTGCTTATACCCAAAAAAGAGGGAGCAAATTCCTTGGATATGTTCAGGCCTATTGCTCTCTGCAATGTTGTGTATAAGATCATCACAAAAATTATTGCTGAGAGGCTGAAGATATGGTTGAGCAAAATCATCTCTGAGGAGCAAGGAGGGTTTGTTGTTGGCCGACAAATCTTGGATGGGGTTGTTATTGCTACATAAGCTATTCACTCGATGGAAACTTCTAAGGAGAAAACTATGTTCATTAAGTTGGACATGGCCAAAGCCTATGATCGGGTCAGATGGTCCTTTCTTCAGAAAGTTCTTGCTGCTTTTGGATTTGAGGAGGAATGGATTAGATGGGTGATGAGCTGTGTTTCTTCTTCCTCATTCTCTGTTCTTGTTAATAATGAGCCATCAGAGTTGTTTGAGGCCTCAAGGGGATTGAGGCAAGGAGATCCTTTATCTCCTTATTTGTTTATCATTATGGCAGAAGGGTTGGGAATATTGCTCAAGTCTCAAGTCATGCAGGGTCTCATTCAAGGGTGGAAGTGGGATAGTAGTTTGCCACCTCTTTCCCACCTTCAATTTGTTGATGATACTACTTTGTTGGGAGTTGCCACTATCAGGGAAGCTAGCAATATTAGACAGTCTCTTGACATATATCTTGGTGCTTCTGGATAGTTGATTAATGAGGACAAGTCTTCTATTTTCTTCTTCAATACCCCTCCTCTTATTCAAGCCAGGATTGCTCGCATTCTAAGATTCCAGGTTGGGACTCCCCCTTCATTTATCTTGGTATTCCAATTTCATCTCATCCTCTACCTAGATCTTCTTGGCAGTCTATGCTTGATAAGTTTAGAAGGAAGGTGAATCACTGGACTTTCAGATGGCTATCCACTGTAGGTAGAGTGTTGCTTTTAAAATATGTTGTTCAAGCTTTACCCATTTATAGATGTTTTGTACAAATAGCTCCCTCTCACTTCATCAAGGACATGGATGCTTTGTCAAGACAATTTTTATGGTCTGGAAAACTTGATCAATCTAAATGGAGTTTGGTTAGGTGGGATTCTATATGTAGGCTAGTGCAAGAGGGAGGCCTTGGGTTGCGACAGACAACTCTTTTTGGGTAGGCTTTGGCTACAAAAATTTATTGGAGATGGTGTACCTCTCAAGATCATATTTGGGCTAAAATATTATCTTGTAAATACTTGAGAGGTATTTCTGAGGCTGAGATCCCTAGAGTCAACTTGGTTGGGAAAGGTTCAGTTATCTGGGACACTCTGAAAAGAGGAGCTAATTTAATCAAGCAAGGTTTGTTCTGGATTTGCAATCAAGGATCAAATGCTCTTTTTTGGGAGGATTCTTGGGATGGCCACCCTCCTATATTGAATCAATATCCTAGGTTACGTTCCCTAAGCATTTTTTTCTTGGAAGCAGGCTGGTCTCGTGTGGAGGACTTTAAAAAAATCTAGTCTTTTGGAAATATGGAGATGTACAAGTGGAAAGATCCACAAGAATGGCCCTAGGGGGACTGGCCAAGGACAGAGAGGTGCTTGCTCTTATTCTTATGGGGAGGCCTTGTTCTTCATTGAGGGGTAAAGATATTCTGGCTTGGAACCCTGATCCTAAGGGAACCTACTCGATAGCCTATGGTTATCATGTTCTTGATAAGCAAAAGTATGGGAGTCTTCCTATCACTTGGTGGAAAAAGGTGTGGAACAAATTTTCCTGGCCAAAATGTAACTTCTTTCTCTGGTTGGTAGCTCGTAATAAATGCCTCACTTGGGATAATGTGAGGAAGAGGGGATTTCAGGTCCCTCTTTTGTGTCCTTTGCAGTAAGAATGAGGATGACTCTTCTCATTTATTTTTCCAATGCTCCTTTGCCAGAGACATTTGGCACCATTGGTGGAGCGCCTGGAACCATCCATGTTTTCATGTGTTGTCCCTGGTGGAGTTTTGGAGTAGTCTAGGCAGACCTCCGCCAAGGCCCCCTTCCTTCGGGTGGCTTGGAATTTGGGCCCTTCTTGCATCATCTAGAAAATTTGGCTCGAACAAAACCGATGCATATTTTAGGGCAGTTATTTGGTTGTTCAACAGATCTGGCAAAGGATCCTGTATATGGTTCAAGAAACCATCCATAGCAAATGTGATGTGGACCCTCTTTTGGATTCTAGGGAGGAGAAGGTACAACAAGCCCTTGGTCTCTTTGGGGATGGTGTGAACTCTTCTAGCCCTAGTAGGGTTCCTCAACTCAACAAGAAGGTTAGGAGAGATGGTAGGTGGAGGCCACCCCCTAGAGGAGTTTTAAAAATTAATACCGATGGATCATCCAGGGGTAATCCTGGACATGCTGGCATTGGTGGTGTTGGGAGAGATTCTACTGGTGGTGTCAGTTTTTTCTTTTCCATTTATAAAGGTGTTCACTCCAACAATTTTATGGAAGCTCTTGCAATTCTTGAGGCCTTGCAGAGGGGGTTTTCTCTTGGCTGGCATAGGATTATCTATGAGTCTGACTCTCAAATTGTGGTTAATATTTTAAATAGTAAAAGGGTGGAGGAAGTTAATTGGCAGTTGGCCTCTGTAGCCATTCAGATTCTCATAATGAGTGAAGAGTTCGAATTTATATCCTTTGTGCACATTCCAAGGGAATGGAATGTGGTTGCTGATTACCTGGCCAAAAGGGCTTCTGAGCTGCTGGATCCTTGGAGTATCGATAATTGGGAGAGTCTCCCATCTGGGGACTCTCAACGCCTGTGGGAGTTGATCCACAAGGATGTACAGACTTAATGTGGTTTGTTCTTGTTGTCTTTTTTGGGTGTCATTCTAGTCTAGTGGTTTTAGCCTGTTTGGCTATTTATTTGAGTCCTGGTTGGAAGCTCAGTTGTACTCTGTAATCCAGAATTTTTATCAATAAATTTTTACCCCTTTATTTAAAAAAAAATTATGAGAAAATAATTTGGTGTTAATAATTATGAGAAAATACTAAGGTCAATAATTTGAATTGCAACTCAACCTTTATTTTTAAGTCATTACCTCAAAGGTCATCATGAAAAATAATCAGAAGAAGACACAAATAAGATCTCACTATATATATATTTTTATTTTATAAAGAAAGAGATTTTGAAAGGGACCCCAAACCTTTTACAATAGGATTTTCCAAGGATCCCCAAACCTATAAAAGATAAAAAATAAGTACATAGAGACAAAAAATCGATATGATAATCAACAAACAGAGAATGAATACCCAAAAAAAATAAAGTGTGAGACCCTAAGGGCACTTAGAACAAGGCCAAAATTCTAAGCTAACCAATGTGAAGCTTACCCACACAAGAAAAGAAACACGAGCTAAAATAAAATTTGAAATTTG
The DNA here is from genome assembly GCA_028583015.1 of Wollemia nobilis. Classification (NCBI taxonomy): domain Eukaryota; kingdom Viridiplantae; phylum Streptophyta; class Pinopsida; order Araucariales; family Araucariaceae; genus Wollemia; species Wollemia nobilis. Next base: position 14,337,227 of record JAQPPZ010000733.1, read on the forward strand.
AAATTCCCACTCAAGCTCCAAAAATTGCAATGATCCCAATCGACTGAAAGCAAAATATTTGAAAACAACCCCAGGATACGTAAACTACCCAATGTGAACCAAATACTGAAAACACAAGAGAAAGAGAGAATTAAAAATGAGAGACCCACTCAAGCTCCAGATATCAAAAATATCCCATCTGATCAAAAAATTCAAAATTTAAAACCGCCCTGAGATCATAATACCACTTGACAAAAGCCAGAGACTGGGATCCCTACAACAACATAGAAGTTGACCTCACAATCTGACAGAGTCCGAGAGAGAACACTGCATTCTCAACAAAAGCATTGAATAAGAACAACGGACAAACAATGACCCGCTCAAGCTCCAAATTTTAAACTGATCCCATCTAGATGAAAGTTTCAAAATTTAAACCATCCTTGGAATCAGATAATTGCCCAATGTAAACTAAATACTGAGACCCCTGAAACAACATGGATGAACTCGTAATCCATCAGAGTCCCAAGAGAAACACATGAGCAGAAAGAAATTAAAAATCAAAAGACCTACTCAAGCTCTAGAATGTAAAAATATCCCACTCGAGAGAACACTGCATGCTCAAAAAAAGCATTGAAGAAGAACACTGCATGCTCAACAAAAGCATTGAAGAAGAAACCAAACTACTGATATCCTTTGTGCACATTCCAACCGAAAACACCAGTGAAATAAAGTGAAAAAATAAATATACTACTGATTGTAAACAAATTTACAAATAAAAACTTCCCAAACTAGAGCATTTGCCATCCAACCAAAAAAGAGAAACACAAGGTATAAAAGAGACCCTAAAATTTAAAATCTCTAAGGGCACTGGAAATTTTAAAACTTTACCATTCTACTCTGAGAAGAGCTGATGCCCAGTAGAACTCTTAGCAATGAAACCAAGGCTCAAAATATTTTAACACCACACCTAGAAGCCTTGCAAAAAACAACACAATCCATTGGTGCCAAGCGAACAAAGCATAACTCTTCAAGAATAACAACACCTGAGTGGGAAAAAATAAAGTTGGGTCCTAAGCACCCATATGCGATTGGTCTATCCATCTACCCATCAATGAAGTAGGATGTTGAGGTTCCTTCAGCTGGCCCAACCTCCTTCCCCCAGCCCCCCAACTAAGGTTCCAACTGTCCTACCTTCCACTTACGGTCCCCCTACAACTACAATAAAAATAGCCAAACCAGATATCCAGTGACCCAGAATGAACCAAGATAGGACACAACTCCACAACATAGCTATATGTTAAATATATTTCAATCGATCCAACCTCCTTCCCCCAACTCCCCTAATGAGGTTCTAGTTGTCCAACCTTCCTTTCAACAAGCCAACCATAGATGCAAAGCCTTCAGCTAGTTGGATTCACTATCCAAAAGGGCATATGGGTTGTAGGGGTTTCCAAAAATCTCTAGAGTTGCAGCCCTCAGATCCACGTACCTCACAATATTTTGAATTGTATTATTAAAAAAGATATCCTAATGAAAAATAAAATCATAAAATTCATATTTATACTAGTTACAAGAAAATAATTTTATTTGAATGACTATTAACTATAGAATCTAATCCATGATTGTTAAATGGATTTCACAAATTATAAAATGATATTGATTTAAATCGAGAGTTTATAATTGTAAATGAATATAACTCAAATTTTTTAAGTTTTTATTGAAAACATAATACTAGAATATGTCCTCTTTTAATTTCCTATTCCTTACAAATTAAATTATTTAATATTTACAAATTTAGAGTATTAAATATAAATAAAATAACAAAACTATAGTTAATGTTAAATTAGGGAATTCTCCTGGCTTATGATTTAATGATGTGCCTTGATTGTAGTTTCAACCAGGGTTATGCACAGGGGTGAATTTCACAATTTAGCATGAGAATTCGGATTTTCACAATTTTAATTTTACAAATTTTGGGACCATAGAGGTCGGCCCATTCGCCCGAAAATTTTGTGATCAATTTTTTTAGGGTAAATTCGCCCCATTATCATAAGGTTTCCTGCCTAATTTTTGTGTTTAATTTATTATAAAAAATTATCCCACCCAATTCATCTCTTGTACCCCATTATATATAGCTAATCCTAACAGTCACTCATACAATTAAAAAATAAATTTCTCTAATAGTGAGCGATAAAAAGCAGACAACTAACACAACGTGACTGAAAAAATATGACTAACAGAAGGTGATTGGTAGAAGGTAACTGGAAGAAGGCGACTTGAAGAAGGTGACTAGAAGAAGATGACTGGGAAGAGGCGACTGGAATAAGGTGATTGGCATAAGGTAACTAGCATAAGGTGACTGGTAGAAGATGACTGGCATAAGGCAACTGGTAGAATACGACTAGCATAAGGTGACTAGCATAAGACGACTCATAGAATGTGACTGGCATAAGGTGACTGGCAGAAGGCAACTGGCATAAGGCGACTAACATAAGGTATCTGGTAGAAGGTGAGTGATAGTAGGTGACTAAAATACAACGATCGCCATTTACCGATAAGTTTTTTTACCATTAATTTTACTTTTTAAATATTTTGTTCATGGACACTTAATAAGGAGGTTTTCCTATTATTTAGGCACTAATCTCAAGCTTGCTTGGGTCATATATTCTATTGTCTTGAGCAGTAGTTATCTTTTTTACCAGTTATTTTCATTTTTAAAAATGATGCTTGTTGTTCATGTTGCTCTTCTATTTATACATGTAAAATGTCACCTGTTGGCAGTAGAAATAAGGGAAGCCAATCTTCTGATAAAAGGGCTATCCTCAAAGAAGTGTACTTTTTGGTTGATGGATTTATCCATTGTTTATCTGTATTTTTTAATAGAATGTATGATTTTAATGCCATAATGATAATAACCCTACTATTGACATTGTATCATCTCTACAAAAAATACTATTGACCCTGGTATGCCTCCACTTCCACATATCCACGATAATAAAAAGTTCACAAATGAAAATTTCTTAATGAAATGGAACAACAACATGAAGAGATTCCTGAAACTACATGCCAAGTGGAAAATAAAATAATAGTTCTTATGCAGTCCTTACTTCCAAAGAATCTTCTTCTAAAAAACATAGACGTGTAAGGTTATCTAGGTGGACAATTAATAGACCATTTCAACCTGATTGGATATCAGAATTTCTATTTGTTGATCCAGTGTTGCCAAAGAATAATAATGAGGAAATAATATAATTGAGATGCAAAATTTGTAGTTGGAAACACGGAAAGGATCATAGATTGCAAGTTAAAAAATATACAGTAGAAAACATTCTAGAAAGGTTTATATCAAAACAAAAAAAGGTGATCGACCAATACCCAAACATTATAGGTGGAAGGATGCATCAGAGTGCACACATATAAGATATGCACAAGAATATGATAAAGAAATGAAAACAAAAGTAAAATTTGATTGAGAAAGGTGCAATGATTCAAGCCCAATTTTAAAAAATGAATAAGTTCACTTTAGCTTCAAAAAGTTTACAATTTGTTGTTGTACTGACTATTCTTAAAAGGTAGACCTATGTCTGATTTCATTGATTATAAATCTCTATTTTAACTAGCTTATGTGTAAAACTTACCCAACACTTGTTGGTCAGATCAAAGTGGTTGGGAAATGGTAAAATGTCTCTCATTGGTTGAGCAGGATGACCTCAAAGAGAAAGTAAAAAATACCAAATTCATTTCACTTTCAGTTAATGAGGTGACTGATGTTGACAACACATATTAGATTTGCATGCATATTTACACATTAGAAAATCATTTAAGGCAACCTCATTTACTTGGAGTACGCAAGATGGTGGAAAATTGCAATGTAGAAAATATTTACAATGTTGTGTAACTAGTTTAAATAAAATAGCAGGAATGAATAAAATGGAAATAGCCACTAAGTTAATATGTGTCAGATTTGATGGTGTTGCTACAATACAAGGACATAGAAATGGTCTTTGTGTTAGACTACAAACATCTGTTACCCCATATTTGATCCATATTCATTGCATGGTATATAGAATGAATATTGCATACAAAATTGTGGATACATTTACAAATGTTTCAAGAGTGGAAGAGCTTGTCCATGAAATTCATGATTATTTTTTGTGCAGTCCAAAAATATTTTTAAAGTTTCAATAGTTTGCACTAGGAGTTGTTGAAGGTAAAATACTGTTAAAATATGTAGATACTAAGTGGATTTCGATGTATCAACTGTGATATAGAGTTTTCAAATAATATCAATCATTGAAAGGGTTTATGTATGTAAATCGTAGGGCAGTTGATAAGGCTAAAGATTTTCTATTTTGAATGAGTGACTTTGAAACACTTTTCACATTATGTGGTATTCTTCCGATGTTGGAAGAATACCACATAATGTGAGAAGTGTTTTGATCAAAATTACACAAGAAATATTGATTTATATTGTGGATTTCATCATGGTGAGAAAACAAATTTACATACATATTGATACGATGTACGCATTTGGTCAAATTTTTATGGATTCCATGTTTGATATTTGGAGAGCATTAACAAACGTGAATGATCCTCAAAACTTTTTGAAGTTCAATATAAACGATCATCTATGTATTAATGTCCACGGAAAGGAAATATTTTATATTTTTTTGGTCAACAAATAGATATAGCTACAAATGAATTTGAGAAAATACCCATAACATACAACAAATTTCATGTAGTTGTACACGATACAAAAATTAAACTGAAACAAATAGCAGAATCATTGACAAAAGAAATAAGAGACCATTTTTAAAGATATGAATTGCTTAAGGCTATGGATGTGGTTAATCCGATGTTTTGGGATCCTTGTAATGAATACCAGATTATAAATGGTTTGTTTCTCAAATACATGGGCACTCTTGCTAGCCATTTCATTAAATGTGTGGTAGTCAATGGTATTGAAATCAATGACATTCTCAATAGAGATATTTTGACAAAACAATCAAACTATTTTGGAACAACAATGTCTTCTCAAGTTTCAGAACTCACTAACCGTCATGAAACAGGTTCTATTTCATGTTTGTGAAGAGAATTACATCCTAGTAGTATCTTACAACATACTATGCGTGAATAATTTCATTTATATGAATTATGTTAAACGATGATTTTAGGATCTGTGGAAGATGAAAGGGTATTCAATGCATTATCATATGTAAAATATAAAATTCAAAATAGGTTTGGAAAATTGTTTGAGAGTATTTGTGTCGACCTATGAGGTGGAGAAGTTTCCTTATGAAAGAGCTTTTTTATATTGTAAATATTTTGCAGAGAGAAGAGGTGTCACGAATACTGAGGATGATGGTAACATTGATCAGATTGTGATGACATAAATTTTGGGTATGACTGCAGGTTATTTTGTACAATCTAAAAAGAGTTTGTTCTAGCTTCCAACATTATGATGCAAGGATGCTTTCATTTGATTTGATTTCACATATTAAAATGAAAGTATGCTTTCATTTGATTTGATTTGATTTTAGCGTTATAATGAAAGGAATATTGAGATTTAATTATAATTTGATACATGTATTTTTGATATCATTAATTATATAATATGATATTATACATGCCATTGGATAATTTGTATATCATAGCCCTCTGATTTGATTATTTAAATTTGAATGAAATTGGATTATTTGATTACACATGTTGATTAGAACACTGGATAATATTTTATATCATAGACATGTTATTGGATATTTTGTATATCATTTTACTTAAGCCTTTTTATTGAATTATTAGTCTAAATTTTAAATTATTTAGTAGATTTATATTGTTTAAACCATTTATGGCAAAGTAAATATTTGCGTTGCATTTCCAATCATTTCAAATTATTTCGTAAAACATAAAAGAACATTTTATTGCATCTATATAATTCAAAATTATTTAATGCATCCACACAAATAATCAAAACATCACAATATTTAAAATAAAATTTCAAAAAGATAATACAATTTTTTTGGAAATTGTCTCTTTTATTGATTTCAAAAAAATACCATTATTTTACAATTTACAAAAAATATATGCAATAGTTTTTGTTTCTCCTCAAATAAAAGACAATGATCTTCTATTATTCATTCTACATGGTGGTTGAAGTTCCAGTTGCATCTATCTCAATATCCTTTGCTTCTAATGCACCAGCCCTAACCAAAATTTCAGCTATAGTGTTGATCCTCGATAATAATAAACCTTCTTCTTTCATTGGATCTTCTCTAAAATATGTATCCAGTTCTTTCTCATTTTCTTTCATTACAACCTCCACATCCAAGCCCTTATCTTTGATAAACTTATTCAACCAATTATTTTCTGTAACAGTGTATTGTAATATTTTCTTCACTTCAATAGCATTATTCAAACTAATTTTTGTAGTCTTGATCAATGTTTTTATGGAACTGACTTGCTGCTTTAAGTACTAAAAATTAGACTACAAATTACAAGTGAAAAAGGTTAATATTTATAAAAAAAATATATTTAAGAAAAAAATGATTTTTAGTTAGATGTAAAACTTACATCAGCAGTAAGTCTTGCAGTTTTTGCAACTTCTACTTTCTTCTGATCTAGAGCCCATTCATTGAAATATGCCTAAGCCTTAACATTGAGGTTTTTCAAATGATTCATAAAAATGGCTATAACTTCATCATTGTATGTAGACTCGACCTCCACGGTTTTAAATTCAGCTTTATGTAGCAAAGCATCGAGCTTTTGGAGCTCATTCTCCACCTTTGAAAACAATTTGTTTCTCTTTGAAAAATTCTTATATCGGTCATTTATTTATTTTATCAAAACCTTGGCCCAATATTCTCATTTTTTTAATCTATCAATATCTACAAAAATACTATTATGAACTGTAGCTTTACATCTATTGGCCAATAAAACATTTTCTAGAAATTTTACTTTATCATCATCGGTCAGATGATGAGCGGTGACTTACTAGGGGGAAGAGAAAACTTCGGCAATATCTGCTTCAACATTCTCTTATTCTTCATCTTTTCCCTATATATCCTGAAGCATATCACTTGCCTTTAATGGGAAATTTTTAGGATTCATATCCTGATAAGCCCTTTTTCACTATCCTTTACGTCCAGGATTCCGTCCTGGATCGTTCGATAGAAATCCGAAGATAAAGAGAGAAACAAAAAATATCACTACTGTGTAAACGAACAGCTTAAGAGTAAGCATTACGTAATCTCCGGGATCCTTGTTAGAATTACAGCGGAATAGATCATCAATCTTTGTATCATATCTTGGTATTTCAATACCAAGCAATAGTATTCATTTTTTTTTTTTGAATAAAAAAACAATTTTGATCTCCACATACATTATGTGCGGAAATTCATTTGAAAGAAAATGGAAAATAGGTCTTTTCGTGTTCGAAATTTTATTTTTCTATTTTCCTCCCCGCTTGGGATTGAATGGAGAAATAGGGACTCAAACCCCCCATCCTAGTTCAACTAATAGGTTTCCAAATAAGTTTAGGACCATCGCAATCAACAATTTGGCCTTTTCTACAAAAAGTAGAAACAAGTATACCAAGTGTTTGAAAGAGAAGATATTGTCAAGAAAATGGAATACATAGAAAATTCCCACCCCCTATACTCGTTCTTTCTATAAATCTAACGAATATTTATATAACTTCTATTGATGGGAATATGTCATTCGTATCAATACCTAATAGCCCGAAGTCAACCTGTGATGGAGTCGGAATTGACTAAGATGAATTAAAAAGGAACCTGGGGGCATTTTTATCTGGTATTGTCGGAGGAACCCAGAACGGAATTTATGCCCCACAAATCATCATCTAGATTTCCAGAGGGCATTTGAGACATGCTCTCTACATTTGAGAAATTCTCAAACGTTAAAATTTGGAAAATAGAAACATTAGATTGAGACACAGTGTGTCTGGGAAAAACTTTTTGTTCCATGAGCCAGCAGTGTGAGGAATATTTTTCCATGCATGTGCGATTGGTTCCTCATCGGTGGTACCTGCTATGGAAGGACATGGACTTGCTATGTTAATTACTGTTGTTGCATTTGTGACTATGAGATGGTGGAGGTATATTTTTTTTAGTCTTTTGAATGTAATCGGTGCATCTGCAAAATTTCACATGAAAATATAAATTAAATCGTGTGTAAAAAATAATATCACAAAAAAATATTATCTTTAACCAAACATACTAGACTCAGACTCTGCAGTTGTTGGTGATGTAACCATTTGCCCTTTCTCTAAAAAATATTTAAAATACATCAAAATATAATATAATTTTAAATAATTAAAATACATCATTTAAAATAGTACTTTTGAATAATAAGGTTACCTTGTGAGTTAGAGATAACTTCTTCGATGTCGATTGCAACACATCCAGAAGTAACAGGAGTCGTAGGTGTATGCTGAATCTGATCACCATGAGACCTCGCACATTTGGAGGGAGTTATTGGTGATGATTGGGACTGCATTTTAGAATTAGCATACGCTTATTGAATCCTAAATGCGACATCCCTTTTGCTATAATACTGAGATGCTCTTCTTTGTTTTCAAAAGAAAATTAGAAAATAACAAGATTGATTGAAAAAAAAGAAAATAAAGATATTCCAAAAAATAATTTTACTTGTATTTCATTCTCAGTCATACCAATAGCCAATAAACTTGGGTGCAATGCAGTTGGAGGATTGTTTTTTTGAATATTGAAGTAAGATTCATGAAAAAAACAAAGAATAAATTTGTTGGTTGTTACTGTATATGAAGATTGAATTTTTTGGGCACTTAGAAGGTCCAGTTTCAGACGGTTGGAAATGTGTATGGACCAATCAAATTTGCCACCACCAATACATCAAATCAATAAGGATAGTGCCCAAAAAGGCATTTTTAAAGGTCACCCCTACAAAATAAGCCTTGCCTAAAAACATTCAATGCAAGCATAAATAAATTTGTCTACAACATTGGAAATGTTTAAACCTCTTTTGGACTTTGAAGAATTAACTGAAAAATGAGAACATTATTAGAAAATAAAAATTACAATAGAGAAGACATTATTAGAGAATGAAAACTACAATACATAAAAATTTAAGATAAATAAAAACTAAATTTTAAAAATATACCTTTCAACATATCTAAATGCACAACATATTTGGATGCTAGCATTGATTTGTCATCTTCAGTCAAGACGTACTAGTTGTTCACCAGTATACCATTCAAAAATGGTAGCCCTATTAGTCGTTGCACATCTGAGGGTTTCACAAAAAACAATATCGTTATTATCTACTTTTATCACAACAGTGGACACGTCATAGTTGTAGCAACTAACAATTCGTTACATCAGGGGGATGTTGATGTTCAACTATGGCATCTTCATTACTCCAACAAGTTCGAAGGTGTAAAGCCATTCAGAATCTCTTTCAAGAATGCTGAAAATATTCTTGATGTTGGGGTAATAGAAGTTCTTGAAATACACTTTGGAAGGCAAAGGAGAGGAATAGCTAGCCATTTCTACATGGAAACAATCTGAAAAGGCTCTAAAAATAGTGTTTAATCAATATGGAAACACCCAATAAAATGCTATGAAATGTCCTAGAAAATGCTTTGAAATGCCCTAGAAAACACTCTGAAAACCGTACAAAAATATTACGAAAATCCTCTAAAAATGTTGTCAAAACCCTCTAAAAATGCTCTGAAAACCGTCTAAAAAGGCTCTGAAACCACTAAGGAAAATGCTAGAAAAGCTCTAAAATTGCTTTGTAAAACATTGTGGGAAAGGTGAAAAATGATAAGGAATGACATGTAGATTTCTGCTGTATATGGATAAGTTTCTATTTTCCTATTTATAAATATGCGTCCTAATGTGATTTTTAGACAACTATTATGCTTATTCGAAAGATATGTAATTGGTTATAAATAATCCTTCAATGAAAGCATTCTGTAGTTTTTTGGAGTGCATTCTTCTCAGTCTTCAGTGTGTGTTTATGTGGATTTTCCACATCAGTTGGTTTCAGAGCCAATTTTTTTAGGGTGATATTGTGTTCCATTTGCCTTTGGTGGAGTACTTCCTCTACCATGACCTTTCTCCCCTCTATCTCTGATACTTTCTCCTTGCCCACACACTAAATTACCTTGATGTCGGTGTTTCTCATACCATTACCATAGCTGCTTGTCGCCCTCTACCTTCTTGTTGATGTTGTTACTCTATGTGATTTTTGTTGTATGCTCACTGATCGGATCATCGCATTGTAGCCTCGGTCATCACACTATTACCCTATTTTGGATGTTGCAATATTGTCTGCTTCACATTCACAGTGCCTGCTCTCTGTGTGGACGTGCATTGCCTACATCGAACTACTCTGCGTGGATGTGCACTGCCTGCATCGTGTTTGCTATGCCTGCTCTCTATGGGACGTGCACTGCCTTTTTCCCTCCAGGCATGAAGGCAAAGGTATAAAGGCTAAAAGCCTTTTCATTTTTAAATAAAAAATATTCTTATACTTAAAAGCTTTATATAAAGCTACTTCACGTACGTAGCTTTATCTTTAAAGCTTATCTTTGTATTAAAAATTATTTAAAAAAAAGATTAAAAAAATAAAAATAAATAAAGAGAGAAGGTTAATATATATATATATATATATATATATATATATATATATATATATATATATATATATATATATATATTTGTTGGTCAATTTTTTTTAAAGCTTTTTAGCTCTTATTGTAAACAAGCTTAAAAAAAAATCTTGTTATATTTTCTTTAGTGGTCATTATAGTCTTCACTGGCTCCACCTAGACCTATGGCTGCCAATGTAGCAGAAAAATTAGCTGAGGTTACTGCCTTAGTTCTCTCTTTGGCCGACATTGTTAGAGATATCCAATCACATTCTCCCTCCCTCTCTCATACTCATTCTCCTAAATGTGAATTCAAGATCTACGAAGGCTCTAGGGATCCTGATGTCCTCAATACTTGGATCTTAGATATGGAGACTTGGTTTGAATTCACTCAAACCCCGGACGATGAAAAAGTTCCATTTGCCAAGCTCAAACTCTCTAGCATGGATAAGGTTCTCATTACCGAATGCCAAGGAACTTAGAACCCCATCTCAACTTGGGATGCTTTGGTTTTGGCCTTGAAAGCCACTTTTTATCTGTCCAATTATGATGATGATCTCCTCAACCATTGGCTTCGTCTTCATCAGGGAAGAATCAGTCCATTCAAGACTATGTCCATCAATTCAACATATTACGCGTATTGCTTCGCATTTTAGATCCCACTACTTCCCTTATTGCCAAGTTCAAAAGTGGTCTTCTTGCACACTTTTATCGAGAAATCAAGTACACTTCTTGTACAACTCTTGATGATGTTTTCAAATAGGCACAACTTACGGAGGAGAAGTTTGCAGCACAACACAATGGGAACCGCTACTCTTCAGGAGGTTCAAATCCATCACCTCGTTCTCAACAATAGGCACCACAAAGCTCTTCCTGCTTTTCCCCTTCTCATTCTTCTCCTACTTCCATTCCTTCTCAGTCCTCTTCTTCTAAGCATGCATTTCATGCTTCTTCTTCTTCTTCTTCTTCTTCTTCTTCTTCTTCTAATGCTAAGTCTCAAAAATTTTGTAATTATTGTAAATGAAAAGGGTATTTAAAATCTGAACGTAGATTCACCGAATAGCGATGTAATGGCATTTTCTTAGTTATTATTATCCATGTGGTTGTGAGGTCGATTCCTTTTGTGTTTGCTCAAACCAACATTGATATTTTAGCCAACCCATAGGCTGGCCGATGCGAGCGATGAGCTCAAAGGAAGTTTACCACACTTTGACTTACGAAGGTCCGAGGTGTAGACCAATTGGTTCATCCAAACCCCATAAGGGGGAGGAGGTCCAAGGTTCAAATCTTGGGCCTTGCCAGATTGAACGCTTATCCCTTTCCTGGTGCTTTCAATGACGTAAAAGGTTTAAAATGATTGTGGCATGGTGGTTATAGGGGCGATCTGCAAAGATCTATGTGGCGGCTTCTAGGGCAGACAATGCAGAATACTATGGCGGCCATAAAAGTTGGATAGCCTGCCCGGATTCATGGCAGCTATCGATTCCACCATGTAAATACAAAAAAAAAATCCAAATGTAGACAATTGCAGAAGAAGAAGACCTTGTTTGTACAGTCTGATGAGGGTACCAATGAAAACGCCATCAAGAATACTAGTGACGAAAAGGTCTATGAGGAGTTGAAAGGTAAAATCAATCTTGTAATGAATCATCATTCTGATGCTCGAGATCATGACAATCTGTTCGTCATGCGTGCTCATTTGAGCCATGACTTTGCAGTTGATTGTATAATCGACAATGGCTCACAAAATAACTTGATCGCATAGTCCATTGTCGATAAGATCAAGCTCCCTACTTCCCCCCATCCTTATACATGCTCTCTTGTATGGAAGGATAGTGCGACCTCTTCGCAGATTACACACACATGCACTATTGCATTTGCCTTTGGTCCAAATTTCAGAGACAAGATCACTTGTGATGTGACCCCAATGGATTGTTGTGGTCTTTTGCTTGGTAAGCCCTATCAATATGATAGGTGTGCTACATAAAATGCTTACAAAAATACATACACATTGCAACAATATAATAAGCACTATCTCATTCACTCAATTCAAGAATCTACCCAGCACTCCAATAATCTATTGCTAAGTTGTAGACAAGCACGCAAAGCATCCAATCAAGCACAAGCACTTGCTCTCATTTTCATTCATCCATAACGTAAGCACTTTTCAGCAACAGTTTCTAAATCCAATAGACCCAAAGCAATTGATAACATATTGCACAAATATCAAAGTGTTTTTTGAGAGCCCACTTGCTTGCCTCCAAAAAGGGCCATTAATCACACTATTGAAATAGTTCCAGCTGCACCTCTTCCTAATGCCTCCATGTACAGGCAATCACTTTAGCAATATGATGAAATAAAGAAGCAAATTCATGACCTCCTAGATAAATGTTTCATTAAACCAAGCATTTCTCCTTGTGCCTCTCCTATTCTTGTTGTTCTAAAAAAATATGGTACTTGGCGTCTTTGCATTGATTTTTCGACACTTAATAAAATCACAATAAAAAATAGATATCCACTACCTCATATTGATGATCTCTTAGACCAACATCAGGGAGCCAAGTTTTTCAGTAAATTTTATCTCAAAAGTGGATATCACCAAGTCCGTATTCAGGCTGGAGATACATGGAAGACAACTTTTAAAACAAATATGGGTCTTTTTGAATGGCTTGTAATGCCCTTTGGCCTCACCAATGCTCCTGCTACCTTCATGAGGCTCATGAATGAATTTTTCAAATACTGTTTGGATAGATATGTAATTATCTATCTTGATGATATTCTCATCTTTTCTCCTACATGGGAGGCCCATTTGCACCATTTGGATCATGTTCTTTTCATCCTTCAACAACATCAATTGTTTGCCAATTTGCCTAAGTGCTCTTTTGGGCAAAATTATATTTCCTACCTTGGCTTTATCATTGATGAGCAAGGTATTTAGGTGGATCCTAGCAAAGTAGAAGTCCTCCTTAATTGGCCTACTCCTACCACTGCCATTGATTTATGGAGTTTCCTTGGCTTCACCAACTTCTACCGCAAGTTTATTCTAGGCTATTCCACAATTGCTACTCCTTTGCATAACTTGACTAAGGCAAAATCTATTTTCCATTGGACTCCTGCCCATTCCCATGCATTTTCCACTTTGAAAGACAAGCTTTTTTCTACTCCTGTTATCATTATTCCTGACCTTAGACAAACTTTTGAGATTGAAACTAATGCTTCTTAATTTGCCCTTGGCCTTGTCCTCAAACAAAATGGTCATCCTATTGCTTATCATTTCGAGTCCTTTTCCATTGCCAAGCAAAATTATTCTACATATGAAAAAGATCTTTATGCCTTAGTCCAAGCTATCAAATATTGGTGTCATTATTTCTTAGGCAAAGAAACCATTGTTCATACTAATCATTTACCTTTGCAGTTTCTTCAATATTAGAATAAAATCCAAGAAGCACGCCACATGAAATGGGCCTCTTACCTTCAACAATTTCACCTTGTCATAAAATATAAAAATGGTAGTACAAATTTTGTGGCTGATTGCCTAAGTCGTCCTCCTTCCTCCCATGCCTTGACTATTGTTACCACCTCACACTTGGGATTTCATTCTTGGCCTTCTTTGTATCCTCATGACCATGACTTTGCCAAATTTTTCCAACATTTACACCATCCTTCCTCTTCAAATTTGGCCCCTTTCAATATTATCATCTTAAGGATGGTTTGCTTTATTGCCTGGATAAACTTTGTGTACCCTCTGAGTCTCGCCAATACCTTATTAAGGAGGCACATTCTACTCTTTATGGTGGATATTTTGAAAAGAATAAAACTCTTCATCACTTGCAACGATTCTTCTACTGGCCCCACATGCAGCATGATGTTTTGCGGTATTTGAGGCAGTGTGTCGCTTGTTGCAAATCCAAGCCATCCAACAGGAAGCTCAGCCTCAGCATGCCCTTGCCTATTACATCTCATCCATGGGAAAGTTTTTTAATGGATCTAGTTAGTAGTTTTCCTAAGACAGCTCGTCAACATGATTGTGTTTTTGTCATAGTTGACCATTTCAGTAAAATGGCTAAGTTCATCCCTTGTAGAAAAACCAGTTCCACTGCCAACTTAGCCCAACTATTTTTTGATAATGTTTGGCATTCTTTTGGTCTACCCACTAGTATTATCTCTGATCGTGATTCCCATTTTGTTGGTCACTTTTGGTGTTCCTTATGGCAACTTTTAGGGGTGTCTCTTAACTTTTCCATAGCTTTTCATCCTCAAACCAATGGTCAAACTGAAGTAGTCAATCGTACTCTTGTCCAAAGTCTTCATATTTTTCACCATTCATCTCCAGCCAAATGGGATTTGAGTCTTACCCACATTGAGCATGCATATAATCATGTTGTTCATTCCTCCATAGGTCACTCACCATTTGAAGTGTGTCTAGGTTTTCAACCCTTAGCACCTTATGAGTTACCCTTGTCCCTTCCATCTCCTATCACAACCCATATGAAAAAAGAGTAAGATAAAGCCCATTCCTTCGTCCACCATAGCAGCTTCACTCTAACATTGTTTCCATTTTGTAGAACCCAGCAGCAGTAGAAGAAATCCATGGACAAACACCATGTTCCACATCCTTTTCAGGTGGGATATAGAGTTTGGTTGCATCTTGATCATCGTAGGTTCTAGGGAACAACCCATAGCAAGATCAAACCCATTTGCTTTGGGCCCTACACTATTGTCCAGCAGGTGTCCAAGAATGCTTTTTGGATTGATCTTCCAGCACACTTGGGCATCCATGATGTTGTCAATGTTGACCTACTCTGACCATACCATGAGTCTACATTGGAGACAAAGCCTGTCATCAGTCATCCTACTAATATTGTACCTGACTTCCAGTTTCCTTTGGAGAATGGTCATCTTTTTGACACTAGGATGCACCACACTCGCTAGGGATTTTTGACTTCCTACCTTGTGACCAAACAAGGATAGCTACCACATCAGGCCCGATGGATTTCTCATAGTCAGATTGTTTGTGACTTTCCTTCCCTTTTGATCGCATTGGAACCCAATGCTCTTACGATGGGGAGGAATGATAAGGAATGACATGTATATTTTTGTTTCATATGGATAAGTTTCTATTTTCTTGTTTATAGATATGCGTACTAATGTACAGTTGTTATGGATAAGATTTTTGGACAGCTATTATGCTTATCTGAAAGATATGTGATTGGTTATAAATAATCCTTCAATGAAAGCATTTTGTAGTTTTTTGGAGTGTATTCTTCTCAGTATTCAGTGTGTGCTTATGTGGATTTTCCACATCAAAAAATGACCCTACACTTCTATTTATAGAAGTCTGTATATCTTAAGTTAATAGATGCGTGACACGTGGTAGAGGAGATGACACATGGCAGCTTCTTATTGATGATCTTTGGCTGTCACCGTTTGATAGTCACCATATGTCAGTCATCCTATGATCAGTTGCCATCCACAAGTCACCATTCTCTAGTCACCATCTTCTAGTTGCCATATTCTAGTCGTCATTCGCCAGTCACCATTTTCTAGTCACCATCTACCAATCACATTTTGCTAGTCACCATATACTAGTCATTGTCTACCAATCACTTTATGCCAATCACCTAATGCTAGTCACCTAATGCCAGTCACCTTGTTCTAGTCACCTTGTGCCACTCACCATCTGCTAGTAACCATCTTCCAATCGCCTTATGCCACTCACCTTATTCCAGTCACCATCTATCAGTTACCTTCTATTAATCATCTTGTACTAGTCATCATCTGCCAGTCGCCTTATGCCAGTCATCTTATGTCAGTCATCTTGTACCACTCACCTTGTACTAGTCGTCATCTAGAAGTCACCATTTGCTAGAAACCTTATTCCACTCACCTTATGCTAGTCGCCATTTGCCAGTCGCCTTATGCCAGTTGTCATCCGCCAGTCTCCATCCACCAGTTATCTTCTGCCACTCACCTTATACCACTTGCCTTTTGTTAGTCATCTTGTGCCACTAACCTTGTGCCAATCGCCTTCTGCCAGTCACAATTTAAAAAAAATCATAATTTTTGTGCAAAAATTTCAAAAAATCATCATATTTTGATAATTTTCTACAAAACTTTGAAAAATTTGCCCCAAATTTTATACACCATTCACCTAGATTCATCCTGATTTTATAAATATGTTTTTGGTACTACCCCTTATGCATAACCCTGAATTTAAACAAAGTTGGAAAGAAGGGCCAATGGTTCTTTCCAACCTTTGAATTGAGTTCAACTCCTCACTACTCTTGTTGAATACTCTTACACTAACCTACACTAATTGCATTGAAAGTATAATGTAAAAGATAAAAATGCATGAAAGATTAAGGCTATGAAGGATTTAAATAAAATATGGCCACAACCATAGCAAGGAAGTGTGCACTCAATCAACACATAAGAATTCAAATAATATTAATGTTTCTCATTCATTAAATATTAAATTTCTAAGTGAATGACAAGATAGGCAAAAGGGCTATGACTCAATCACTGCACACTTAACAAATTATGAGGGCTATTCCACTAATGGAGTGCAAAGAACTTGATGATTTCTCAATAAGCCCATGAGAGACAAAGTATAATTTGGGCTTCATAGAGTGTAGCTCTAGCTTTGGGTGGAGTGAACTCTCACCCACCCAACTTCCATAAATTGGCCTAGGGGAGAGTGAGGAGCATGGGGCAATGTGTGCCTTGGGAGTTACCCATGGGATTTTTAAATTGTTAAAAAGGTGACATGGAGGGTGAGGACTAACCCATTAAATTTTCCAAATTAATTTCCTTTGACTTGGAGCTTTTCTTGCATTTTTAAATTATCCAATTTTGGAGGGAAATATGGGTGGGGAGACAAAGTGGAATAAATGAGGGTTGTAGGTGGAGATTTTGGATAAACCTAGGGATTTTTAAATTGGTGTGCATATCCCTTGGGATTTGGATTGGGACTTAAGCTAGGATTAATATGCCAATGGAGAAGGAATTATGACCAAGAAGGATAATGAGAACTTTGAGGGGGAGGGAGGAATAAATGAGAGGGATCAGGTAGAAATTATGAGATTAGAAAGAGATTAAAGGGATTAAGCAGAGTAGAAGAAAATTAGTAGGAAATTAGGAAAATTAGAAGAATTTAGGAAATTAGTGGAAAAGGAGGAAATTTAGAGGAAAAATAAGAACTTTAGAGAAACCTTATAAGAACTTAGGGAAAATTAGAGAGAGGAAATAGAATTAGAAAGGCTAGGGAAAATTTAGAAAAAAATAGGGAAATTAGAAGGAATAAGAGGGAAAGAGGGGAAATTAGAGGAATTTAGGAGAAATTAGAAGGGACAAGGGGAATTTAGAAGAAATTAGGAAAATTAGAAGGAATTAAGAAGAATTTGGAGAAAATAGAAAGGATATTCAGAGGAATTTAGGTAAAATTGGACACCTAGCAGTGGTTTTGTAATAATTTGGGGATTTTGGTCAATTTAAAACAATTTGAGGTATGTTTTGGTGCTATTGTAGAAATTCTATTGCAAATTATTAAAATTTGTTGTCTATAGATGCTTCTTTTTATACCACATTGAGTGAAACACAATGCGATTCAAAAACAAGATACACTTGATCCAATGGATGAATTTCTTCGTTTGTTGCCCCAAAAAAAGAAAATTAAATGATATTTCCAAATTTTAGGTTTTTCTACCCCCTCAATCAATGATCGAACATGAGATAGAATGGATCATGGCAGGGAGTCGATTAACAAAAAGTGGATGAAAAAGAAGGCCAATGGAATGATTGATGAAGACGTGACTGCAAAATAGGGATGGCAAGTGGATTTTGGTGGTAGTGATAGTCCTTTGACTGTTAACAATAGTTGACTAACCATTAGTGATAGTTGTCTAACCATCATTAACAATTGGAGGTGCTCTAGGTGATCGACAACAATGGTGGGAGGCAAGTAGGTGAGTGAGGGACTATAAAAGGGTGCTATGGGGGACTTTCATAGCCATTTGGACCTTACAAGTGGAGGAGAATCAGTTGGAGCAAGGTGAAGGAGTGAGATGGTGGGAGAGATATCAATAGTGCGAGTTGGAAGGTGTGCAGGGAAGGTATTTATAAAGGTGGCCTCCTTTTAGGTAGTTTGATGTAGTAATGCTTAGATATTTTTTTATGCTTTTTGGTTGTTTTTTTAAATACTTTTTTTTTTTTTTGGTTTTGTTGTTTTTTGTGGTGATTTTTTAAAGGGAAAAGAAGAAAGGGGAGGGAAAAATATTTTTTTTGATGAAAGGGAAAAGAAGAAAAGGGAGGAGAAAATTTATCTTCTATTTTTTTGTAATTTTTTTGACATTTTTGATGTGTTTTTTTTGAAAATTTTTGTTTTTGATTTTGTGATGTTTTTTTTTTAACTTTCGGAATGTTAGAGTGTGGATGTGGTGGGATTGTAGGAAATGTGAATTGATGGTATGGGTGGGTGGTTTTCTACGCAATTGAGCATGTTACGAGTGTGGTATTATTTCAGCCCAAAGTTCCCTATGATTAGGGATAGTCTGAGCGAGGATGATTGGGGGTGGCTAAGGGTGATTGGCTTGGCGAAAGCAACTCAAATAGAAACTGTTCAAGTGGATGTGACATACTTGTAAACCCTTGTAGAGTGATGGGATCCCGATAGGGGGATATTCCACCTCCCTACAAGAGATATTACAATGATATTGGAGGATATCTATTGGATATTTCAATTACTAGTGGAGCGTCGATCAATCTACATGGTAGGGGATAGGTAGGATGTGATGTCCTTGATGTATATCAAGGATTGGAGGGATATGGAGGTGATCCATAAAGATATCCCATACCTAGAGGATTTTGAGAGGGAATGATTGAGACTAATACATGTAGTACTAATTTCTCTAGTCTCAAGGATAATTTTACCAGACTCCATAGGTGTACGGTTCCCATAAAACTTGATAGGACTCATTTTTTACTTGGTGGAGATGCCAAAAATGTATGTGTGGGTGCCCACAATACTAGCACAAATGTATTATGAGCTCTATGAGGTATAACGATGAGGGAAAAAGGAAATGGGGTGTAGTTTTCTACTATGAATATGGGGTTAGGAGCACTTTAGTATATGTCACCCCAAAGGACTACCATGTGAGAGGGTGAAAATATAACCTTATGCTCTATATTGGTAGAGGGATAAGAAGAGATGATAGAGTTAGCCTCACCAGGGGGATGGAGAGTACTATATGCATATGTGGGTTAAATTTGTGGTTGAACAAATTATTTGGAGGTCATGGTGGGGGGTAGAGGCATGGGATGAGGATAGGGTGCACCTGGTTCATATGAGACAAGAAATGTGAGTGCTAGGTTGACATCAAACTAAGTGTGAGATAATTCTATTCACATAGATCTAGAGATAGTTTACGCTAACATAGGGGATACTAGACCCACCTATGATTTATAGGAGGTGGGGTGATGAGCTGACATTGGTGGCATTATAGAGGGTGCCACTAGTCGAGGAGGCAAAAGAGGCGATAATTTTACCAAACATTGATGATGTAGGGACCACTATAGAGTATGACACCTGATGGGTAACATAACAGTGGGAGCCACTTAGGGGATGGATGAGGTAGCAAGTAGAGATGGAGAGGAGATAAAGTCTAGATATGGAGAGGAGGTGGAGCCTGAGGGGATAAGAAGCCACTATGATGATGAGTGTGTTGTAGGATTGATAGTAGAGTAGGGGCCTCAAGGTAGAATGATGTAAAGATAAGGGTCATGGGTAATGAGGTTGGCTTGGGGGAGACCGACATCATGGAGGTGGTTGATGAGGTGAAGGGGTTAGATAGAGGAGCTGAGGGACAACGAGGATGGGATGACGAGGAGTGGGCGATGCTCCAGGTAGAGTGAGATAACCTAGATGTAAATTGGGTATGGTTGATGTATCTACTAGAGCATATGTAGGAGCGCATAGTTAGGGCTACTAATTGGGAGAGTTTGCGATAATGGATAGACGCAATGACAATAGAGAGAGATTATGCATGATGTGATTAGGATGTGGGATATGTGAAGAGAGACAAACTAAAACTAGAGGTAGAGGAGCTATGAGAGCAACTCAAGGACCTTTGAGGGCAGTAGATAAAGAGGGAAAATGAGGTGACCATCACAACATTGTAGGCCAAGGTGGGAGCAGTGTAGGAATAGGCAACCATGATAGAGCATCAATTTCAATGAGAGAGGGCCTATGTGAAGGTCCTAGAGGATCAATTTTTGGAGCAATACATAGTGATACCTTCACAACCCTCTACTTCACAAGAAAATTCCAATCATTAGAGTGGAGGTTTGAGGGCCACATCATTGTAGCAGTTAGTGCCATGCATTAGGGAGCCCATAGCTTCAAAGGAATTAGGTATCAGATCCTCGCACAGGATATCGAGGGAGAAATAGAGCATGACCAAGTAGCCATAGCATTATGGGATTGAATGGAGTGATTATATGAGTGACGCAACTGAGGAGATGATGGGGAGTGATAGGCGATGTAGTGGTTTTGGTATGTGTGATGATGATGAGCCTAAGGACTTAGTTATATGCATCCTACGAGCAATGATATGATGATGTACACTTATTTTACAAAGATATATATATATATATATATATATATAATTTTTTATTGGTGATATGTGTGTGATGTGTGTGAATGGATTGATGTAATGTGATGTATATGATTTGGTAATAAATGATGATGTAGGATGATAGTGTATGGATTAGATTATATAGGTGGTATGCATGAAATTACATGCTTGGAACACAAAAATGGATATGTCTATGTGCATTTGATGACCATGTAAGGGATACTTAGACAGGAATGGATAAACTTGTTGTTTATGTCTTAATCAAGGGCATCATCATGGTTGTTATTACTTGACTATGAGACAGATGCAAAATGTGGATGCAACGGGTTACAAGGTAGAGTGGAAATGAGACCAATTGTTGATTCTTATGTTTGAGGAATGAAGAGTCTCAATCAAACTCATCTAGAATTCAAGCAAACCCTTGAGGATATTAAGATCACCCTAGGGATTCAAGTCTCTCAAGGGCCAATTGTGTGTGCAGTGAATGTTCATTGCCAATTTTGAGCAAGGTTAGACTAATCACTTGTAACTCACGCCAATAAGATAGCTCACCCACGAGTGTACATAGGTCTGTACAAGAGAAGGTCACTAATATGATATATGTGTCACTATACGAAGGGTGTACTCCATTGCTAGTCAGTAATATATAGCCCTTATTAAGGTTAACCCCATGATCTAATGACCTAATAATTCTAGGGATTCAATATTTTTATTTACATTTTTTTTTAGACTTTTTGAGACTTGTTTTTTTGCTTTGTGCTTGTCCTTTTGCCAATTCTCAAGGTTAGATCATCCACATGATAGGGTGATGGGAAACCATTCACTTTATAATGATAAGGACTCATGATGTAGTCTTTCCTAAGCACCAAATTTTATTTAGTGTGTGATACATGTGCATGGTTCAAAAGGGAACCTGAGTTAACGAGGAATGACCTATAGCACTCAAAAATTGGTTGGCATTCAGTAGAGGTTGATTATGAAACTATAAATAGTTGAATGACCAAAATAACCTAGATATTATTTGGACCAACAACTTTGCAAAAGACAAGGGTTCATATGGATGGTGGAAGCATATGCATAGTGATGATGATGGGCGAATGTGGGTGGAATGGGCAATGCGGGTATAAAGTGCAACAAATCAGGATCACTACAACCAAAAAGACATCCTTGATTAAGACAACAAAAGCTAGCCAGATAAAACTAAATAAAACTAAGGCGAATGAGGACCAATGCATGTGAAATGAAGTGCACAAAAAAAATGTGGTAACGATGGCTATGAATACAAAGGAAAGACAAAGGATGAAAGTGATGTAGGAGCCTATCTTCCGGAGGGCATAACTTTTGATCCGATCGTTGGATCGGCTTGAAATTTTACGGGGAGTTAGATAAAGAGGTGGACATGCCATGGGCTAGACCACTCTAGTCATCTAGTTGTTTTTTAGGCTTTTTTCAAGTTCTAATTCCTTCATCTAGTGCCCCAAAAATGGGATTTAGTGTTTTTTTGAAAATTTGGAAGAAAACATATCTGGAATAACTTCTTATTTAGGCATGGGTAGGTGTTGAGATTTTCTAGGAGGCTTAATATAGATGATACGAAGGTGCATATCAATTTTGAGGGCTATCCAAGTTTTTTTTGGGTGATTTAGGTTTTGGCACTAAAGACGAAATAGCCTAGAAAATAAAATAATAAAATAAATAAATAAAGTAATTTTTTATTTTTAGGGCTTAAGATTTAGGGTTTTGTTTTAGGGTTTCTTTTGGGATATATATTCCCTTGGTATCGCATTGTAAAGGGGTGAAATCCATGAATGAGAAAGAAAGCATTTATCAGATTATTTCCATCTATTGTAACTTTTGTGTGATTGGGAATTTTATCTTTTGCTTTGTTTCTTTTTGTCACAATTTCATGTGATTGGAGGTTCTTGTTCTAACCTCTTGCAGCTAGATTTACACCATTTGGTATCAGAGCAAGTTGGATCTTTCTAGGGGAGAGAAGGTAATCTTATCGATTACAATTATTCTACTATTCATATTTTTTTATTTAGAATAACACAGATCAGATTAGCATGAGGAGAGGAAGAGGAGGTTATACCCAACTCAATAGGAATATGTAGGAGTTGTAGGTACAAGTTACTCAATTGATTAGAATGATGGCTCGCATGAGGGAAAGATATCCCTCTAAATTTATAGATCTGGATTTTGATAGTGAGACTATGGAAAGAGACAACAAGCTAGAGGTTCATGATGAGGAAGAACCAGAGAACAAGCTAGAGGTTAATGATGAGGAAGAACCAGAGAGGAAGCCAGAGGAGCATCAATTTGAGAATAGGCTAATTAGGGCCTTGGAAGGAAATAAATATGGAATCAAGATTGATGTCCCTGAGTATGCAGGAGGGTTGAAACTAGAGGAGTTGATAGACTAGTTGAATAGCATGGAGAAGTTCTTTGAGTGGAAAATCCTTTCAGAGGAAAAGAAAGTGAAGCTTGCATGCACAAAGTTGAAAGGGCATGCATTGATTTGGTGGGATCATCTACAGAAGGAGAGGCAAAGAAAAGGAAAGGAAAAGATAAGGGTCTAGTGTAAAATGGAAAAAAAATTGAAGGAGAAATTCTTACCTAGAGATTATGCCCAAACATTATTTCATAGACTCTAAAACCTCTAACAAAAGGATCAAAGCATCGAGGACTACACCAATGAATTCTACAAGTTATCAATTTGGGTGGGTCTTGAAGAGTCAGAAGAACAGAAGGTTGCAAGGTATGTGAATGGATTAAGCTATGCCATACAAGATGAATTAAGTATGCTTCGGATCCATAGTGTAGAGGATGCATATCAGTTAGCATTAAAAGTAGAAGAGAAACATAAGAGGAGTAATTTTAGAAAAGGAGTGAAGAAAGGACCATCATCACCTTCAGTCAGAGGGTATCCCTCAAAGGGAGAATCTTCTAGTACAAAGAAACAAGAAGAGTCTAGGTAGAATCAAGTTAACCACCAGAGAGGTGGAGGATCTCAAAGAGGAAGAGGTTATGGTGGAGGATGAAATTGGGATGGCCCATGAAGACCATACACATGTTATAGATGCAGTGAGGAAGGGCACAGAGCTTATGAGTGTCCACACTATCCTGCACAAGAAAGAAGATAGGGAGAAGAAGCTAGAGTCAATCTGGTTGAGGTAGAAGAGCAAACTGAGGTAGAAGTTGTTGCAGACATGGGAGAAAATCTCATGATAAGGAGGACGATGATCATACCAAGGAAGGAGAAAGTGGAAAACAATGATGGTGGTGATTCTTGGCTGCATACGAATATCTTTCGAACTAGGTGCACATCTGGAGGAAAGGTATGTAAGATGATTATTGATAGTGGTAGTTGTGAAAATATGGTTTCAGATGAAATGGTCAAGAAACTTAACTTGAAGTGTGAGAAGAACCCGTATCCCTACCGCATATCATGGTTCAAGAAAGGGAATGAGGTAACTATAGATAAGAGGTGTCTGGTTAAGTTTTCAATTGGGGCTACCTACAAGGATGAAGTATGGTGTGATGTAATTCCAATGGATGCATGTCACTTGTTATTGGGGAGGCCTTGGCAATATGATAGGAAGGCGATCCATGATGGAGGTAGGAATACTTACACATTCTGGAAGGATGGAGTAAAAGTGGTCCTATTACCACATAAGGAAGAAGGGCAAAGAAAAATCCTATTAACGACTAAGGAATTTATCATAGGGATGAAAGAAGTTGGGGTTTGTTACGTGTTGACAATAAAGAAGGTGGATACTGAAGATGTTGCTATACCACCTATAGTAGCAAAGTTGTTGAAAGAGTATGCAGATGTCATGCCAGAAGAGTTACCAGATGGATTACCCCCAAAAAGGGATATCCAACATCATATTGATCTAATTCCAGGATCAGCTCTTCCAAATCAGGTAACCTATAGGATGAGTCCCATGCAGAATGAGGAGTTGAACAAACAAGTGATAGAACTGATAAAGAAGGGAGTTGTTAGAGAAAGTATGAGTCCTTGTGCGACTCCTGCACTGTTGATGCCAAAGAAAGATAATACATGGTGGATGTGTGTGGATAGTAGGGCAATCAATAAAATTACAATCAAGTATCGGTTCCCAATTCCAAGACTTGATGATATGATGGATGTGCTAGCCGGAGCACGATGCTTTAGCAAAATTGACCTACGTAGTGGATACTATCAGATTCAAATCTAGGAAGGAGATGAATGGAAGACTACTTTCAAGATAAAAAATGGGTTGTATGAATGGATGGTGATGTCGTTTGGGTTATCCAATGCACCTAGTACGTTTATGAGGATGATGAACAGAGTATTGCGAGAATATATTGGTAAGTTTGTAGTTGTGTATTTTGATGATATTCTGATATTCAGTAGGAATGAAGAAGAACACTTGTTGCATTTGAAATTAGTGTTAGAGTTGTTAAGAAAAGAGAAGTTGTATGTCAATTTGAAGAAGTGTAGCTTCCTTCAGAAGAGTCTAGTGTTCTTGGGATTTGTAATCTCAGAGGATGGAGTGAGGATGGACAAAGAGAAGGTGAAGGTAATTTTGGAATGGCCCATTCCAAGAAATGTGACAGAGGTGAGGAGTTTCCATGGCTTGGCAACTTTTTACAGAAAGTTCATTAGGAATTTTAGTAGCATTGTTGCACCTATAACAGAGTGTACGAAGGGAAGAGAATTTGTATGGACAAATGCAACAACAGAGGGTTTTGAACTATTAAAGAAGAAGGTGATAGAAGCACCTATTTTGATATTGCCATATTTTAGCAAGTTGTTTGAGGTTGATTGTGATGCCTCCCATGTGGGAATTGGAGTTGTACTGAGTCAAGAAGGGCGACCTATAGCATTCTTTAGTGAGAAGTTGAATGAGGTAAGGAAGAAGTATTCTACTTATGATGTGGAATTCTATGCTATTGTGCAAGCATTGAGACACTGGAGGCATTATTTAGTGTCTAAAGAGTTTGTGTTATTTATTGATCATGAAGCATTGAGGTATGTAAATACCCAGAAGAAATTAAATAATAGGCATGCAAAGTGGGTATCATTCTTGCAAGAGTACATGTTTATTTTGAAGCATAAGTCAGGTAAGAAAAATCAAGTTGTTGATGCTTTGAGTAGATGTGTAGTGTTATTGACTACTATGGAGCATGAAGTAGTCATATTTGAGGTAATTAAGAAAATGTATGAAAATGACCCAGATTTTGGTGATATTGTGAAGTAGTGTAAGAATCCAATGTTGGGAGAAGTTGGTAGTGGTGTTTGTGATTATCTAATACAAAATGGTTATTTGTTCAAAGGGAAGCAGTTGTGCATTCCTGTTGGTTCAATGAGGGAGAACATTATTAGAGAACTGCACAATGGAGGTTTGGTTGGGCACTTTGGAGTGAGCAAGACGATTGCTCTTGTAGAGGAGAAGTATCATTGGCCAAAGGTAAAGAGGGATATAACCAAGTTTGTGTTAAGATGTAGAGTGTGCCAAATGGCTAAGGGCCATGCATAGAATACAAGACTTTATATGCCTTTGCCCATCCCTACAGGACCATGGATAGATTTGAGCATGGATTTTGTGTTGGGGTTGCCTAACACACAACGGAGTAAGGATTCAATTTTTTGTTGTGGTAGATAGGTTTTCTAAGATGGCACATTTCATTGCTTTCCAGAAAACCAATGATGCTACTAGAGTTGCAGATTTATTCTTTAGAGAAGTTGTTAGACTACATGGTGTCCCAAAAACAATCACCTCAGATCGGGATACAATGTTTCTAAGTCACTTTTGGAGGACTCTATGGGGGAATATGGGAACAAAGCTACAATTCAGTAGTGCATATCACCCCCAGACTGATGGGCAAACAGAAGTAGTAAATCATAGTTTGGAAAATCTTCTAAGGTGTATTGTTGGAGAAAAACCAAAACAGTGGGACTTAGCCTTACCACAAGCTGAGTTTGCATATAATAGTTCAGTCAACAGATCAACAGGAAAATCTCCTTTTTAGATTGTTTATGGTAAGAATCCCAATGGTGTGTTAGATCTGATTGATCTACCGATTTTGAGTAAAATCAGTGATGATGCAGAGGCATTTGTAGAGCACATACAGGAATTGTAGGAAGGTGTCAGAAAGAAGTTACAAGATAGTAATGAAAAGTATAAGGCAACAACAAATGCAAGTAGGAGAATGAAAGTATTTTAGGTGGGAGACATGGTGATGGTTCACCTCAGGAAGGAGCGATTTCCAAAGGGCACATATAACAAATTGAAGTATAAGAAGATTGGACCCTGTAGAATTCTGAAGAAGATGAATGATAATGCCTATAAAGTGGAGTTGCCTGATGATTTTGATATCTCACCAGTTTTTAATGTTATATATTTGTATGAATTTCATGGGACTGAAGATGAAGTTGAAGAAGAAGAAGACATAAACTAGGAGCAACAAATACCTAAGAAGAAGAAAGAAAAAGTTATGCAAGTACTTGATAAGAAGACAATTAGTACCAAGCAGGGAAACTATAGCAAATACTTGGTACAATGGGAAGGTTTACAACAGGAAGATAATACTTGGATTTCAGAGGGAGAACTAAAAAATATTGACAACAGAAAGTTGTAGGAGTTTGATCAAAGGAACTCGTAGGAGCAGAGTTCTTTTCAACCAGAGGAGAATGATGCAAGAGCCTATCTTCCGGAGGGCATAACTTTTGATCCGACCATTGGATCGGCTTGAAATTTTACGGGGAGTTAGATAAAGAGGTGGACATGCCATGGGCTAGACCACTCTAGTCATCTAGTTGTTTTTTAGGATTTTTTCAAGTTCTAATTCCTTCATCTAGTGCCCCGAAAATGGGATTTAGTGTTTTTTTTGAAAATTTGGAAGAAAACATATCTGGAATAACTTCTTATTTAGGCATGGGTAGGTGTTGAGATTTTCTAGGAGGCTTAATATAGATGATACGAAGGTGCATATCAATTTTGAGGGCTATCCAAGTTTTTTTTGGGTGATTTAGGTTTTGGCACTAAAGACGAAATAGCCTAGAAAATAAAATAATAAAATAAATTAAAAATAAAAGTAATTTTTTTATTTTTAGGGCTTAAGATTTAGGGTTTTGTTTTAGGGTTTCTTTTGGGATATATATTCCCTTGGTATCGCATTGTAAAGGGGTGAAATCCAGGAATGAGAAAGAAAACATTTATCAGATTATTTCCATCTATTGTAACTTTTGTGTGATTGGGAATTTTGTCTTTTGCTTTGTTTCTTTTTGTCACAATTTCATGTGATTGGAGGTTCTTGTTCTAACCTCTTGTAGCTGGATTTACACCGAAAGAGAAGAATAAAGAAGACAAAAAATAAGAAGGGAGAAACAGGAAGGAGAACACATCGAGTGATTGTACAACGAGCAGTTATTTACGAGGAATGAGATGAGATGAAGGGAGAAGGGAAAAATATGGGTGAATTGATTGGGAAATGAATGCAATGGAATGTGTGTACGTGCGAGTGTGAGCTATTATGTTTGTTGTTTTATTTTTGTTTTGTTTTGTTCTTCTTTTTTTTTTTTTTTTGTGTTTATACATTTTTTCTTTTTGGAGGGGGGTGAAGTGAGTGGATTGGTGTTCTGCACTTTCATTTGACCACTCAACATCTTCCAGTATATGAATGGTAGTCCAAATAACATGCACTTATTGATTGCAGGTTGATTCTTTCCCTATGGTATGTTGAGGAATGGTTGGATGAAAACAAGGAATGATAGTGAAAGAAGGTGGTTAGTGATTCGATCATGGAATGGGAAGAACAATATTAAATCAACATATTTCATGTTTAGCCAACTAAGATACAATATCTATCATTATTCATGTTCATACATCTAATATGATGCTATTTTTGGAAGATATTGAGGATGTGTTGGATGAACACAAAGGATGATAAAGCCTTTGTTTGAGGAGTGAAAATTACAATTGAGTGGATTAAAGGTTGAATACAAGGGGAGTTGAAAATGTGTGGTATGATTTGTTGTAGTTATGAGGAGATACGATAAAATTGGGATGAAGAAAGGTTAACATCTCCTCCCCCCAAGATTGAGAAGAAAACAAACAGGAGACAAACGAAAGGGTGAAATTCCCCAATAAAATATGGTTTTGAAGGGAGGATGAGTATGATTGATGTGGATGAATTTGATTGGTAGTTATGTGTAAAATAGAAATAGAAGAAAGAGGTGAATTGGAAAAAAATGGGTGAACAGGAAGAATTAAGCCAAAAATGACGGGTCATGTTGATGTGAGGATGAATTCCCCTCGATAGAGCAAGTCTTACACTATAAGCTTGAAGTGCCAAAAATATTCAATGTTGTGACCCGTTTGACGATGGAAAATATAATAATGGTTTTCATTATACCACTTAGACTTGGGTCTATTAGGATCTGTAGGACAAATGATAGGTAGAAATATTAGTCTTGTATCTTGCAGCTTTTGAAAGATCATTGACATTGGTTCTGAGAGCAGGATTCAAGGATGAGATGAATGAGGAAAATATGGTGGGTGATTAGGGGGTTGAACAGGGTGAGGGATGAAGACATGTTGGATTAGAGATAATTGAAAGGATGGGATGGATGGTCTTTGGTGGATTAATTTTAATATAATATGCGTAAGTTGGTGGGAAACATGTTGTAGATCTGTTGGGATGGGAAAGATAGGTGGGAACGGTTGGGAAGGATGATGATGATTGAGTTGGGTATGCTGAAGAAATGTAGACTGGGAATGTGGATTAAATCAAGAGGGTGTGCAATAATGTGGTTGGGGATGGCCCATAGGAAGAGCAGGGTTGAAAATATGAGGTGAGCAGTAGAGTTGTAGGGTTTGGGATGCATGAAGGAGACGTTATAAGAGATAAGGATATGGGAGGATGGGGGAAGAGGGGGTGCCTAAAGACGAGATGGAAGTAAAGGGGTTGCGAGAATAAGTAGAGTTAGAAGAAATAATGGAGGATGGTTGGTTGGTTGGTGCAAATAAGGCAATAGAGCTCTCTATGGAGCTAGGGTTGGAGTTGATGATGATACAACATCTTTAGTTGTTTGAGGTGGCAAGACTAACCCTTTCAGATAAGAGGAGGTCAAGAGGTGGCTCAGAGACTACCACACCAAAGGTGGGGCTAGGATTAATGGAATATGGAAAAATATAAGATGTATTAGAATAGATTTTTTGTGGACGAAGGGGGTCAATTATGCAAGCTAGAATGTGAGATGATGATGGGGATGATAATGGTGAGAAAGGGGAAGTCTCCTTCAAGGAAGTTGGAGAGACTTTGGGGGGAGGATATTTGCTTGGCATCTGAGGTGTGAGGCGAAAGGGATGAATGTTTGAAACTTGGAGATATTTTGAGTGAAGTAAATGACCATGATTATGATTGATATATTCATTCGAATGGTTGTTCTCATAATCGAGAGTAATACATTGAGGATTATTCTCAAGGGGGAGTACCAATGAGTTTTTATGATGCCCTAAACTAAATTTTTCTTTCAGTGGTTGGTAGGGAGGATCAACAATAGAGTGTAGGTCCTATTTATATCGACAAAGGCCAAATACTTACCAATTGAAGCATTGAAAATATTTCATAGAAAAGGTGCACTTGGATAGATAATTGATGTTATCATAAGATGACGATTGAGACTCGATAGAAATAGTTGGTTCAGAAGAAGTAGTGAGGTCCTCATAGATGAAGTTGGTTTAATTGGTGGAAGAATTGATGGAGATGATAGTACCAATAGTTAAGGGGAGGTAACAAGAGTGATCAAAATCTTTAATTGACTTGACAACAGGGGAAAGACAATAACCTTATGTATAAAGTTATCTTTAGAGTCAAGACAAGATGTTTGAATAGAGATAGGAAGGGACTCTTGGTTGGATAAATGGGATGGAGACTCTAAGTGAGGTAGCTTAGAAGTAGTGGAGGGAACAATAGTAGAATATGAGAGTTCAAAGGGAGTGAAAGATGATAATTATTGTGTAGATTACGAGATTGATGAAGGGGAAGAAGAGCTAAATGAAGCAGTTTGAGAAGATGATGCGATACCTAGAAGAGAAGAACTAGTTGGAGTAGATGACATAGAATACTAATCTAAAGAGGAAGCGGATTCATTAACTTGTGTTATGGCAAATGCTAAAGTGGATGGAGGAGGGTTTTTTTGGATAAAAGTCATATTGGAAGGTAAATTGTCGTGTATATCGATGCTCTTGAGTGGTGGAGGGGATGGACGAAGCTGAAATATAGTGTCATAATTTATTATTCCCACAAAACCTTGGTAATATGAGACATTTTTAACATGATTAACATGGTTTGGATGGGTGGTCATGGTTGAGACACCATTTTTTTGTGTGGTACCATGTTGTGGTGAGGATTTTGGATGATTGCTAAGGTCTTTGTGAGGAGGGGTTGAAGGGGGATCAACAATAATGTTTCCTCTATCAATAATATCGTGTACCATGTGTAGGAATTATTAGAACTCATTTATGTCATGACCCTTGTGGTGATGGAATACACAAAATTGATCTTCTCTATACCCTCTAGATGTGGGTTCATGTGGATTGTCTAGCCTTCTTTTGGAAAAGATATTGCCTGGGCCTCAAGAAGTTTTTGGAAAATGGATGACAAGGGCTCGATGAGGGGTGTAAAGTAACATGGGGGTCAAGGAGGATATAGCTTAGGAGGGTAAGCAAGTTGATTTTTACATTGAGTGTGATTAGGCGTGGTTTGATATGTTGGAGGCTAGGGTGGCTATGAGGTTGGTTATATGGATAAGATTGGTATAAAATGGTGAAAAAAACTTGGGAGACTTGGGTCAGTTGGTGATTGCAAGGTTGATGATATGCAAGGGGTGGTTGATATTGATTGGGTGGTGGTTGATGTTGGGGAGGTGGCTAATATTAGGGAGGTGAAGGTTGTTGATAGGGTTGACGATGTGTAGGAGGTGGTTGATATTGGGGAGGTTAATATTGATGATAGGGTTGATGATGTGTAGAAGGTGGTTGATATTGATTGGCTGGTGGTTGATATTAGGGAGGTGGAGTTTTTTGATAGGAGGTAGTTGATATTGATTGGGTAGTGGTTGATATTAGGGAGGCGAAGTTTCTTGATAGGGTTGATGATGTGTAGGAGGTAGTTGGCATTGATTGGGTGGTGGTTGATATTGGGGAGGTGGAGGTTGTTGATAGGGTTGATGATGTGTAGGAGGTGGTTGTTGGTGTTGGTTGAGATGATCCATGGGAGCTAGGGTTTATGCTTGAAATTGACTATGAGTCAAAACCATGGGCTAATGGAGATGGAAGGATATGGGATGATGAATTTTTTTTGGATTGAAGTGAAGGGGTCGGCTTTGGTGAGGTTTGCAAAATGATGTGCTATTTAACTAAAAAAACAAGGAAAACAAACAAATGTTCTGGGTGTTTATTTTTTGGTCAGTTTTGATGATTTTTTTTTGGGTTTGATTTTTGTTGTTTTTTTTTGTGTTTTTGTTGTTTTAAAATTTTGTTTGGTTTTTTTTTGTTCATGTGTTTTATGTCCCTATACCTAGGAACTACAAAAAGGTATGTGGTGGAGTGGAATTTAAAAGGGTGTATTCACACCTACCCCATTTCGAGGAATGAGACAAAAACGACTAATATGGCTTCCTAGGATGTATGATTGGCAATGAATATCCTAAGGAAACAAAAATTACCTCCTAA
This sequence comes from Wollemia nobilis, assembly GCA_028583015.1. Classification (NCBI taxonomy): domain Eukaryota; kingdom Viridiplantae; phylum Streptophyta; class Pinopsida; order Araucariales; family Araucariaceae; genus Wollemia; species Wollemia nobilis. The sequence continues at coordinate 14,370,214 of JAQPPZ010000733.1, forward strand.
AAGAGGTTGCATTATCTAAGTCCTACTATAGGTCTACCAAAGCTTTCAATTCACCCTCGATCAAGCTTGGACAAAAATGATAGTTGTGATCCACTAATTATTAAACCCCATGGTTAAAGGGCATCTAACCTAAATATTACCCCAGGCTAGCCCCAAGGGTAACCAACTTCTCCATGATGAAGTCCAAGAAGCTATACGTACTAACTATGATTCATACTAAGGGCTCGATCGATGGTTGGTGATGAAGTCCAACTCATCGAGAGGTTTTCCTCGCACTATATATATGCAAAAAGTGCAAAATCAAAGTGTGAAAAAGTGTGTGCAAAAATGTTTGATGTTGTGATGTTTCCTACCTTTTTTATGGTTTTCTTTTTTTTTTCAGCTTTAGTGTTTTTTATGCAAGGAGTCTAAATGCAACTATAATGGATGAAGCTATCTTTGTGATGGTTCAAAACTTGTGTGCAACTATCTTAAGATGCAATATGCAACTACAACCTAAAATGCTAGTTCAAGACCAAGTGCAGGTTGCTGATAGGACAAAGGGTACTTGTTCTATAGTAACATGTGGCAAATATTTTCCCTCAAGAATCTCCAAAATGGGTCTAAGTCATAGGGCAACCTGTGGCTAACGGTTTTCAACCATTAGTGACATTTAACAAATATCAATGACAGTTACACAGTACTAACTGTCAGTGATAGTTATAAATCATTAGTTATAGTTACATAGTCCTCATTGTCGGTGATGGTTAGACCTATGTCCTAGACATATTTTGTGGACAAAAGGGGTGCAATTTTTAAAAATGTAAATTTTTGGAAGGGTGGTTGTTCTATAGGGGTAGAGGGCCCTATTCTTAAAGATGGTGCTAAACAAAATCTACTCTAGGGTCAATGTAACTAACCTATACTAGGTATGTTAAGAACACAACCTATTCTAAATGCCTCAAAAAAGCATGCCTATAATGCAGTTGAACTAGCCTCCTAATAGTAGACTTAGCCTAAATATAGAAAATATGCTAATCTAAATGAGCACTAAATGAGCTACCCTTGTGCTAAGATATTTAAGCACATGAAAACAAAAAAAAGGTAACGTAAAAGAAAATCAACTACACTAACAAACAAGACTTTGATTTTTATCTTTTCTCTTTATTTTTTTTTAAGACTAAAGCCAATAAAATAAATCTAGTCTAAACAAAATTTTCTCATAAAAGAAACCCTACGCTGTCATGCTTTTTTTTTGGAAGCAATGCAAATAAAATTAAACCTAGTCTAATATGCTCTTTTATTTTTTCTTTTACTTTTATGATAAATAAGAAGTCCTACAAGAAACAAGGAGGCCTAGAACTAACCTTTAGAGGAAATGTTCTAAAGAAATTTGAGAAGAGAGCTTTATCTACACTATAGAGGAAGACAAAATGAGGGAATACATGCAAGGAACCTATCTCTATCTAATTTTGAGAATCTTACCTGTACGCCATAAGCTTTCTGAACTTATCTCTATGTCTGATGCTTGTCTAAGCAACCATCATTTTTGGTTGAGGACCATCAATTGAAAAATTGTCAGTTTTGGTTGTTGATCGTCAGTGATGGTTGGGTAGAGCTAAGGATTGGATGTAAAATCCTCAACACAACTACTTTTGTGATTGTAAAGGACTTGCACTCAAAATAGACAATAGAGTATTAGTAAAGCAGATAGATGAAGGTATAAAACAACAATGAAAGATCCCAAAACATAACTCACTAGGCACAAAATACTAAAAGCAAAGACACTTGCTATCCTTATGCTCCTACATGAAATAACAATTCTTAATGAATCAAAGGTGAGGGTCCCACTAGGTGTGCCATTTTGTAGACATGAAAATGCATCGTGTAAGTAAAAGATAAAAATATATGAGCAAATGTGTATGGATCAACAATGAATCTTTGAATATAGCATATCCCTACCACAGAGGCTTTAAACTGTTTGTAATGTTTGTGAAATGAAAGGGGGATGATCCCTTTCTACAACAATTTCATCGATGCAATCTCTTTTCATGCCACAATCAAGTTGTGCATGAGTTTTGGTTTGTATTGCTCGAACCACCCTAGTTCCCTACCAGATGCTTCACATCTACACACATGTAAACCAAATTGGATCAGTAAAATATGAGGGGTCTCCCTTGCATGAGGTCCTTGCCAAAACAAAGATAAAAAAATGTTACAAAACTTATTTAAATGTTCACAAAATATTGATAAATTTTCACAAAACTGATAAATGCAATGCTTTATACCTTCATTTACCTACCCGCTAAGTGGATGCTCTATTTGGTATGTTTGGATAACCATCGATAATGATTGGATTTGTGTAACTGGAGGTGATGGTTGGTGACCGTCAATGATAGTTAGGACTATGTAACTAGAGGTGTGGTTCATACTAAGTGGTAAATGAGGCTAGGTGCTCCTACTAGAGGTTTTTGGTGGTGTCTGAGTGTCCCTTGGTGTAAATGTGATGGTAGAATGTCCGCTAGCCTAAGCACGATTACTCGTCAAAGCTCATAGTCAACTCTCTAGGCAAACTCCATGGTTGCCATGGCTAGGATCTTCAAGGTCTATGGTGATGGCAGATGAAATCTTCAAGGGTAGCAAGGAAGAGTAGCTAAATTTTGGTAGCATAACAGTAAGCTTTCATTCTCTTCCTTGCAAATGATGGAAATGGGGGAGGATTTATAGGAGTTTGGTGAGGGGAAGGGTAGGTAACATGGAGGTGAGGTGGAGGCTAGGTGGTAGCCATGTGTATGTGCAAAAGCCAAGAAAATCTATGGTATTCAACTTTGAAGAGTGTTCACTCTCCAAATTTAATATATTTGGATGGAGTGTGAATATTTGAAGGCACCAAATGAAGATTTGAAGGTTGAAATAGAGCACCAAAGTTCAACAACAAAATATTGTAGTCACAATATGAAGATCCAAATAAGATCATAATGCAAAAAAAATTATATGGATAGAAATATTATTCTGAGAGCTTTCCAACGGTGTAAATAACATGCAAAACAAAGTCGTGAATCAAAAGTTATGAGCTCTGCAAGGTAGCTATACAAGGTCTACCCATAGCTTGGAAAAAATGGACAAAATGTGATTTTCAAAGGTGAAAATAAGAACAAATACTGAATGAAATACAGAGTGTGATATATGGTTGGAAATTTCCTGGAAAGGGCTTTCCAAATATGTATTACTTGAAGAAAATGGATAAATGTAGCAAAATTTATACACCTCCAAATTAGGCAGTTCAGGATTTTCTGTAAAATCTGGACTGCAACATACAAGAAAATGCAGCAGGCTGAAAAACTGATTTTTTTCCTTCATTTTGAATTTTCTTACATACCAAACTTGTACAATGCAATAGTAATGATCTTAATCTATCTTGGAACTCAAACCTAAAGAATATATGGTAGTTACAAACAAGGTAACAATTCAAGACTATTACAACTACAATATTCCTACACCCACACTTATACAAAGTTGTTACAAAGTGGTTACATGCACTCTTATGCCTTATAATAAAAAAATGCACACATGTCAGCATCATTTTCCAACAAAGTGAACTCTCACCCACCCAAATACCATAAATTGACCTAGGGAAGAGTGAGGGGCATGGGGACATGTGTACCTTGGGAGCTACCCATGGGATTTTTAAATTGCTAAAAAGGTGACATGGAGGGTGAGGAGGACTAACCCATTAAATTTACCAAATTAATTTCCTTTGACTTGGAGCTTTTCTTGCATTTTTAAATTATCCCATTTTGGAGGGAAATATGGGTGGGGAGACAAAGTGGAATAAATGAGGGTTGTAGGTGGAGATTTTGGATAGACCTAGGGATTTGAGGGGGATTTTTAAATTGGTGTGCATATCCCTTGGGATTTGGATGGGGACTTAATTTGGGATTAAGATGCCAATGAAGGGCTTAATGAAGGAATTAGATGCCTAAGAAGGATTATGAGAACTTTGAGGGGGAAGGGAGGAATAAATGAGGGGGATTAGGTAGAAATTAGGAGATTAGAAAGGAATTAAGTAGAGTAGGAGAAAATTAGGGGTAAATTAGAAGAATTTAGGAAATTAGTGGAAAAGGGAGAAATTTAGAGGAAAAATAAGAACTTTAGGGAAACCTTAGAAGAATTTAGGGAAAATTAGAGGGAAGAAATAGAATTAGAAAGGCTAGGGAAAATTTAGAATAAATTAGAGAAATTAGAAGGAATAAGAGGGAAAGAGGGGAAATTAGAGGAATTTAGGAGAAGTTAGAAGGGATGGGGAAAATTTTAAAGAAATTAGAAAAATTAGAAGTAATTAAGAAGAATTTGGATAAATTAGAAAATAAGAAGGAGATTCAGAGGAATTTGGGTAAAATTGGATAAAATTAGACACCTAGTGATGATTTTGTGACAATTTGGAGATTTTGGTGAATTTGCAACGATTTGAGGGGTGTTTTGGTGGTTTTGTGGAAATTATATTGAAAATGACTAAAATTTTGTGTCTACAAAAAAAACCATTCCATCATGGAAATGGTTCACTACATGTTCATATGAGTTGATCTAGAGTAGTAGTATTGTTAAGGTTATATTACATTATTTTTTATCTATAAAGAAATCATGTTATTTTGTTATTTCAAAAAACTCTATGGGATCCAAGAGTTATAAAAGGAAAACAATTACAATTTTTTATTAATGTATCAAAGTTTTAAGAAATAATCTCTTTTACCAACATGTGGTATCAAAGCATGTGTTGAGCCATGGGTGGAGCATAAATTTGTGCTTTGATAACGAGTTATGGAATGAAGCACTTTATATGAAAAAGGTGTTATCTGGAAGATTTCTTGGAGACCTAGATAAGGGAGGTGTGTATCAAAGTAAGAACACTAATATTTAGAAGTTCTTTCAGACACCCAAAGGTGAAGTCACTTTGTTTTAATTTTTTAAAAGAATATTTATGTTTAATTTATGACATGATCTGTATTAAAAATACATTTTGTTTATAAGAATACAATGCAATTTTCAATATGTTTGAGAAGAAAATGTTAGAAATAAATATAAATTTTTGTATAATATATATGTCTAAATATAAGACTTAACAAAAGATAACACTCACAAAGAGTTCTCAGTCTGTTGAGAGGAAGCCATTTGCACATGTAGTGTTCTGACAAAGTTACATACAACTTGGTCCCATGAGTGGAAGTAATTTGCACATACAACATTTAGACAAAGTTGCATATGCAAGAATCGATAGGAGTTCATTTGCACATTTATTTTCATAAGAGGAAGTAAATATTTTAGTAGCATTTTTAACAAGAATGTTGTTGCTTGTTATGAACAGTTGTAGCTGTCCAAAATACTTTAATTTGTAGGTATACCTATCAGTAGAATAAAACCTTATTCCAATAACCAAAAATATATATATTGGTGTCACATGGAAAATTAATACCACATGTTCATTAGATACGAATGTGAGTGATTATTCCAGGTATGATTATTTGATCATAAAGTTGATGTTAGAAGATATAGTTCTTTTATAAGTATATGTTAAATACTTTAAAATATCAAAAAATTTCTTCTATACTTAACAATATTATAGAAAAAGAGAATTTTTTTCTTTAAAATAAAGGGTATTAAGTTTCCTTTAAGAAAATATCATATTGCATCATTTAAGAGTTATAAGGGAATCTAAGGTATGAAGAACACAAGCTTATACTAAGAGGGGGGTGAACAGTATAAGACCACTTTTTACTTTTTCTTCCAATTCAATATTATGTTGTGTAATAAAAGCAATGCACAGAAACCATACACAATAGAGACACCACAATTTACGTGGTTCACCCAATGTGGGCTACTCCACGGAGAAAATATTTTACTAAAACTTTCTCAATCAATATCTTTGGGAATCACTCCCAATTACAATGTTTATGGATCTCTATCCAAAGGAGATGTTGATCCCCTAATCTCAAGTTCATGGATCTCTTCCATAGGAGAACTCTTTCCCCTTCTACTCTGGCTATGTGATCTTCTAGAAGACTCTGTCTCTCTGTTGCACTAACTGGTGGACCTCTCTCCACTTGAAGACTCCTCACTCAGATCTATCTTCAACTATGTTGATGCTGGATCTCTATCCACTGAGACTCTATCCTCTGTACTCTATCACCTCCAAAGCTCTATCAATAGGCTCACTAAGAACCTGCTCAATAGGCTCACATAGAACCTGCTTAACAAGCTCACACAGAACTTGTCCAAAACTGAATAACAAGCTCACACAGAACTTGTCCAAAATTGAATAACAAGCTCACACAGAACTTGTCCAAATATGCTCTAGCAAGCTCACCAAGAACTTGCCCAAATCTGCTCTAGCAAGCTCACCAAGAACTTGCCCAAAACTATCCACAAATATGTCCCAACACTATCCTCAAATTTGTCCCAAAGGCCTTCTCAAAGGCTCAATCAATCATGCACAAAACTTCCACAAATTTGTCCAGAAATCTATCCCAAAAGCCTTCTCAAAGGCTCAACCAATCATGCTCAAGTAGTACTCAAAACTCATCCACAAATCTATCAAGGCAAAGCTCAAAGATGAACTCAACAATGAATGGCAATGTACTCTTCAATGGATGACAACAATGATCCACAATGATCTCAACTCAACTCAACTCATAGAAGCATAAAGAGAATTTTTAGAGACTCAATATGTTCTAATCTCAATCTCAACTCAACTCAACTCAAATCAATCTCAACTCAACTCAAGTCAATCTCATAGAAGCATAAAGAGAATTGTTAGAGACTCAATATGTTCTAATCTCAATCTCAACTCAAATCAACCTCAAATCAATTCAAGTCAACCTCAACTCAACTCAAGTCTTATAGAACCATAAAGAGAATTGTTAGAGACTCAATATGTTCTAACCTTAATCTCAAATCAACATAGAATGATGGAATAGTTTATTTCATAGAACTTGAACAATCACTTCACACATCACTTGACTAGGCTCAATCAACTCAACTCAACCAATCATCACAAGGGACAACTCTTTCTCACACAACCCTAGTCCAAGTATGTATCAACCAACTCAAATGTTTCCAACAATGCTCAACCACAAATCTCACATAACAATGATACTCATGTTCTTTTCTAACTCAAGTTCTTTCACAACCAATGGGCTTCAATAACAATGCTTATAAAACAAGGTTTAAACTCAACTCTCAAACTAGAAAACCTTGAAGCATTAAACCAATCACTTTCGAAAAGGAAACCACAATCAATCCTTTTCTCTCCAATGATATTTCAGAAATCAACCACCATAAACAATCAATAGGAGAATGTGCCCATACCTTTTATGAAGATGAAAAAACCTCTTTGTAAATCTGCCACAATCACAAAATTCTTTTGCCAATCTTCACAAGGGTTAGTAGATCACAAAATAATCAACATTACTCCACTTTTCAATAATCATCACCAAGGCCTTTAATTGCACAACTTCCTTATCTCTCCTAAAACCACTTGTACCATAAAATAAAATAAATCAAAACATTGCATAACCTTTTCACTCCCAAAACCACTTATACCATAAAATAAAATAAATCACAATATTGCATACCTTGTCACCTCATGAAAGAATTAATCCTCTTGAAAAAGAACAAGGCAAACTTCACTTTTGGAACCCCTTTGCAAAATCAGAAATATCTCTTTACACACACCTTATTTCTCCTTCTAAATAAGTTAGTCAAATAGCCCTCGAAATAAGCTTTTCGACGATATATAATATGCCCCCTTTTCAAAATAAATTGAAACCTTTACACATATATATATATATGCCAACCTCCATTAATTGCACATAGGTCGGCCCTCCATTAATTTAAACTTAAACTTTAAACTTTAATATCTTCATCATCGGAGGTCCTTTTTCGATGAAACAAAATTCCACCTTGGATTTTAAGAAAAGCCCTTTCCACATAAGCCCACCATGGTTTTAAATAAAACCTTTTATTTTTCCTGCCTTGGTTTTCATAAAAACCCTGTAAATAGCCATGCTTTCCAAAATATCATAAATGCTTATTTATGAAATATTTTAGCCACCAAAACCAAATGTGATCCATGTGACATCAATGATCCATGTGACATCAATGACAACATAAAATATCTCAAATTAACTCAAATTTCCAACAATCTCCCCCTTTGTCATTGATGGCAACACCTCTAATGCAAACACCACAATCACTACAAAAACCATCTCTAAGAATCAAAGTTGCTCCCCTGACTCAATACTCTCTATGGAGGCTGCTCCCCCTAACTCAATACTCTCTTTGGAGGCTGCTCCCCTAACTCAATACTCTCCCCCTTACTCAAATATCTCCCCCTTTGACATCAATGGCAAAAGGGACACTTATGGGGCTAAAAGATATAACTCTTAAGCTTAGCCCCCCTCACCCCATTTTTCTTTTGAGGTGATTAATTTTGGGGTGGGAGTACTTTTACTCCCATATCACTTTGTTTCTTTCCTCTATCAACTTCCTTCCATATTTTTATGATATCCTTCTCTTGATGAATTACTTGATCTTCTTGTCTAGAACCTGTTTGACTTTCTTGCCTTGAACTTGTTTGGAATTGAGTCCTACACCACCTTGCAATATGCCCAAAGTTATTGCAATTAAAACACTTGATATTGTAGCCTTTGGTTGGTGCCCATGTCCTAAAATTATTCTTGAAATAATTTCCATATCCATTCCTTTCCTGAACCCTGTATTGTGAAGCTCTATTTTCATGACCATTATGACCATGACTTCTAAATTGTGTAGCTCTAAAACCAAAACCATGTTGCTCATTTCCTTTGCACTAAAAAGCTTTATGACCAATCCTGTTACATGAGAAGCAATGTCCCTAAAAATCATACCTTCTTCCTTTGAAGTTTCTTCTAGAAAAATCAAACTTCTTTGATCCATGGATCCTGCAATGTATAGCCCTGTGTCCAAATCCATTACAAGAAAAACAATATCCTTGAAAAGCCCTTTGTTCATGCCTTGGTTCCTCATACCTTTCTTGACCATTATCCTTATGATCATCTTCAACTTGTGCATTGCATTCTTGAACCTTCTTTGTAGCATCTAAAACCTCTTCCTTAGTTTCTTCCTTGCCTTTCTCTTCAATAATTTCTTTTCCCTTTGAACTTGATTCACCTATCTCAAAACAAGAACCAAACTGAATATTTGGAGCCATAGGAACTTTGGAACTTTCCTCACAAATCTTAGGTGCTTCCTTGCTTTCATATTTTAGAACTTCCTTTCCTTTTGAGTGTGATTCCCCAAACCTGAAATATGGGACCTTTGGTGCTTTGAAACCTTTCCAAAACTTGTGCAACTTATCCTTGGAGTCTTTCACTTCCAACCTTAAGGAAACAACTTCATGTTCTAATCTTTCACATTCTTGCTTCCTTACCTTTAATTGTTCAAGCATATCTTCTTCAATTTTCTTTGCCTCTTCAACCGTGATTTTTAGATCAATGAGATCTTGTAGGAGCTTTGCCTTTATCTTCTCATCCTCTTGTGCTTGAGCCTTTAGTCTTGAGTTTTCTCTTTTCATTTCTTCAAAAGCTTGTTCTGACACTTTCTTTTCTTCATGATCATAATTGTGCCTATTTTTCTCTTCATGATAAATTCTTACTTGAGATTCCTACTTTTGATCTTCAGTAGGAGCTTCTTATTTTTCACTGACTGAGAGACTTTCATTATTGTTGCTAGAAGCACTGATTGCTTCTTCCATATACAAGCTCTTCTTGTCATGCCTGCCTTGTTCATACATGTTTTCCTTTTATTTTTTATTCTTGCATTCATCTTCACTATTTTGATTGTGCCTATCTTCCTTGAGTTCCATTTCATCTTCACTATCACTGAAGCCATTGCAGTAACCTGAGACATGATCGAGTTGACCACAAGCAGAATATTCTTCTTTTGAAACCTTGAATGCTACCTTTTGAGAAACAATATCTTTGAAAATCCAGTCAAGTTCCATTTCCTCTCTATTGCTACTATACCCATTTTGTGGACAATAAAATGCCATGTGACCAAGCTTACCACACTCAAGACATCTTACTGATTTTTCTTCTTCCCTTCTTAGAGCTTCAAGATCAGATTCATTTTTCTTCTTAGATCTCATGGTTCTTATTTTGCCTTTCTTTGCCATGTGTGTTCTTGTAGAATCTTCCCTCAAGTTGTTAGCCTTTTCGAAGGAACCCGCTTTGATACCAATTGAAGAACACAAGCTTATACTGAGAGGGGGGTGAACAATATAAGACCACTTTTTACTTTTTCTTCCAATTCAATATTATGTTGTGTAAAGATAGTAGTATCAATAGCAGTAATCAAAGCAATGCACAGAAACCATACACAATAGAGACACCACAATTTACGTGGTTCACCCAATGTGGGCTACTCCATGGAGAAAATATTTTACTAAAACTTTCTCAATCAATCTCTTTGGGAATCACTCCCAATTACAATGTTTATGGATCTCTATCCAAAGGAGATGTTGATCCCCTAATCTCAAGTTCATGGATCTCTTCCATAGGAGAACTCTTTCCCCTTCTGCTCTGGCTATGTGATCTTCTAGAAGACTCTGTCTCTCTGTTGCACTAATTGGTGGACCTCTCTCCACTTGAAGACTCCTCACTCAGATCTATCTTCAACTATGTTGCTGTTGGATCTCTATCCACTGAGACTCTATCCTCTGTACTCTATCACCTCCAAAGCTCTATCAATAGGCTCACTAAGAACCTGCTCAATAGGCTCACACAGAACCTGCTTAACAAGCTCACACATAACTTGTCCAAAACTGAATAACAAGCTCACACAGAACTTGTCCAAAACTGAATAACAAGCTCACACAGAACTTGTCCAAATATGCTCTAGCAAGCTCACCAAGAACTTGCCCAAATATGCTCTAGCAAGCTCACCAAGAACTTGCCCAAAACTATCCACAAATCTATCCCAACACTATCCTCAAATTTATCCCAAAGGCCTTCTCAAAGGCTCAATCAATCATGCACAAAACTTCCACAAATTTATCCAAAAATCTATCCCAAAAGCCTTCTCAAAGGCTCAACCAATCATGCTCAAGTAGTACTCAAAACTCATCCACAAATATATCAAGGCAAAGCTCAAAGATGAACTCAACAATGAATGGCAATGTACTCTTCAATGGATGACAACAATGATCCACAATGATCTCAACTCAACTCAACTCATAGAAGCATAAAGAGAATTGTTAGAGACTCAATATGTTCTAATCTCAATCTCAACTCAAATCAATCTCAACTCAACTCAATCAATCTCATAGAAGCATAAAGAGAATTGTTAGAGACTCAATATGTTCTAATCTCAATCTCAACTCAAATCAACCTCAACTCAATTCAAGTCAACCTCAACTCAACTCAAGTCTTATAGAACCATAAAGAGAATTGTTAGAGACTCAATATGTTCTAACCTTAATCTCAAATCAACATAGAATGATGGAATAGTTTGTTTCATAGAACTTGAACAATCACTTCACACATCACTTGACTAGGCTCAATCAACTCAACTCAACCAATCATCACAAGGGACAACTCTTTCTCACACAACCCTAGTCCAAGTATGTATCAACCAACTCAAATATTTCCAACAATGCTCAACCACAAATCTCACATAACAATGATACTCATGTTCTTTTCTAACTCAAGTTCTTTCACAACCAATGGGCTTCAATAACTATGCTTATCAAACAAGGTTTAAACTCAACTCTCAAACTAGAAAACCTTGAAGCATTAAACCAATCACTTTCGAAAAGGAAACCACAATCAATCCTTTTCTCTCCAATGATATTTCAGAAATCAACCACCATAAACAGTCAATAGGAGAATATGCCCATACCTTTTATGAAGATGAAAAAACCTCTTTGTAAATCTGCCACAATCACAAAATTCTTTTGCCAATCTTCACAAGGGTTAGTAGATCACAAAATAATCAACATTACTCCACTTTTCAATAATCATCACCAAGGCCTTTAATTGCACAACTTCCTTATCTCTCCTAAAACCACTTGTACCATAAAATAAAATAAATCAAAACATTGCATAACCTTTTCACTCCCAAAACCACTTATACCATAAAATAAAATAAATCACAATATTGCATACCTTGTCACCTCATGAAAGAATTAATCCTCTTGAAAAAGAACAAGGCAAACTTCACTTTTGGAACCCCTTTGCAAAATCAGAAATATCTCTTTACACACACCTTATTTCTCCTTCTAAATAAGTTAGTCAAATAGCCCTCGAAATAAGCTTTTCGACGATATATAATATGCCCCCTTTTCGAAATAAATTGAAACCTTTACATATATATATGCCAACCTCCATTAATTGCACATAGGTCGGCCCTCCATTAATTTAAACTTAAACTTTAAACTTTAATATCTTCATCACCGGAGGTCCTTTTTCGATGAAACAAAATTCCACCTTGGCTTTTAAGAAAAGCCCTTTCCACATAAGCCCACCATGGTTTTAAATAAAACCTTTTATTTTTCCTGCCTTGGTTTTCATAAAAACCCTGTAAATAGCCATGCTTTCCAAAATATCATAAATGCTTATTTATGAAATATTTTGGCCACCAAAACCAAATGTGATCCATGTGACATCAATGATCCATGTGACATCAATGACAACATAAAATGTCTCAAATTAATTCCCAACAATGTAAAAGACCTTTAGAAAATTGAGATTGTTCTTTAAAGTTATGTTTATCAATTGAAAGAACTTATGATCTTTAAAGACCATACAAATTGTAAAATAGAGATTTATAAGGGTTTTTTATTATGTCATATAAAACCAAAGGCATTATTTGGTACATAGACTTGGATCCAATAATACTCTCATCTTCATAAAACTATTGGAAAACTTGTGACAATAACATATGATAAATTTTATCATACAAAAGATTTTGATAACATTCATATCAACATTTTAGATGGCAAAATATACTTTAGAAAATGTATTCTATGCCCTAGGATTAGCCAACAATCATATCTTGGTGTCACAAATGCTAGATAAAGGATTAATAGTTGAATTCAAGATTGTGAATGAATAGAAACAATGTATAAGTACAAGGAATAAAAAATCGATTGCAACTTGTTCATTCAAAAATGAATATTTGTTTTGGATGTCATCTCTACACTTTCAATTGCTTTATTTGTTGTCATAATAGATACAAAATTTCTATGGCATAATGTATTTGGTCATATTGGATCAACATCACTTTTAGAACTCCATAGACATCAAATGTTTCTAGGACTACCTAAACTTTCTTTTAAAATATCAATATTTCCTAGATGTTGAGTTGGCAAACAACATAAAATTCCTTTTGAATTCAACTCAAATAGAGTAATTGGACTTCTAGTTGTAATTTCATACATATTTATGTGGTTCTATGCCATCCAAATTTGGAGAACACAAATACTTTCAACTAATTGTTGATGACTACTCACAAAAAATGTGGGTTTACTTTCCATTACTAAAATATCAAGCTTTTACAATATTTAAACAATTCAAACTTGTTAAAATATAATCTAGATGTCATGTTTATGTGTTGTGATCAAATCAAGGTAGGAAATACACTTTAAATTTTTTACTATCTTATACAACATGGGATTAAGCATCAATTAACTATTGCTTATAATCCACAACAAAATGGACTTTTTTAAAGAAAGAATCACATGGTTATGGAGATGGTTCGTTGTATGCTAAACAAAGAAAATATTGAACCATTTTGGGTAAAAATAGTGAATACTATAGTATATATTCAAAATAGAACACCTACAAAATCTCTTCATGGAATAACATTTGAAGAAGCTTGGTTAGGGAGAAAACCATTTGTAACAAATTTTAGAATATTTTGTCATAAAGCTTATATGCATATTCCAAAATAGAAAAGGATAAAATTAAAATCTTATCTTGTATATTTATAGGATATGATATATCATCTAAAGCATACCACTTAATTGATCATGTTACAAAGCAAAGATATATAAGTAGAGATGTTATATTTTATGAAGGATGTACACAAATTATTGAATCAAAGGATATTTCAAACCCTATTGTAGATATCAAAGAGGATAATGAAGAAAGTTTTGAAAATGAATCTAAAGTTATTAATGAATCAATAGATGATCCAATCATAGTTGAATCACCTTCCTCTCAAACTCCACAAAAGAAAACACCAAAATGGGCTCCAACAACTCTTGAGGATGCAAAACTTGATACACCTCCATATTTAACTTCTACTAGACCTTGTACTCGCAATCAAATGCAAAGAATAGTAAATTCTAGACTAATGACTTCAATGATGGATAATAATGAACTCAAATTAAGATAAGCACTTGACTCTCTAGAGTGGAAGAAAGCAATGGAAGCATAATATTTTTCTCTAATGAAAAATGAATGTTGGGATTTAGTTGGCTTACCTAAATATTAAAAACAAATTGGATACAAATGAGTTTATAAAATTAAATATAAAGCAAATGCTTCAATTGATAAATATAAAGAACTTCTTGTTGTGAAATGTTTTGCTAAAGAGAAGGAATTGACTATGATGAAACATTTGCACGAATAGTAAAGATGACTACAATTTACATAATTTGTGCACTAGCAACACAATACAATTGGAAAATTCATCAAATGGATGTTAAAAGTGCATTTCTAAATGGTGACCTTGGAGAAGAAGTATATATGATACAATCAAAAGAATTTGAGATATCCAATCAAACACAAAAAATCTACAAATTAACAAAATAATTGTATGGATTAAAACAGGATCCACGAGCATGGTATATTAAAATCAATGAGCATCTTCAATAGCATGGTTTTCAAAAAAACTTCTTAGATCCAAGTATTTATACTTATAAAGTAGGCTCAAAGAGAGTAATCCTTGTTGTGTATGTAGATGATCTCGTTGTCACAAAAACTTAGAAATTTTGATAGCAAAGGTTAAAAATGATCTAAATGAGGCTTTTAATATGGTTGATCTAGGATTACTACATTATTGTCTTGGTTTACAAGTATGAAAAAAGGAAAATAATATTATAGTGACACAAACTAAATATGCCAAAAAATTGTTGCACAAATACAAAGTGACTGATTGTAAAGCTAAAGCAATACCTATGGAATAGGGGTTACTCTTGATCCATCAATCTACCTAAAATAGAATATGCATCCTAGATCGAGGTCAATATTGGATGGCTTAGACTCACTTCTAAGTCAACCTCCGAAGAAGATCATCTCCTTATCTAAATCCTATTGTGTAAAAGATAAAATATAGAAAAAAGAATAGAGTTGAGAGAAAAAGGAAGGATAGAGAGAGTGTTAATTGTGGTTGGAGCTTAGATAATAGCACAAATTTCAATTGAATAAGCATTAACCATATATTACAAGCAATGCCTAATAGACCAAACCTCAATTAAAGATATACAAAAGATATAGTAAGCTCAGATATCATAGCATCCAACATTTGAAGACTTCATTCAAAGTATATCAAATAGATTCAAGCCTAACATATCATATTTCAACTAAAGTATAAATAGAAATGTTGAAAGTGCAAATATTACCATAATCAATAATTCTATACACTTCAATTGGGAGAGTTCAAACAAATCTTGATTTTATTTTAAAAGCATGAACACTAAGCTTACAAAAGACAAAAATATTAATTATTCGACCCTTTACCTTAAGGAGCATTTCTCTTTTTATAGTATTCTCTAAGATAGAAATGAAAATGATTATATACATTCATAAGCAAAAAATGATCGTGCATGATCAAGGATGATCTAGCATCCCCAAGCATCATTAGCATGTTTAGCACATTCTCTATTAGCCCTCTTGAAGTTGTGATTTGCAGGATCTTCAATTACAATTTATTGGGGTGGCTTTTGCTTTCATGTTCTAACAACTATAATTCTAGTCTAACTACTTTGACACAGGAGTGTTAGGCACCTTTTTCTTAAAACAATTCTAATTTGAAAGCATGTCATACATCTTAGGTATTGATGTCATTCTTCGTGTTGATAAACTCTGGTCTAGGATGTTGCTTTCCTTTTGCTTGTGCTTCGGGTTGTTTTTCTTGGTTAATGCAAGCTTTTCACTAGGTTAAAACTTTTGGAGGCCTTTTTGGCATCACTGCAAAAATGTTTTGGCTTGCTACCTTTTGGGCTTTCATTAGTTGCTAAAACAAATACTTTTTGACCTAAAAGCTTCTTGTCAAACCATAGATATTGAAGCGCATTACTAACATCACTGGAAAAAAAATTGCTTGTAGCCTTCTAGGCTTTTGTTAGTTGTTAGAATGAATACTCTACTCCTAAACCTTCTTGTTGAACTAGAGATATTGAAGATCCTTGTTGAAGTCACTACAAAAAAAATTATCTTGTTGTCTTCCAATATTTTGTTAGTTTTTGGAACAAATACTCTTTGCCCCAAAAGTGATGGGGACACAGAGAATCGATCAAATTGTCATTCATTAAACTTCAAAGAAATTACAATACTAGCCCGTAGGCGTAGTTTATTTTAGCACTTGATCCCCCCTTCTTCCTCCAGATTCATCACCTGGAAGTATATACATCCTCAGCCTCTCCAAGGTCGGCCCTCTCCTCGGCCTTTGTGACTGAACCTTCACATCCTTTACCCTAACTGGCAACTGCCACTGGGTCAACCGCAAAAACATGCATTAATGAGTCGTCTGAACGTCTCTAACCTCTGGGTGCAAAATTCGATTCGCCGCCATGCTTAGCAAGATTACCGAGCAAGAAATCATACATTAATGAGGCCTTTGACCGCCTTGGGAAACACCATTTGGGAACGCGTCCCTTTTCGAATCGTGAACAAGCAGTATGTCACGATATCGCGACATGTCGCGATATCATGACATTTTTCTTCCTCGCTACCTTTCTCTTCTTTAGGTTGCGATATCGCGACATGTCGCTATATCGTGACATCTTTCCCTTTCACTCTTCTTTCTCCCTTTCGGTCATGAAATCGCGACATGTCATGTTATCACGACATCTTTTCTTTCTGTCTCCTTGTCACCTCTCGGGTCGTGAAATCACGACATGTCATGATATCGCGACATTCTTCCTTTCTGCTTCCTTCTTGCCTCTTTGGATCATGAAATCATGACATGTCGCGATATCATGCCAGCTTTGTTCTCTATTTCTCCCTTTGTTTTGGGTTGCAAAATCATGACATGTCGGGATATTGTGACAGCTTTGCCTTTCGCTCTCTCTCTCTGCCTTGGGTCACGAAATCACGACATGTCACGATATCACGACAACTTTGCCTTTCGCTTTCGCTCTTTGCTTTGGGTCGCAAAATTGTGATATCATGACAGTTTTCTTCCTGGCTTTCTTTCTGCTCCTTCGATCGTGATTTTGCGACATGTCACGATTTTGTAATATTTTTCTTCGGATGCCCTCTCTCTCTTGTTTCGATAGCGATTTTGCGACATGTCATGAAATCGTGACATTTCATTCAGACACCTTCCCTCTCCTGCTTCGGTCGTGATTTATGACATTTTTCTTCTTACGCCTTCTCTCTACTGTTTCAATTGCGATTTCGTGACATGTCGTAAAATCGTGACATTTTCTTCAGGGCACCTTCGCTCTCCTGCTTCGGTCATGATTTCACGACATGTCACGAAATCACAACATTTTTGCATCGCGTCTTCTCTCTCCTTCCTGAGTCGCGATATCGTGACACTTTTCTCTGTCGCGATATAGCGACATCAAAGTAAACACTTAGAAATTTTTTTTTTTGTTGATGCAAGATTGCTCTGCTGCCACCAGATGCTCCTGCATCAGACACCCGGGGTGGATTGAGAAGTGTCCTTCACTTCTGTATTGTTGGAGGAAGACCCAGGCGGTCGACCTCTAATTTTGACAACCAAGTTGCATCTTCGATAGGCCTACCCTTCCATTTGACTAGATATTTAGAATACTACCTATTCCTGGTACTTCTACCTGCTCGAGTGTCTAGTATTTCTTTGATCTCATCTGTTGCTAGAGTAGATGTTGGAATACTCCACAATTCTATACTTGGTGTCTTGCTACTGCCTCCTTCATGATATTCTACCAAATCTGCAATGTTAAAAATAGGTGATATGTTACGGCCACTTGGAAATTCCACTTCATACGCATTGCCTGAATTCCGTTTTCCTATAATTCGGCATGGTCCAAACTTCTTCATCTTCAGCTTATTATAGGTTTTAGCAGGGAATCTTTTTTTTCTCAGATGGACCATGACTTCATCTCCCACTGCGAATTCCTTGAACCGTCGCTTCTAGTCTGCCCTTGTCTTATATTGGTTGTTCATGTTAGTAAGGTGCTTCTTCACTTCTTCATGCATGCTCTTTAGATGCTCTGCAAATTCCTTAGCCTTGGCACTACACCTTTTCCCTATATCCATATTACTCAACTCAGAAGCATTCCTTGGACTGCTCCCATATACTATCTGGAATGGAGATTTGTTAGTACTCCTATTGACAGAATTGTTGTATGCAAATTCTGCCTATGGCAAAACCAAATCCCATCTTGTGGGCTTATCTCCTATCAAGCATCTCAATAGATTTCCTAGACTTCTATTCATCACCTCTGTTTGGCCATCAGTCTATGGGTGGTATGCAGAACTGAATTTTAAATCTGTCTTCAATTTCTTCCACAAGGTCCTCCAGAAATACCCCACAAACTTGGTATCTCTATCAGAAACAATACTCTTTGGTAGACCATGAAGTCGTACCACTTCTTTGAAAAATAAACCTACAACATGAACTATGTCACTAGTTTTCTTGTAGGGGATAAAATGTGCCATCTTTGAAAACCTGTCAACCACCATAAATATGGAGTCATTTCCCCGTTGTGTCCTTGGTAGACCAAGAACGAAATCCATGCTGACGTCCTCCCATGGTCTCTCTGGTACAAGTAATGGCTGATATAATCTAGTGTTCTAGCTCACACATTTCGCCATATGGCATACTCTATAGCTTTGCACAAACCTCTTCACATCTTGCTACAGTTGTGGCCAATAATAGTTCTCACTAACTAGGGCAATGGTCTTATCCCGACCAAAATGTTCGGCCAGCCCTCCACTGTGTTTTTCCTTGACCAGGTTTTCCCTCATGGAACTCCTTGGAATGCATAATTGACCTCCTCTAAACAACATTCCATCTTGGATCAAAAAATCCAACCACTTGGTCCTGTCCAAAGTAAGAGGTGCCAAGAAAGCCTTTTAGGCTTCTGCAAAATGAGGATCTTCAAGGTACAAACCCTTCAGTTCATCAAATCCTACCACTTCCACCTTCATTTCTGTCAACAAACAATGCCTTCTACTTAAGGCATCTGCAACTCTATTTGATCTTCTGCTCCTGTGGTTCAACACAAAGGTATAACTCTGTAGAAACTCAACCCACTTCAGGTGCCTCTGATTTAGCTTCCCTTGGCTATTAATATATTGTAAGGCCTGATGATCAGTATATAGAACAAAATATTTTGGCAACAAGTAATGTCACCACTTCTTTAGAGCCTGAACTATAACATAAAACTCTTGATCATAAACTAAATACTTCTTCCTAGCGTCATTGAGTTTCTCACTAAAGTAAGCAACAAGTTTATCTTCTTGACTCAAAATAGCTCCTATGGCACTACCACTAGCATCACAATCTACCTAAAATACCTTATTAAAATCTGGAAGTGCCAAAACAGGTTGCTCTATAACCTTCTTTTTCAACATATCAAAGCTCTTATCTGCTCCTAAGGTCCACTTAAATTCCTTCTTATTCCCTCTCATTGTTTCTGTAAGGGGTGCACAAATACTGCTAAAATTTCTAATGAATTTTTTGTAAAAACTTGCTAGACCATGAAATGATCTTACTTCAGTCGTGCTTCTCGGAGTAGGCCATTCAATGATAGCTCTCACTTTTTCTGGGTCCATTTTTAGACCTTCGGTTGAGATGAAAAATCCCAGGTACACTAACTCCTTCACGAAATTACATTTCTTCAGATTAATTAACAACTGCTCCTCCCGCAACTTCTCAAAAACCCTTCTGATATGCATCAGATGCTCTTCTAGGGTTCTGCTAAATATTAAAATATCATCCAAATAGACAATGACAAATTTTTCTAAAAATTCTTTCAATACCTCATTCATCAGTCGCATGAATGTGCTTGGTGCATTGGTTAGCCCAAATGGCATGACCAACCATTCATACAAACCTTCTCTGGTCTTGAAGGTTGTCTTCCACTCATCTCCCTCTCTGACATGAATCTTATGATAACCACGCTTCAAATCAATCTTTGTGAAGTACTTGGCTCCACTCAAACAGTCCATAATGTCATCCATCCTTGGCAATGAAAATATGTACTTTATGGTGATCTTATTAATGGCTCGAGAGTCTGTACACATTCTCCACTCTCCATATTTCTTTGGTGCTAGTACTACATGTACTGCACATGGACTCAAGCTCTCCCGAATCAGTCCCTTCCCCAGCAACTCTTGGACTTGCCTATTCAACTCTTCAGTTTCTGTAGGAGTCATTCTATGTGTTGCCTTATTGGGTAAACTAGATCCTGGTACCAAATCTATATGGTGACTCATCTTCCTCACTGGTGGTAAACCCTCAGGCACATTATTAGATATAATGTCTGGAAATTCTTCTAATAGTCCTAAGACTTCTACAGGGGTATCCTTGCATTCTTCCTTTCTAACTCTAGGAACTAATGCATAGCACATATGCTCATGCTTTAAACTATCCAAAAATCTTCCCCCTTCAACTAAACAGATTCTAGCGTTGCTACATACCTTTTCGCTCGCCTCCTTCAAGGGCTTCAACTTATGGTGCACTCTATTCTTCGTCACTGAGTAAGTGTTGGCACGACCATCATGCACTGTAGATAGATCAAACTGCCATGGCCTTCACAACAACAAATGGCAAGCATCCATAGGCAGGATGTCACAGGACCTCATCATAGTAATTCCCAATATTAAATTTCATCGAGCATTGCTCACTGACCAAAGCCCTATGGTCCTTCTATAACCACACAATCCGATATGGATGCGGGTGTCTCCTCCTCTTTAACTGTAACTTAGTAACCATTTTTTTTGAGACCAAGTTATCAGTACTACCATTATCTACAATAATATTATAGACCTTACCCGAACTTCTGCACCTTGTGCGAAACAGGATCCTCCTCTGGTCTAATCCTTTCTCCTCATTCAAAAAGGTCCTCCTTGTGACCATAACTTCTCCTCTCTCTGCCTCCTCAAAATTTTTTGATTCAACACCTTCATCTACTATAGTAGCTCTAACAAGACCCTCAGGTCTCTTATTCATCCTTTCCTGGTGTTGTGGACACTCGTATGCTCAATGTCCTTCTTCGCCACAGTGGAAGCAGGTTCCACGAAATCCTCCTCTTCCAAATCTACGTTCAGATCTACCTCTCCCTCTTGGGTAACCATTGTTCTGATTACAGGGTTGATAGGTGTTCCCCTCTTTTTGCTCTTGGGTATTACTGGTCTCACCAGCCTTCTTATGATCCTTATATTTTTCTCAACTAGTCCTTCCACCAGTTCTTCCACCATGACCTCTTCCTCTTTGCTTGCTCTCAAACCTTCTATTTAGCTTCTCTTCAACCCTTAGGGCAAACTGGTAAGCATCCTCTATGGTGGTCATCCTGACCAAACTTAACTCCTCTTGAATACTTGCTCGTAACCCATTAATATAATGGGCTACCTTCTCCTTGTTGGCCTCTGAATGGCCTGTTCTGATTACAATTTTATAAAACTCCTCTATGTATTCTTTAACAGACTTGCTTGATTGCCTCAAACCTTGCATTTTATTTAGCAAATCTAACTCATAGTCACCTGGGATGAAATGCCTCTTCAACTTCTCCAACATCCGCTCCCATTTGGTTATCCTTTTTTTTTCTCTTTTATTTATGTCTAGTTGCACTCCCTTCCACCATATGCTGGCTTGGTCTTAGAAAACTTGACCCTATCAGGATCTTCAACCTCCTTATACTCAAAGTATTCTTCCAAATCATTGATCCAGTCAATCAACTCCTATGGATCAAGATTTCTAGAATACATAGAAACCTCCATCTTCGGTCTCTTTCCAATCTGAGATATGGCTCTGTATAACCTGGCTTGTGCAAGATCTACTGCCTCTTCTTCTTCCTCAAACTGGTGCTCTTCTTGTTCAACTTCATCTTCACTTCCTTCTTCTCCTCTGGGTTCAAGCCCTCTGCGCAGCTCCTCTTATAGGGCCTGAACTTGCCTTTATAAAGCTCTGAAATCTTTTGCTGACACCATATTTCTTCCACCACCATAGTTTCTTCACGGAGGCATTCTTCTTCACTCTCTTCTCACAACTCTTCCACAGATCCTGGTGCAAGCTGCCTCACTTTCAGTGATCTGCTCACACTCTCAGGAACACCTGGCTCTGATACCACTTGATGGGGACACGGAGAATCGCTCAAATTGTCATTCATTAAACTTTAAAGAAATTACAATACTAACCCACAGACGTAGTTTCTTTTAGCACTTGATCCCCCCCTTCTCCAGATTCATCACCTGGAAGTATATACATCCTCAGCCTCTCCAAGGTCGGCCCTCTCCTCGGCCTTCGTGATTGAACCTTCACATCCTTTACCCTAACTGGCAACTACCATCGGGTCAGCCATGGAAACACGTATTGATGAGTCGTCTAAACGTCTCTAACCTCTAGACATAGCATTTGAGTGGCCGCCATGCTCAACAAGCTTATCGGGCAAGAAATCATGCATTAATGAGGCCTTTGACCGCCTCAAGAAACATCATCTAGGAACACATGCCTTTTCGAATCGTGAACCAGCAGTATGTCACGATATCGTGACATTTTTCTTCCTCACTGCCTTTCTCTTCTTCGGGTCACGATATCGTGACATCTTTCCATTCCGCTCTTCTTTCTCCCTTTCGATCATGAAATCGTGACATGTTGCGATATCACGACATCTTTCCTTTCTGTCTCCTCCTTGCCTCTCGGGTCACGAAATCACGACATTCTTCCTTTCTACTTCCTTCTCACCTCTTTGGGTCGCGATATCGCACCAGCTTGTTCTCTATTTTCTCCCTTTGTTTTGGGTCATGAAATCATGACATGTCGCGATATCACGACCGCTTTGCCTTCCGCTCTCACTCTCTGCCTTGGGTCGCAAAATCACGACATGTCACGATATCGCGACAGCTTTGCCTTTCGCTTTCGCTCTTTGCTTCGGGTCACGAAATCGTGACATGTCACAATATCATGACAGTTTTCTTCCTGGCTTTCTTTTTGCTCCTTCGGTCACGATTTTGCGACATTTTTCTTCAGATGCCCTCTCTCTCTTGTTTCGGTCTTGATTTCACAAAATTTCCTTCGGGCACCGTCCCTCTCCTGCTTCGGTCGCAATTTCACAACATTTTTCTTCTTACGCCTTCTCTCTACTATTTCGGTCACGATTTCGCGACATGTCATGAAATCGTGACATTTTCTTCAGGGCACCTTCCCTCTCCTACTTCGGTCGCGATTTCGCGACATGTCATGAAATCGCAACATTTTTGTGTCGTGCCTTCTCTCTCCTTCTTGAGTCGCGAAAACGTGACATGTCGCGATATCGCGACACTTTTCTCTGTCGCGATATCGCGACATCAAAGCAAAAACTTAGAATTTTTTTTTTTTTTGTTGATGCAAGATTGCTTTGCTACCACCGGATGCTCCTACATCAAAAAACTTCTCTCTAGACTAGACATGTTGAAGCACCTTGCTAACATCTCCCAAAAAATGTCCTAGTCGCTAAGACTTTGTAAGTCCAACTTTAAAGGATATGAAGTGAGTTCAAACAAAAAACTTCCAGCTTCAATGAATGAACAATTTTAAGCCTAGAATTGCTTCCTTGGACTCCAAAAGAAAGAACTTGAAAGAATCATGGGTCTAGAAAGTCTCTTCAAGCTTGAAAAATAAATAATTTAAAGAATAGAGATATAAGTTCAGCACCACATGTTTGGACTTGTAAATGTAGGCAAATAAGTTGACTACATTCTTGGTACCTTTGGAGGATTTTTCTTAGCAACATTTCAAAACCATATGGATTTATTTTTGGGCTATGGAGTCTTGCTTTGCTAACCTAAATTCCTTTCCTTTTGTTATGGGGTCCTTTCTCTCCTCCGTGTTGGATGGAGGATTTTTATCTTGTAGGCCTAAAATCTACTTGGTCGCATTCCACTCCTATTGAGTTGGGGCCCAAAATATTTTAGCCTTCTCGTGAACAAATATCAAGTCGTAGACTTTCTTATATGGAGATTTGTATTGTTTTCCTAACTCTGGCACCCTAGAGTGTAGTGTAGATAGCATATTTGAAATATATATATATATATATAAATTGATCAGTAAATCAAAAAAATCAATTAGATCTTCAACTACCTTATCAAAAATGATTTTAATCCCATCCATAGAATGAGGATGACCATATGGTCTACAAAGATGTGGGAGTCTGTCATTGATGGAGTTGTTCACTTTACCCAAAACTTTGTCCACAGTGGCGATGAGTGAATTAAGGACCTCACATTATTGTTTAACTATTTTCTTTCATCCAATGAGTTCTACCACCATTTGATACATTGTCGCCTCATACTTGGCTAAAGAAACCTACTAGCCAAAGGCTTTGTTTAGTGCATCAATGATGGCATGCATTTCTAGATATTTTCTAGCAATATTATTTTGCATAGCCTCAAATTTAGCTTGCACTACTTGAGTGGTTTGCCAACAGTAATCAATAAACTCTAAGGCTTGAGACAAGCTCTTTGTAGCTTCAAAAAATTGACCCTAGAATATTTTCTTGATTATTTGGCATGCATCTTTGGAGATCCAAGAGGCTTGGATTTGTTGTTGTGTCATGGCAAGCTCTTGTTGTAGGTCCTACAATTTTTTAGAAGAGGCTAGTTCTTAGCATCCTTCACCTATAACTATGTTGGCATTGCACATCATTTAGACTTTGTTGCAATTACTAGATTTGATTTTGCAAGGCCTTTGCTTGTGTCTTCTTCAGCTCAAGGACCTTGGCCAACCACTCTACCTTTTATTTCTCTTTGCAGTACTTGGTTGTCATTCAAACTCCATCTATCTATAACATATTAATGAACATGTGCGCCATCTAAGCATTATCCCTCATTGTGACCTTATTTGTATCTATAATATTTGTTACTATTTGGTAGTTGGCTTTGGTCAATTAGGATGTCATCTTGGACATAGTAGGAGTCATGGATAACATGGATTATCTCTACTTGGGGTCCAACACGCTCAATATCCTTATTGGTGTGGTATTCAACTTTATCCTTTGTTTTTTGTTGTTAAGCCAAACTTGTGGGTTGGGTTGTGCCCGTTGGAGTTAGCATAGGATAGTTGATAAAGGAGATTATGAGAAAATATGATGAGGGGAGAATGCAAGAGAGGGAGGGGAGGTACAAAAGCTGTTGTAGATGTGGGAGGGATGGTTTGAAGAGCTTGAGAGGTGTTCAAGATGGAGAAATGATAATGACTTTAGGAGGCGACCCAATGGGTGCCTCTTGTTACTTAGATGAATGAGGAGAAGGTGGTAGAGAAGACATACATAGTCCTTGTATTGTTGCTCTGAAATGTTTTTCAACTCGAGGGGGCATCATTTGGACCTTGTTTTTCTTTGCTTTAGGACCCTACTGCTCTAAGGGACACCCTAATATTTTTGTGTTATCACCCCCTTTCGATTGCTTTTTGGGGGGTTTGGGAATTATGGGACTAGGACTTTCATGGGGAAAGCATCAATAGTATCAATGTTGAGTTTGTAGTGGCCCCTATTAGGTGGTGCCTAAGGAGTGCTTACGGGTCTGATTGATTTAGGGCCTAGGTTGTTGCCAATATAATCCATCATTGCCATCATCCAGACACCTACAGTGTATTTTTGCTGAAGGAGCTCTTCGATCGAAGGCGATTGCAAGACTTGTTGCCAGCTTGAAGTGACAACATCTAGAACTTGTTCTGTTTGTTATAGGGAGCTAGTCTCTTCCTTCAAATATTACTTTGTAAAGCCTTGGCTCTTAGAGTCACTCCTTTGCTCGTCTTGATTTTCATCATCAAAAAATTCTTCAAACTTTACATCACTTTTTGTGTCGTATCCTTAGCCTTGCCTGCCCATCTTGAACCAAAATATCCACCATTCTTGAATCTTCTTGTTAGTCCAGTTCCTTTCCCCCATTATCTTTTTTATTTTGGCCTTGAGAACATGTTTTAGGTTGTGCTCAGGGTTAGTCTTTTTCCTTTTAATAAAATGTCCTCCATAGAGGAAGTTTAGCTTTAGGCTTTGTTTTTGCCTCAATTCTCTCTTTTTGTGTTGGATCATAGAAAATAGAATACTTGATATTATTGAATGACAATGACCTTACTTAATTAGCAAAGGCATGCAATCTGATCCATTAGATCATAACTAACTGAGCTAATCTCAGCGACACTAGGATATACTAACACCCCCCTTAAGTGGTACTAGGATATACTAACACCCCCCTTAAGTGATACTAGGAGGTAGTGAAAAACAACAATCCAGAAAACAAGTGGCATATCCACAAGTATGAGTCCCGAAAACAAGGCCTGATAAGGTACTCATGTACAATATGTGAACTAAAAATTGTTGTTGAGAGATGATGAAAAACCACTTGCCTGAAAATAAGTAGAAGGAAGATGTGCATGGAGGATGGAGAGGAAGGAAGATATCCTCTTCAACCCCCCTAGGACAACTTCCATCAAGAAGCCTGCAAAGGATCCATCAGATGTCTCAAAAAAAGTAGAGACTCATCGTCGAAAGAATGAAACCATACTCCCAGACTGGTGCTTGTGACACAGATCAAGGCTTTGAGCCATGAAAAAAGGTCACTTAAGAAAACCCCTAGAAACCAAAGTGTCTCTCAAATATAAGAAAGAGAAAATAGTGTGGAAAGAACCACAAGAATCGCAAGGGATGTTCAAATTGACTCCACAAGCATAAGCAGTGGTATCCACCTATATGAACACAATGGGCTGATAACAAGATCCAAAAACTTCTAGATAAACAACAAAAACAAGGGAATAAAAAATGAAGCTAGGTAATATAGAGGAGATGACTAGTTACTAGGATCACACTAGAAAATGTTTGGGAGTGTCAGGTTCAACCGAGAATGCACTTTATAATACAATATTTTAAACCACAAAAAAGTGTGGAAAACAGTTGCAAAACGGAGAATGGACTGCACCATCTTGTCAAGCTCGGAAACACCTTTTCGACGACTATAAATACCTCTATAATCGGGTATCAATATGACCTTCATTTACAAGAAAAACAATGACCTTCTCATTTCCCTCTTGAGAATATTCTAAAAAAAAGCTTTAAAATGATTCTCAAAGGAGAATATTCAAGGCCTTTCCCTTATTCTAAAATTTTCATATTTTAATGCAAAATTATAAAGTGGCCCCTCGTCCACTGAGTATTGAAAAGAAAAACACAAATAAATGTTTAACCCAACTTTAAAAAAAGGAATGGGCCCACAATACCCGGCCCATTGAAAATTGAGTTATTTTTTTTTTTAATTTAAAATACCCCACCCTTTAAAAAGGAATGGGCCCCCCTTCACTGATATATATATATAAAACATAGGGGCCCATGGTGGAGGGGGCAAAAAACCATGTAGCACTTGGAACGGTTTTGCACAGTCAGCGTGTCACCAGCCCTACGACCTCAACCACTCCATGCTGATGGGAACCCTCGTGGAAGAGCTCGGCCTACCCGCTGACATCGCCATCTTTCACATCAACACCAATTATCAGCTTGCCAAGGGTTTTCGGTTCTCAACTTCGCCAATAACAAGTTCAGCGGCAACATTCCCACGGGTCTATGTACTTTCCCAACATGATCCCTTCTCGAGCGCGTGAGAAAAAAAAAAAATTTCCACTCACTATCCAGTCTTCAACTAGCCTTTACACTTGCACCGGAGGACCACAACGCTGCAAATTTTTATGCAAAAAAAATCTTATACTAATCCAGATTTGCCACTTGTCAAAGGCGGATAGGGAGAAAAAACCATTTCTTCGATCGTTGGGGCTTCAAAAAATAACTTTCACTGGCTATCAACAAGGTGACCTGGAACAAACCCTTCTCTAGCAGAGTCGTAGAGGAAGATCGGTCGTCATGTCCGCTATGTCCGCTCCTCGGCACATCAATGCTAGAATCCGCGTAGAGAGACGTCCTGTCACGCCACAAGCCATCAACAGCAAAGGGCCACGTGGCCAGCAAAGTAGGTGAAGGGTGCCTAACCGCCAAAAAAAAAAATTTGATGACTCCGAAAAATGCTAGAGGAGGGGCGGACATGGCCCAGAATTTCGGCGGTTTGTGATTCCGTTTTATTCTTTCCCACTTTTGGTGTCATCTTACGCAGAAAGCAAAGGCCGCTACCAGCTACCGCCTGGAAAAAAAATTCCGTGAAATTATTATTCTCATTTTCTGCTGCTCGTTGCCACGCTTTCCTCAGTCCTCTCGCACGCAGCAATGAAACCTCTTATACGTCCTTCAACCACACTGCTATATCCTCTTCTAAGTCCCTCCATTGTTTTTAAAAAATACTGCCGCCAAACTGCAAAACTCCAGTCAACAGTAGATGAAACCGCTTAATAAAAAACACTGCGGAGCGCAATTACGCAGCGATGCTTGCAGTGGAAATATAAATATCTCCACTCGACGACAGCTCCGCTTGGGGATTTGCTATTTATTTGCGCGCCTGTTCAAGAACCCGTCTGGAAAAAATATTTTGCAGCGACGATTTTAGAAAAAAAGCGTCCCGCAGAGCAGTAGCATCCATTTGTGGTTCGAGGTCCACTGGGACTGATGTCGAGCATCACAGCCCGTTGGAACGCGTCAAGGGGGATGGAAACCGGCCTCGATAGTCAGCATGCCACTGTACGACCGCGAAAAACTCCCTGAAACTGGCGTTAATCTGCTCGGTCTCTAGCACCAGAACAGCTTCGCCTCGCCAAACCGTTGTAAGCACCATAGAAATCGAGCTTGTCATTCGTCCTTGGGCACCGTTGTCCACGGGCAGTTAACGGAAAAAGAAAGGGACGATCACATTTGGCGCATGGCTCTTAACATCACCTTATGTCTCGGCATTCATGTCGGCCTTGAAAAGAAAACGCGTCTCCATCACTGGCACTGTCACTAGCGTCCATCCTGCTCGAGATATGGAAACTCCACCACATCTGCCACTTCAAATACTTCATAGAACTCTTCCTGAAGATAATTGAGCATGTGAAAATAATGTTCCGTTCAGAGAATCTCCACGCCCAGAAGTTGCAGTCACTACGTCGCCGGGAAAAAAATTGTCCGACGGTCAAGCGGAAGAGGAATATGTTCACTCTTTGCTACTACTCGGTATGAGAACTGAACAGACATGAGTAGTAGCAAATGCTGGCAATTTACTTTCTCCTGAATCAAAGCGTTTCAACGCAAAGAGTGTTGACATAGCAGGATCGGTGGGTTCTCCCATCACATTGTGCATCTGCCCATACCAGTAGAGGCTCATCTTTGCTCGAAATCAACTTGACAAATCCGGAAGGGTGGGTTCAATATCTAGCACAAGGAGGGCATCCCCCTAGACCAGCATCGCCAATCTGAAAGTCCAAAAAACAAAGGGTGCAGCATCGAACCAAATCCACTACAACAACAAAGCACTATCACCTAGTAGAGACGACAACAAAATCTGCAACTAGAACCCTAACCTGAGTGCAAAATAAAACAACAAAAAAAATATTTTACTTCCATTAAAAATGCAAAGATCCTTTCTGATAAACCAGATCGGTTTAAACCGGCAAATTTAGAGCATACTCAGATTTTTCATAAAGCTCCTCAAGCTCATAGGGCAAGGAAAGTCTGCTCTGATACCATGATAGAAAATAGAATACTTGATATTATTGAATGATAATGACCTTGCTTAAATAGCAAAGGTATACAATCTGATCCATTGGATCATAACTAACTGAGCTAATCTTAGCCACACAAATTATCCTAGTAACAACTTAGAATATAATTTATTATTCTAACATTGGATTCCTATCTTTTTTCACCTTCAGCCTTGGAGTATGCTTAAATATAGGAGGCTTCTTTTTTCAAATCATATCTCCACTTATCTAGCTCTATTTTCAATTGTAAACGCAAGAGCCTTTGCTTCAGAATATCAACCATTTTTGGAACTTGAGAGTGATCGACTCGTAACTCAAAGGTAAGGGATATAGAGCACCTTTTACTCTAGCACCAAAGTGTGCATCGTCATAGTCCATCGGGTGATAAAATTCAAAGCCAAAAATCTAGTATGTGACATAATAAAGCAGCAAAATTGGCAATCTGGTGAAACTATTTGTTCTTATGATGGTGCCTCTGGAACAAAGTACCAATCTCCAAATTGTGTGTTAGTTGTTAGCAAGTTATCCTTTGCTTCCTTCATTAGCCAAGGAATCCTTCTCTTAATGCTCGAGAGAGTGGGGCCAAGGAAAATGTTATTTAAGCCTAAAAAGTAATTGGACGTCTGGAGGGTTGGTGTCTAATCTACTATAGACAAAACTCTCATATCATTGTCTCAATTTTGAATATGGAGGCTCGAGAATATTTCTTCTTTGAAAAAAGGGAAGAGCCAACCTAGGTAGGATGGATATTGAACAAATTCTCTCTTATCAAACTCTACCAGTTCATGGATTTTGGAGCTAAGCAATTGAGCCCAGTCAAAATAAATGGGTTTTGGGGGGTTGGTAATAGCATAGGCCATGGCCATTTGATAACCATGCACTAGCTTGTCTGAGTCTAAGTAAAAAATGACAACTAGCATAGAAAATATTTCTTGGGCATGGACTTGAAATTATCTAAAGGAATTGGACATTTAGGAAATATTATTATAGGTTCAACTAATTGCTTATTTAGCCAGAACATTATTCTATTAGTATAATGAACGACTTTGTTGTTTCTATCAAATGCCTTCGACACACAAAGGGGAAGGGCTCTAGCAAAAGCTATTGTAAAGCTTTTAGGATTATGAGAGAAAAGTATTTTCCTAGGAATGAAGTACCCTAAGGAGTGCCAGACATTCAAAGTTGGGTGAGCTGTTGAGAATTTCATAGCCTTATGCTCTCCTAGGTCCCTTAGATTTTTTTCCTTGATAGATAGGACTAGATTGAAAATAGTTCCCAAGCGGTCGACTAGCCTCATGGACTCTATGACTATTCTCACAAAGATTTCATGATAGGAGAGATACGCAATTGCTTTTAACTTTTGGTCACAATATGGCTAAGTGCTCAAGTATTTTCAATAAGTTGTAAAGTGCTAGCAAGTGCCTCTTATAAGCCTTTACTAATGATTAGAGCCATAAAAGCATTAATGTGCACAAGCCTTTTGCCATATTTTCCTAAAATTGTAGTTCGTGCGAGCGCCTTGATCCACTTTCCCAAAATTGTAGTTCATGCAAGCGCCTTGATCCGCTTATCCCTTTAATATCTCTACCTTCTATAGCCAATAGCTTTTTGACAACCTTGCTTTTATTTACACACTAGCTTGATAGTAAATACTACTTATTTACGCTATGGTACAAGACTTGTGTGCTTTTTCATGCTAGGTGTTTCAAATATTGACCATTTACCATTATCAACAATGTTTGGCTTTCAGTCATAGTCAATTCAAAAAAGTTGAATTCCTAGGCTCTGATAATTTGATATGGGCCAAACCAAAGCGAATCAAACTTTTGATGCTTCCTGGGCTTAGCTCTATCCTCATCCTATTTTAGCACCAAATCTCCAACTTTGACGTCCTAAGGGGAGGCTTTCTTCTCAAACCATCATTTGACTACATTTTTTTGTTATAAGAAGTTATATAATTTCTTCATTTGTTCTTCCAAGAACAACTACTCAACTATTATTTGCTTCCATAGGCTCAATGTCCGAGAAAACACGTGCTTAATAACTTCATCATTGAAAACTCTAAATGCAATGGCAATATGGCTCTTTTGTCATAAACCAGAGAGTACAAAGATGTCTTCAAGGCTCCTTTCAATGTGATTTGGTCTACCCAAAGCACTTGCTCCAACATCTGATGCCCATTTCTCTAGTACTCCCCACTAGTCCTTTTGATAATCTGCAACAAATTTTTGTTTGTTGATTCAGCTAAACCATTGCCTTGTGGATAATAATTGGATGAGGCTTTTAAGTAAATGCCATATTGAGAGATGAAGTCTAGGACCTTAGCAACCAAGAATGTAGGCCCATTATTTGTTATTATTATTTTTGGGATCCCAAATCTGGTGATCAATTTCCCCAAGAACTTCACCACTACTTCTTGATCTACCTTCTTTTACAGTAGAAAATAGGTTTGTTTTGATGTGTTGAGTTGCCTTGTGTAAGACTAACCGCTGGTTTTGCGCAATTTTCTATGTGTGCTTTTTGCCATTTGTTTGTGAATTTTTGGGATATATCATGCATAAGGGATTTAAACTCGAAATGTCTGACCCTAGTTTCATTTATGGATTGATTGGTCTCGACATTAGCATGGCAATCAAGGAGATTGTTTGCCACATCAAGATTTCTAGGCAACACCAAAAAGAATTGAGTCCCTCAATAAGCTTCTCATTAGTCATGAAGATATCAACATGGCCATGCAGAACTATCAACTGGCTCCGGATATAGTCAGTTTAACTCTTCTGAGAAACTTATTCCTTTGGCTGTAAATAAGTGGCTTGAAGAACTAGATATGCTTTGCCAGTAGGCAAGTGCAATAGTTAAAGAGTGCACAATAGCAAGGAGTGATGTGATTTCTTGCTATAAATTGAGTAAAAGGATCAGTAAGATTGTGTCAAGCTTAAAGGAACATCAAGAAAATGCAACATTGATTGGTATCGCACATCAGTTTATCAAAAATATGTAGCAATCCATCAAGGAAGTTGCACCTTCAACCAACTCAGCACCATTGATAGAAAGAATGAAGTTCATAGGGGAGCCACTTATTTGTGGACAATACAAGGCCTTTGCAAGACTTCTGGAGTTGGTGCAGCAGACATCCCGAATTGGTGTGGTGGGAATGGGAGGATCTGGAAAAACTCTACTTCTCAGAAGACTCTTCAACAGTCAGCATGTTGAAAATGTGTTAGGCAATGACTTGCTGCTTTGGCTCACTATTTCACAGACTCTGTCCTTAACAAACCTTAGAAATTATCTGAGTTGCCAAATAGCCATCAAAACAAATGAAAGTTTCAACCATAGGGATAGCAAATATGATGTTAATGTATGGTTGAATAAGACAATGGGTAAATACAACTTTGCCTTGTTCTTAGATGATGTTTGGAAAACAAGTGCAAACTTCTTGTTAGAGGAGTTAGGTGTGTCTTGGCCTCCTCTTAAAAGTAATTCCAGCTTTGTTGTTGTAAGTTCTAGAAATAAGACGGTGCTCTTACAGGTGGGAGTTCCAATGTGAACATCTATAGAATTGCAAAAGTTGGAGGAGGATGGCAGTTGGCAAATGTTTACTTCTCATGCCTTTCTTCATACTGATGGAAATATACCATTGAGCATTACCGAAGAAATAGCCAGGAGTGTTTGCAAAGAATGTGGAGGACTTCTTTTAGCCATCAAAGTCATTAGGTGGGCAATTGTAGGCATCACTGATTCAAAGGAATGGAAATTCATACTCAAGACACTGCCGAATGCAGAGATAATTAATTATGGTGATGTTTCATACTTGCTTTATCGTAGGTTGTGATTAAGCTATGATGCTTTAGCCAACATTGATACTTCTTTACAATTCTGCTTCCTCTACCTTGCTGCCTTCACAGAGGACCAAGTAATTCATAATCCAAGTGTGAGCATGTTATGGATGGGAGAAAGGTTGTTGGCTAGGCATGATCCACTCCAAATTGGACAGACTTATGTCAACTTGTTAGCAGATCGTTGTCTTATTGAAGGCATCCAGAATGATAATGATGGGTGCATTTTGTTTTAGGGTGCATGATGTCCTGCATAGTCTAGCACAACAAATTGCTCACAAGGAAAAAAATGTTTCTTTCATGCAAGCAGAGGTTCATTTGAATGTCCATCCAATGATTTTTTGGGACGCATTAGAATTTCATTGATGGACTACAAATTCAAGAGTGTGTCTAAAACACTCAGAGGTCCACATATCCACTTGTTAATGATTCATAATAATCCTGAACTGAGACAAATTCCAAGAAGGATCAGGGAGTATGGCCTCTATTCCAGTACTGGATTTGACAGGCGCATCCATCCTATCCTTGCCAAAAACCTTGAGGTGTTTGAAACATCTGGTGTGCTAGAGGTTATGAGTTGTGCCTATCAAGAGACTACCTAACTCTATTACTGCTCTTAGAAACCTTCAAATACTTGATCGCGAGATCTGGTATTAGGTAACTTCCAACAAGCATTAACAAGTTGAGTTCAAAGCAAATTTTGGACATTATTTTTTGTGAAGAATTGCAATTCATACCTTATGGACTCTCACAGCTTACATCTTTGGAGTACTGGTATACTTCTCATTCTCCACATGCATGGAAAAACATCGAGCATAGTAAGCAGAAAGGGCTTGCAATTTCAATTAATGATTTGGATACCCTAAAAAAACTCAAAAGGCTGCACCTAGGAAACAATGGGGAATCAATACAAGACTGAGTGCTGGGAAGCATGACACAGATGGAATCTCTACACTTACATGTCACAAATATGAAAAGCCTACCACATGACATGATTGCCACGTCAAAATAAAGGAAGCTCTCCTTAGAATGCCCTCAATTAATCCAAATGGAATATACATTTGTGGATTTCAACACCTGAGCACTGTTCACCTTAATCATTGTGACATGTTAAAACAACTACCTGACTTGCACAAACTTGTGAATCTCAAGGAGCTAAAGATCATTGCCTGCCCCAACCTTGAAAAGTTTCCAAAGGTATTTGGTAATAAGGGAGCATTTCCTAAGCTGGAAATATTTTCATTGATTCAGCTGCAGAAGCTTTAGAAGTTGCCAATACTGCAGGAAGGGGCAATGCCTTCCCTTGATACTTTCTCATTAATGCTATGCGAGTCATTGCAGATGCAGCCAAAGTGTTACTGGAATTTGAAGAGAATAGGAAAAATAAGAGTATACAGTTGCTCAATGGTTCTCAAGGGAAATGGAAGGAAGCTTCATCAAGACAAACACAGATGTGCAAATGGTCACAATGTCTACTGCAGACATAGAAGCATTGCTACAGCAGTGGAATGGAATAATGAAGAGAGGAGAATATTTGCATTACAGTGAATTTTGGTCCAATGAGTTATTACAAGATCTTTCAAGTTTCTTCTGGCATTTGTTGTTTCAATTTTGACTGATAATTTTTTAATTTCTAAGTCATTCAAAATATAGACAAGGAGAAGGATGGAAAATCGAAGTTTTAATAGCCTTGTCCTATTTTGAATTGTCATGTTGCACATTCCATTCAATGCAGATTACAGAACAATGAAGATGCATTTGAATATACACATCAAAATAAATATGGCTATCGAAACTTGAAAATCATTTTTTTTTTTAAATACTTTTCCATGCGGCCATTGTATTTGCTCTCCAATTGGACATAACTTCCTAGACCTTTTTTAACCTCTCTAAAATAGCAACATTAAGAAGTTCAGATTCTGCTCAATACCCTGAGGAACCCTAAATATTAAATATTATGCTTTAGCATTTGGGCCCTTCGAGATTTAAAATCAACGTAGTTCCATTTTTATTTGAACTTTGGTGTCATGTATTTCTGTTGAGTTAATTATTACCTTGCAGATGCGAAAGGCGTTCAAACACATGAAATACTTATAACTTACATTTCCATGTAGCTATGGTATATAACTTACATTTCCATGTAGCTATGGTATTTGCTGTGTGTGTCTCTCACAACTTACTTTGCCATGTCACTATGGTAATTGCTCTATAGTTGGGCATAACTTGCTAGACCTTTTTTTGTACATCTCTAAAATAGCAACATTAAGAAGTTTAGTTTCTGCTTAATACCCTGAGGAACCTAAAATATTAGATATTATGCTTTAGCATTTGGACCCTTCAAAATTTAAAATCAACGTAGTTCTGTCTTCAAAGTTGATCAAAAACATTGCATTTTGACTTGTCCCATCATCATGACCATTTTTACTTGCCATGCCCCCAACAATTGTACTAACTCCTAGATTGACAAGAGACCAGAATAATCAAAGCTGTAAGTATAAGGAAGACCAAAATAAAAGTAACAAATCTATGTTAAAGATGGTGACTTGGAAACTCTGGAAACGCAGTTATTGGAGTCAGGACGACCACCTCAAATAAGTAGAAACTTTTGGGAAGACTTCTCAAATGAAGGAAATGAGGAACCAGCAGAAAACAATATCAGAAATGGTGAGAACTTAAGGAACTTTTTAGATTTAGATTTTATATAGTTTTTAAAATAGAAAAAATAAAAAATAGTTGAAACCGATTTTCCAGCATCAGAAACTCCTAGGGAGTGGTCAAAAACCAACAGAAACATTTGTAAATATAACAATTTTGGAATTTTCTAGATCCTGTTCTGAAGTTCCACTATGTTCCTGGATGAAGAACATTCTATACTTCCAGAGATGAATTTCTAGGATACAAAGTAAAAATGGGGAAAAAGTAGATCTTTCTCCGAAATATAAAATCTAAATATAAGTGTACTATCGAGAAATTGCTTTGCAAACATTACTTAAACAAACAATGTATTAATGTCTCCAAGACAAGAATCATAGTTGGTTCCAAATAGCCACTTCACTTTCACATTATTTTTATTTTGAAATTTTTGCAAGGAAACTTGATTCCAATATGAACTTGGTATCGTTCAGCTTATCACACACAATACAATATATGAAGTAGAAAAAGAAATACTAAATTTGATTACACGATACTGTTGGTTACGAATCTGCCATGAGAAAAGTATTTTGTGTTAACGTGCCCAGATTCGCCCACCAGATTGAAAGGCTGAAAGGAAGGAATGCCTTCCGTGCCAATCTTCGGAGAAGGCTGGCTTCCTGTGGGGTTTTATGGTTTAAGATGAGAGTGCAGGAAAGGGATAAAAATGCGGAAAGAATTTATAAGTGTGATTGGAATTGGGTGGGTGGAACTAACAGTACGACAACACATCAATCACCACTACTTACTGCAACATAAATACAAAGCATAACCAGAAACTGCCAAATCTAAGTATACTTTTTATATAAAGAAGTGTACGCACAGCTACAATGGTCCCCTAACAGACATTCCCTACAAGGAACTAACAGTACGGAAATGCATCAATCACCACTACAGACAACAACATAAATACAAAATGTAACCAAGAAATGTCAGATCCAAGTGTATGTGTTATGCAGAGAAGTGTACGCACAGCTACAATGGTCCCCTAACAGACATTCCCTCCAAGGAACTAACAGTACGGCAACGCATCAATCACCACTACGGACAACAACATAAACATAACACACAACTGAAGGAACTGCTACCTAATTTATTCTATGTATCCTCTGATCTATGAAGTCCAGGAGTACTTGGCCATCAAATGCTGGAGTTCAGAGTTCAGCACAACAGCGAGCAATGACACAAGAAATATGACAAAAGAGAGGCAGCATAAAAAATAAAAGTAGTAGAACAGAGCCAGGTATATACTTTATATTAAGAAGCAGAAGCACAGCTACAACGGTTCCCTAACAGACATTCCCCTTCCACCACTTACAATGAAAACGTGGTGGCTATTTATAGCCCGAGTCCCTCCCGATTACATTAATGGGCACAAAGTCCCAGTCAAACATTAGCTTACAAAAGCGGCCATGGAGCTGTTGATGCTGACCTTTGTCGGGCAAGACTGTACCTGCAGTATGATCTCCATAGAGGCTATACAGATATGTGGCAGCACGTTATGTAGAACTTCTCATCGACAGGAATGCGGGTAGCTGAAGTAGGTAGAACCTCCAATCAGCTTTAAATGAGGCAGCTGGCATAAGTAGTGCAACCCATGCTTGTAATTTTTCTCGGCACATCTTGGCTTAGATCCCAAATTTGGACACTTGTCGGATGATGCTGCTTGACATGTGCTTGCCTTGAAAGGCATTTTATCCAACTTTGCCGAGGATCAGAGCGTTGTCGGGTTACGCAGGTAGAAAATAGCACAGTCAAGAAGGCCTTCATGCCTTGGGTGCATTTCTGAGTTTATTCCCCTACTATGCACCTGTCAAAGGGCGCACTCCGACTTTGCTACGAAGTCAGGTTGCACACAGGTGAAGGCTGATTTTTGCTGCCATACGGACCTCACCCTGGAAAGGGGGTGCACTCTAACTTTGCTGCGAAGTCAGATTGCACCCCAGCGCTTAGTCATTTTTCCTGCCAGCCTGCTACCAAGTGCGCCCAAAAAGTAGGGCGCACTCCGACTTCGTTGCGAAGTCGGGTTGCACCCAAAACACTTGTTCTTCTGGTTGATTCTGTCGCACTGTGCACTTTGCACTCCTGCTACGCTCCAACTGGAGGGCGCACTCTGACTTCGCTACGAAGTAGGACTGCGCCCTGGAACTTAGCCATTTTTTAGGGCAACTTTTATCATTTTTGAGATTTTACTAAGGGGCTCAAGAGAAAGAGGGAAGAATGAGAATGTAGGGAAGAGAGAGAAAGGAGGAGAAGAGGAAGGGGAAAGAGAAGAAGAGGGAAAGGGAAGAGTAGCTCTCTTACAAAAATTAAAAACATTGCACCCCATGCAAAATGTGACAACATTTTTGGTGGCTCGTGGGGTGTCGAGCTCGCCTCGGTGCAAAGAATCCATGCCTTCATCCATTGGGTGTAGAGGAACTTACTTCCCCTGCCTTCTACTACTCTAGTCGTTCCCCTCACAGTAACTATTTTTCAGATCCACTTCTGATAGCTGCCTCCTTAGATTCGCCTTCTGAATGCTCTCCAACGCTGGCTTCTGCCTCACAGATGTGCTTATATGTGGCCTGGGCTTGGCCCCAAGATTTTTCTTTGAATGGTCGGTGGTCAGCAACTTCTAACATTGTGTGGAATGCAACGACCGCATGCAAGTTGATGGTGAGGTATCTTTTTCCCAGCTCCTGGAAGTAGGAGCTGATCTTGCAGCACTTGGACACCATATGGGTAACCTAACTTTCTTGAATTGGCTTAGTCCAACTATCGATTTCAGCTGTATTTGCCTCAAAGGATAGCCAATTCTTTTTCACTTGCTCATGGGTGAGAAACTCACCATTCTCAACATAGCCCGGGCACCCTAGTTCAGAGAGAGTGTGAAGGGGAGACAAACAAATGTCTCTTTCATGTTCGAATGCATCTAGCATTCGTATGGCAACTCTCACCTCTTCTATTTTCTTAAAATACTTATGCAAGGTTACCCTTGCATCCACCCATTCTACAATGAATGAGGACATGGGGGAGAATTGGAGGCCATCGCGCTTGTGTTCTTGAAGTTTTATTGCTAGGTCCAGCCATTGCTTCACCTAGCGTTCGGTCTCCTCTACCACAGGCTTTCCCTGGGCAGAAACTTCTTGGATCCTAGATGCAAAATCCAGGACCGACATGGCTTTACACATGTGGGGCTTGCATCCCCACAACAAATCAACCCGCATATCTTTAAATTTGCTCTTTGAAAAGGCCATCGCTTGAGATGCTTTCTCTACAGATTGTGACTACGCTGCTTCAAAGACTCCTGGAGCTAAGAAATCTGCTCTAGGGCTACCTATTTTTTCGTTGCGACTTCTTGCTGAGAAGCGGCCAGCTGGGCTTTCAAATCATCTATTTCTCGCTGCATCGATTCCAGCTGCTCAGTGGACCTAGACAGGTCCTCTTCAAGCTGTCTTGTTTTGTCCTACTATAGCACCCTAAAATTGGCGCAGTGAAATTATAATAATTACATTCACCCTAGTAAATAATTTAAATTCAAATTTTAACCTCCCAAACCGCCCGTTAACCATCGGGTAATCCGTTTCCCCCTTTTCTATGCCATTTTTAGAGGTTGTTTTGACCGTTTGATGATATCGTCGCCGATCAGACGATATCGCCCCAGATCTGACGATTTCGTCTGGGCTAGGACGTCCAGACGATCTTGTCGCAAAACTAATTTTGCACAATTAGCTTCTGTTCCAACGGGTCTCTAATCCGGGTAGAAGCGTGTCTGCATCGTTAGGGACCCTCCCCCATTGGAGATCTCCCAAATAGGGATGATCTCCAACCTCCTAACTACTCCCCTAAGCCTATTTAATCCTTAGGACCTTCCCTTCCCAACCCCTGGCTGAAATTCTCTGTAACTTAACTTCATACACGTTAAATCATCCCAAATTCACACTTGCAGTAGTCCTATACCAATTTTGTTGTAGGTACCTTAGTGTTTTTCAGCCGGAGCAAGATTTCATCGTCGTCGACGAACCTGTTCAGATCGGAGGTGATCCTGTCGAATCAGAGACGATTTCGTACCAATGTGGGATGATTTCGACTGTAGTCAACATTGAGGCAATCAGTGCCTGAAGTTTGCATTTCTTCTCCCCTTTTTCTGTTGTTTTATGTTGTAATTAGCAATTTTATTCAGTATTTTATGTTATTTTGCATTTGGAGTTCACCCATATAGCTTAAGTTGCATGATAAGATCATAATTTCTCATTAGAATATCATAATTTGTTTGAATTTCTATTCATAACTATTGTTCAGTATTCATATTGTTATTTTGTGTTGTTTCCCTCTGTTATCATAGTGGTATTCTCTGTATTTTGCATCTATTTTTCTGTTTGCAGGTCTTTGACGAATTCGTCTGACGAATTCGTCAGATCTCAGATGATCTTGTCTGATCTCAGATGATTCTATCAAATTCCAGATGATCCTGACTGCTTCAAACATCAGAATCTCCATCAGACATCCGGATCAGGTATTCTTCATTTATATTCTATAATTTCTCTATTTTTTGTCTTTAAATCTATTTTTTGTATTCATTAAATCTGCACTTTCATATAGATTAATTTAGATTCATTTGGCCAAACCTAGGATATGAATGCTTAAGACTAAAAATGAACACATTAAAACACATTCCAAACCTAGGCGTGGAAACTGCCATTAAATGTTTCCTGGTGAACCCACCATCCATCGAAAAATCACCAATATACACCTCCCTTGAGAGGCGGGACCTTCGCAAGTCCTCTCAGTCCGAGGTACCGCGACATCCTTTTCCCATCCTCCTTCGGGCACGGATCCTATAGCCTGAAGGTAAGGATGCAAAAAATTTGGAGCGATACATTTTGGTGAACCCGACGTGAATGCATTGTAAACCTTTTGAAAAACAAAAACAAAAAAAAATATAAATATATATATATATATATATATATATATATATATATGTATACAAGAAAAACAAAAACAAAATCATCATTTCAAGTTTGTATGTTTTAGATTCAATTCTAAATAGTAGATGCTAAATATTACTTTTAGAAGTACTAAAGAAACCATGAGTTTTTACTCAAATCAATATGAGCCCATTAGTAATGTTGGAAGAATTCAGCCAAATACATTTGTTGATTATGACCAACCTCATCCCTATTCAACACCACCTCCATCACACTTTTCTCATTTTTCATCCATAACCCAACAAAACAATCCCTTTGCCAATCCTCTTCATAACGATATTATCTATTCTCCCATATATCCATATTATGTCTATCAATCCACATATAATCCTCCTCCACCTTTTCAATATTCTTCTTTCAATACAACACATCCATTTCAACAAGAAAATACTTATTCTTCCAATTCTACCATGCACTCACCTCATACTTCGCAATCTTCCTGTCATCATTCTACCCATAATAAAGAAAGTAGAGGTGAGAAACCATTAGGTCCTTTTATGACGAAATTCCTAAGGCATTTATCAAAAACCTCTCAAAAACCTTCATCACGTACATTTACAAAGCTCAATCAACCAATGGATATAATTCTCAAGCATTTACTTGACACAAATAAGATTGAACTCCCTTCCATAAGACAACTTGATACCATAGTAGATTGGTTTAAACCTGAGCTACATTGTGAATATCATAGAGTAGATGGACATATGACACAAAATTGTAAAGATTTAAGATGTGCAATTCAAGATTTGATTGATAAGGGTCTTTTTAATATAAAGGAATTACAATCTACAACTGATTATAAATCTCCAGTAAACAATCAAACTCCTACACAACAAATACCAATAATCAATCAAGACATGGGGATCTCCCAAGAACCCCTATTCAATTATCAACAACAAGAAACCAATCAAATATTGCATGTTAATGTGTCCCATCATGATGATATTATTAATATTGTAACAAAAACTACAAATGAGCAACCTCAAGTTCAATCAACTCAATCTGATATTCAAGATATGGATTCCTCATTTGACCAACCTTCAAAACTATCTTTGGCTCTAGAGAATGATCCAAAATGGAATGTAAGCATAGAAAGCTCATCTTTAGAATCAAAATCTCAATCTGAAATCCACTTTGATAGCCAACAACAAGTGATTAATCCTCAAGCAAAGATATCCCTTTTAGAAGTATTACAAATTTATCACAAGGAAATTTTGTTCAAA
This sequence comes from Wollemia nobilis, assembly GCA_028583015.1. Classification (NCBI taxonomy): domain Eukaryota; kingdom Viridiplantae; phylum Streptophyta; class Pinopsida; order Araucariales; family Araucariaceae; genus Wollemia; species Wollemia nobilis. The sequence continues at coordinate 14,412,973 of JAQPPZ010000733.1, forward strand.
ATACCTAGCCAACAATTTGTTCCTCATCATATTTTCTCTAAGAACATAATTAATGGTGTAAACCCTCTTGAGGTTAACCATATTTCATTCTATGATGAGGAGATTCCTTCCTCTACTCCACAAGAAGACTCCTATCTTTACATTACAGGATCTAGTAAAGAAACACTTGTTAAAACTATCATGGTAGATAATGGCTCCTCTCTTAATTTATGCACTTATCAATTATTCCAAAAACTCAAAACAAAGGAAGAAGATATTAATGAATCAAATGTTATTATAAAATCTTTTAACAATGAAATTCAAGAAGCTCAAGGTACTATAATTCTTCCCTTTAATATTGGATCCAAGATCCTGGATACTTTATTTTATGTAGGATATTGTCCTTCACCTTACAACCTACTTCTCCAGAGTCCTTGGATTCATACGATGAGGGTTGTCCCTTCCACTCTTCACCAATGTTTGAAGTTTGAACTTGCAAATAAAATTGTTACCATACATGGTGACCCAACACCATTTGAAGAATATTTAACGGTTGAAACATCAAGTTCTATACATTCTCTATTATCACAATTATCTTCTATCCATCACTTTTCTTCATCCATATATGATCATCCTTGTTTACCAAATAACACCCATGCATATCTTTCACATATACTTTCTCCATCTTATCAAGACTTGGAATATAGTGATAAGAATGAAGAACTTTCTTATCCTTCTTACATTTTATTTTGTAACATGATCAATTTTACACATATAAAAGTCAAATCTTTTGCTACATTATTCTACATTATAACAAAGCTTTTGTTATCACTACCTTTTATTCATCACCTTCTATTCTTACCTTCACCTCAACCAGATTATCCTTCAAAACCTCCTTTGATTTTGAAGCAACCTTAGACATGCTATACTCAAATAACCTTGTATAGTGTATATAGATCATCTTGTATATACCACCAATTTCAATTCATAAATTAAAATCAAAATACAAAAAAATCAAAATCCTCAAAATATTCAAAAAAATACTAATGCAACTAAGGACCTTAAAGGTAAATTTGAGCCCAACTGGCTTGGACCATACATTATTATTGCTAAATTTGAATCGGGAGCATACAAATTATCTACCTTAGATGGTAAAGAACTTAAAGAACCCATGAATATTTTGCATCTTAAACGTTACTATGTATAAATTTGGTCATTTCATCCTTGTATATATTTGTTTAAAAATAATTCAAAATCACTATCTTGTATTTCTTTCAATTTATAAATTCAAAAACACCAAAAACATTCATAATCATCAAAATCTTCAAAACTATTTGTTGTATTTATTTATGGCACTTGTTAATTTTTTAAAAACAAAAAAAATAATAAAAATATCAAAACAGCAATATGCTTGACTCTTTCGAAACCAAAACAATATAAAGAAGAAAGAAAGAGTCAGTATTCTCAAAACTTCTCAAAAAGTATTTATATATATTTTCTTACAAATGTTGCAGTTATATGTTTCAAATTATTTTTGATAAATTAGCATTTATTTGGAATCCCTCACTTGCACACTCACAAAAATAAATATCTTGATTTTATCTGGCATGATTACTAATCTCTCTTATATCAAAGTCCACAAAATTCAATTAAATAAAGTTTGAGCATAGAGAATTGATCTTGTTATTTACTTAAACCAAGCACATCTTTTCACAATAAAATGATTATATTTGTAATTTCCATGTTTTGCTACATAGTAGAAGTGATTTCTTGAGCGAAAAGTTTCCCCTGCTATCCTATCATGCACATGGTCTAGAATCTTTGAGAATTGGCAAAAGGACAAGCTCACCCCTACCCAGAATAAAAATCCCTTGCTCTACAGATAATCCGAGCAAGTATCCCTAGCAAAGAAAAAGAAAAGAAAAGTTCAAAGAAAAAGAGAAAAGAAAAATGTTATTTTATATCATTACAACAATATTTCAAGCACTATCTCAAAAATCAAGCAAAAAAAAATACAAAAAGAAAAAGAAGCAAAGTTCAAAAGAAAAGCAAAAGAAAGCAGAAAGCAAGAAAGCAATAAAATCCCTTTCCCTACCCTTTGAAAAGAAAAGAAGGGTTGATGAGCTTGAATCCCTGGAATTCTCAATTATTCGAAAACTGTGAGGTAAGCCCCATAACAGGTGGTTTGTGCCCAACCTGCTTGGCCTTGGGTAACTCCTAGCGTGGTGATATGTCTGTCACATTAGCGACCTTCTTTTGTACAGACCTATGTCTGCTTATGGATTAGCTAGCTCTTGATAATCCGACCTACATAGTAGTCTAGTATGGTTATATGCATCTACATCATGGTTAATGAACACTTATTTGGTTTCTTCAAATCACTTGTATCATATTATCTTGCTCAAAGCTGGTAAATGCACAAAGCAATTGCACACACATTTGTATTTGAGAGATTTTGTGTATCATTATGATAAATCAAGATCGGAAATGAATTCACATATGCACATGGGATTCCTTATAAATCTAACTTTTGTCTTCAAAATACTTTGAAATATTCTTTTTGCAACTTGTTTGGAATAATTCAAGTACAGTTGTTTAGCATAAAGACAACTATATAATAGAAAAATCAAAATTTTCTTTCAAAACTATACAATCAAAACATATATATTTGGTTGACTTTCGCGACGATGGTATAGTTCCAAAACCAAAATTGGAATTTTATGCCTAGCGCAAGTCCTCATCTTCATATTTTTTTGTTTATTAAAAATCAACCATGCAATAAAACTATCTCTTTTTTATTTTTGCGATGATGGTATAAGTCTATACCTACATATTCTATGCCTAGCGCAAATCATTGTAACAATTTTTATTCCCCATTTATTTAAAAATCATGAAAACCATATGACTTAATTCATTATGTTACACAAATTATGCTTTTAAAGAATAAGCACATTTTCATTATTTCATGTCATTATGTCAACCTTCAATTTTGCAATGATGGTATAATTCCTAAGGAATTATTCAAAAAATTTTATCACACTTAGGAATTTATGCCTAGCAAAAATCATTTTAACATTATTTCATGCATACTATTTTTATGAAAATCTGAAAAACAAACCATCATCATCATCATTTGCACCATTGCACCAAAGTCTTAAGACAGTCTCTTAAGCACTCTTTTACTTTTAACAATATTTCTATAACTGGGATTAGCTTGACGACCGAGTGAGCAGCGACTCCATGAAATGGTCTATAATAGCGACAATGTCCTTTGAAATTATTGTTAGAAGTCTCTTTTTATTTTTTACTACATCACATTACAAACAATCAATTTATTACATCAGATTATTTCATTTAAAATATTACCGCATGACATCAAAATTATAAATTTTCAAAACGACATAATTTCATGAATCCTCAATCCAATTATCAAATCAATCAATCAAACATAAAAGCATCATAAACATACACATAACACAAGTCATATGATCAAAAACATCTCATATATATATCACAAATATATATACATCATCAAAACTGGATTGGTATGCCACAATCTACCTCGGCATACTCAATCCTCTATCAAAAAATAATAAACCTACATATCAATTTGTACAAAGCTGTGTAGTCCTCTAGCCTCGAGAGCCCCTCGAGCTCTCTGCCTCATCTCCTCCCCCGCCCTGAGGTGGAAGAGGTGGCCCCATCATAGTCCTGTGTAGTGCCGTGAGTCCTAGTCCTCGATCGGGATGATGTCCTAGATGACCCAATCATGATCGGCTCCGTGATGTTGGCTAGGGGGTAGTCTATCCTCCTACGGCACCGATGATAGTATAAAGCCTGGTAGAAAGTAATTTGGGCAATAGCTCGTGTCAGCTCCCTAGTGCTCGCCCCTCGCCCCGTGCCCCGAGGCGTGCAATCTCTCCGTGTTACCTCCTCGGTCGTGCGGCCTCATCCTGTAGTGTCCGCACCTATGCCCAGAGATGGATCTCTCTCCGCTCGGAGAGTAGCCATCTCGCTACTCTCCCCTGTGTCAACACCCTTGCCCTTATCGGGCGATGGTGGCCTCTCTCTCTATGGAGAAGGGGGTCTCGCCTCCCTCCTCTCCCTCTGTCGTGGCCTCTCCTATGCCTGTGGCCTCCTCAGCTCTCTCCTGTCGTGACCCTGGGCCACCTCCATAGCCGCCTGGCATCGCCTCCCTATCCGACGCACAACTGCATGTATCGGACCCTGAGCCCTCGTCATCCGAGGAGGGTGGATGCCTACGTACCAGGCATCATAGCCATCGGCTACCCCTACGTCATCCCCATCCACTGGCTGAATGGGGGCATCGTCCGTGTCCTGACTCCAGAAGCGCTGCATGTCTGGAGCCCCGCTCACTATGGTGTTATCCCAGACAGTCCAAGAAAACTCATAATCCCTGAGAGATGGGATCCCCTGCTGTAGACCGAACTATCACAAAACTCGGTCATAGCGGTGGAGCTCCACCTCTCCCCTCTCCATCCAAAGCCAGCAAACTCGCCTGACGTGAGCCAACTCCTGTCCATCCTCGGCCCACCCTGGATGCTCCCTCCATGGCCTCCAGGTAATCTGGTCTGGGACTAGGTCATCTAGTAGTCTCCGGGACATAGGAAGGTCGATCCACCGTTGTGACCCTCTTCGGAGCCACCAATAGAAGACTCGGGGCCTCTCCCCATCAACCCCTATCAGAGGAAGCCCTATCGGCCTCCGCACTGCAATGTGCTCCCAGCACCAAACCTGTAGGAGCGATGTCATCACCAGACATCGACCGCCCTTGTACACGACCCCATATAGGATCCTGTACAATCGGCATAGTACAAAACTGCCCCAAGAGAACCTGTAGCCGTGGTCCCGCATGTCGTAGATCACATCTGCCAGCATCCACGGCACCCTGCACCCGCTCTGGTGGCACAGCAGAAGTCCACCAACTACTCCAGCTAGAACCCGTGTGAGTCTAGATGCCCCAGGCATCTGACGCAGTGCCTCGATATTAACTTCGCCCTTCTCTAGGGCGAAGCTCGGGTCACCACACAATCGTCCCATAGCATGGCCCTGATTGGCCGTAGGAGTGATCAATCATCCTTGTATGGGGATTCTTAGAATCCTCCATACATCCTCCAAAGTGGGAGTCATCTCCCCTGTAGGTAGCCAAAAACATGAAGAACCCGGATACCATCTCTCTGCTAGGGTCGTCGGTAGCCCCATATCTGTAGACACTTGTGGCATCTCCGCCACATCTTTGTAAGCGGCCTATGCCGGCTGATCCTGCTCTGCTGTGTAAGAGCGGCCAAGTCATCTCTCAAACCTCCATACTTCCATTCCCTACTCTTTAGCAAACCTCTCTACAACATAAACAACAAAACAACAAACAATCATTAATAAACAATTCAAGTATTTAAAAATGCAAGTAAAATAAGTTCAATTTTATGCAATTGATGATATCGTCCACTATTGGACGATATCGTCCCAAATTTGAGCATAATCGTCTCCGATTTTGCAAGCCGAAATCGTCCCTAATTTGACGAAATCGTCCCCCTTTCGCCGATTTCGCCCTTAGACGAAATTGACGAAATTGAGACGATTTCGTCGAAATCGGGACGATTTCGTCTCGACGACGTCGACGGCCCAAAAACGGCCGTGATGCTCAAAATTCATCTAAAATTTACCTAAAAAGCATGTAAAATCAAATTAAAGCATTCTAAGTTAAGTCTAGACTCTTACCCGTAGACCGCGTCGGACCTCTGTTGATCTGTGCGTCGTCTCCACCATTTTTGCTTCAGAGCTCTAAAAACCAGTAAAAATGAACAATAAAAATGAATTAGGGTTTTACCCTATTTTTCTTAATTTTATTCAAAAATAATTTTTGCTTTTCCGCGTTTTTACCTCAAACGTTCGATTTGGGTAAAAACACGGAGGGGGCACCATAGTAAGCTGTCGTACGATTCGACCAAGAATCGTCGCCTAAAAATGGGAATAATTTTTTGCTTTCTCGTAGATCGAGAAGAACTCATCTTTAACGCATTTTCTTCGGAAAATTCGCTAAAGAGGGGGCAAAATGTAGCACCCTAAAATTGGTGCAGTGAAATTATAATAATTACATTCACCCTAGTAAATAATTTAAATTCAAATTTTAACCTCCCAAACCGCCCGTTAACCGTCGGGTAATCCGTTTCCCCCTTTTTCGTGCCATTTTTAGAGGTTGTTTTGACCGTTTGACGATATCGTCGTCGATCAGACGATATCGCCCCAGATCTGATGATTTCGTCTGGGCTAGGACGTCCAGACGATCTTGTCGCAAAACTGATTTTGCACAATTAGCTTCTATTCCAACGGGTCTCTAATCCGGGCAGAAGCGTGTCTACGTCGTTAGGGACCCTCCCCCGTTGGAGATCTCCCAAATAGGGATGATCTCCAACCTCCTAACTACTCCCCTAAGCCTATTTAATCCTTAGGACCTTCCCTTCCCAACCCCACGGCTGAAATTCTCTGTAACTTAACTTCATACACGTTAAATCATCCCAAATTCACACTTGCAGTAGTCCTATACCAATTTTGTTGCAGGTACCTTAGTGTTTTTCAGTCGAAGCAAGATTTCATCGTCGTCGACGAACCTGTTCAGATCGGAGGCGATCCTGTCGAATCAGAGACGATTTCGTACCAATGTGGGACGATTTTGACTGCAGTCAACATTGAGGCAATCAGTGCTTGAAGTTTGCATTTCTTCTCCCCTTTTTTTGCTGTTTTATGTTGTAATTAGCAATTTTATTCAGTATTTTATGTTATTTTGCATTTGGAGTTCACCCATATAGCTTAAGTTGCATGATAAGATCATAATTTCTCATTAGAATATCATAATTTGTTTGAATTTCTATTCATAACTATTGTTTAGTATTCATATTATTATTTTGTGTTGTTTCCCTCTGTTATCATAGTGGTATTCTCTGTATTTTGCATCTATTTTTTTGTTTGCAGGTCTTTGACGAATTCGTCTGACGAATTCGTCAGATCTCAGATGATCTTGTCTGATCTCAGACGATTCTGTCGAATTCCAGACGATCCTGACTGCTTCAAACATCAGAATCTCCATCAGACATCCGGATCAGGTATTCTTCGTTTATATTCTATAATTTCTCTATTTTTTGTCTTTAAATCTATTTTTTGTATTCATTAAATCTGCACTTTCATATAGATTAATTTAGATTCATTTGGCCAAACCTAGGATATGAATGCTTAAGACTAAAAACGAACACATTAAAACACATTCCAAACCTAGGCGTGGAAACTGCCATTAAATGTTTCTTGGTGAACCCACCATCCGTCAAAAAATCACCAATATACACCTCCCTTGAGAGGCGGGACCTTCGCAAGTCCTCTCAGTCCGAGGTACCGCGACATCCTTTTCCCATCCTCCTTTCGGGCACGGATCCTATAGCCTGAAGGTAAGGATGCAAAAAATTTGGAGCGATACACCGCAACCAAAAAAGCTCTTCTTGTTCCTCCAGATTTTTGACAAGGAGATTATCTGCTTTACGAAGGTTCCATGAATCTCATATTGTTGGTGGATATCATCAAAGCTCTTCTCCTTTCTCTGAAGCTCGTAGTCTGCCCTGGTCATTTCCTGAAGAGGCTTCTTCACTTTTGGAGTTATCTTTTCTGTCGTGAGCACTCTCCTCTCGAAGTCAAACTTGGTGCGCTTTACCAGGGAGGCAATCTATTTAGGTCTCCTCCACTTCAAGTTTTGGAGGAAACAGACAGGATATTCTACGACTCTTGTTGCCAAAGGCAAATCATCCATGTTCTGGAGATCGTCCATGAAGTACGATTCCACTAGCCTAGGGTTCTGCTGTGACGTCTCTCCTACGAACAGGGAAATAGGAGAAATCGAAAGGACTTTGGAAGGAGCAACTGCTTTTGATGGCGACTAGGGAGAAGAGAGCAGAGCGGTTGATGCTGGAAGGGTTTCAAGCGGCTAAGGCAATGGATGCAATGATGAACACGCAGTTTCAGCACTAACCACGGGTGAAGGGTTTGGGGTTTGACTTAGGGATAGGAAGGCATTGGGGTCTTGAGCAAACTGGTCAAAAGAATGGTGGCCGCTAGAAGAATCGAATTGAGTGGGAGATGGAGTCGAAGTAGGGTCAGATGAGATTTGAGGGAGCAGGGCAGCTAACATGCCTGTGGGCTCCACCTAGGCTAATGCTGGATGAATGTCTATGGTTTTGGTTTTGATGGCTGGCTCAAGACTATCTAGAGAAACAACTTTTGGATCGATTAGACGCGACTGCGGCTCTACAACTGACTGTTGCACTATCAGGCTAGGTTGCCTGATCCTCTCAACTCTCTTCCTCTTTTTCTTTTTTGGAGCAATGGCTGGTTCGAAAGAAGGAGATGAAGTAGGTGCAACGAGCATTGATATTCCCATGGTAAACTTGTATCAGGGTTTGACTTGTAGAAGACCTGTCATGGCCGGTCCGCTCGTTGGTGTCACTGGCATCTTTTGTGCCTGAGGAGTCACCTCGGGCGTTGACTTGAATGATTTTTGTGCCTTTTCGGGTGCCACCTTAGAAGCAACAGGCTACATTGGGTCCACTTGGATATCTGCTGGACCCACACTGGTAGTTGCAAAAGTGTACAACTGTTGGGAGGAAGACCCCCCCTTATAACCCTCGAAGGGACCTCGAGGAACGTAATCTCGAAATGCGAAAGGCCGCCAGCTATCAATGTGCTGTCATATAGAGCTAAAAAATCATCATCAACGACCAGATTCCTCCTGACGAATTTATTGTGCTATGTGCGACACCTCATCTTCCAACATTCAACAACTTTTTCTTTTGGCCAGTTAAGGCCTATCAGCTTAGTGATGAGTTTCTTAAATCTCGGAGAAGTGAACTTGTGGTCCGGGTTTCACTCGGGGTCATATGCTACCTCCTCACAGTAAAACTCCTGCCATGGAGGCCATGCTTCCATCGAGTCAATCTCCTAGTCGAGGTCAACATGGACCACATCGCATCTATCTTCGATTATATCCGCCCGAGGGCAGATATGTGCAAACTTTCCCCTTATCCCGTATGGGTCATACTTCCAACGCTGTGGTAGTAGAATCAGGCCAATGTCAAAGAGCTCTCGCTCGAGATAGACATGTTGTCCTATCTTTGATATTTCGACGTTCACCCAAGAAAGAGGATATTGAATGATATGACCCTTTTTCTTTCCCTGGCCGAACTCCTCTTCAACGTAATCCATCTGCCGCACAACCTCCATCCCAAACTAATGATTTGTGCACCAGTAGGGCAACAGATGAGGCTTGCCCTTGAATCTATAGATTCTAACCATGATCCCCTATGTCAGTCTAAAAACATCCTCGAGCTTGTGATTTAACAAATAGTTTGTCATTTCCTACAGGGGGTGAGGGATCTCACCATCGCTGAAGACTGACAGTTGAAGTGGAACTTGTAATAAGACCCTTTTTGGTATAGGTCATCCATCCATTCATAGACGGGTTGTGGCTCTCCCTTCTCATTTACCTTCTTTAGGTTAGGGATCGGCATACGAGAGTGCAAGTGATACAAACATAGCCAAGCCAAGAAGGAACTGAATCAAAATTCAGTCGACTGCTTTTTTTATAGCTTCACCAGGCTGGAGTGAATGGCGTATACAATCCAGTCCACCCAGTCGAAGAAGATCGAGCGTTTCCCACTTTTTTGCATTGCTAGTTCATAAGATTCTCTGCATAGGAGACATTCTGCCAGTGCTAGCTGGTATGGTCGTACCAGCTCGTTAGAGTCACAGTCGAGGACCCACACCAGGATGGTGTATATGTATTTATTTTGAAACCTTTCCAGGGTATGGGGCTAGTTGGCCATTGTCCAGCTACGAGCGGGGTGTTCAGCTCTAAGTTGAGGAAATCCCTCATCCTTTTTGTATGCGTAAAGCACCTCACTTGCTCGCCAAGATTTATCTTTCTAACAATCATGCTGGAGTCATACTGCAACCCTGGGGCGAAGACTGGCTGGACAGTATCTTTGCAAAGTGTGAACAAGGGCTTTCCGTTGCAGTCACAAACTTGTTGGGTAGCTGGTCTATAATGTCTGACAATTAGGTCGACCAGCTCCGAGCATTGATGGACAGAAGGGCACAAGAACCGATAAAGGCTCGACTTGTATGCAACCTCGAAATGGTGAGAGGGCAAAACTTTATCAGCCCAATTTTCCACATTTATCTACAGTTTAGTAAGGCTCATGGAAAACAAGCCGTCCTTGTACCCAGACAGGTAATTAACCGATGGTGGTGGGGCTTGCCTATGCTGTACTTTCTTTGTCCGAGATTTTGACTTTTGATCCTGTGGTGTCTCACTCCTGAAAGCATTTGACTGCGGAAAATCTCCACTTTCATGCCCTTCGCTAGATTGAGCTGGCATTGGCAACTTTCCTTTGTCCATTCCTTCAAAACAACAATAATTATGACCTTTGGACGTCTGCACAAGATTTTGCAGTTACAGGAATAATCTGCATGATTTGGCATGTCTGGGTGCACCAGACTCCCTTTTCTAGATAATGACAGCGTCATTAATGGTGCGCAAGAGGGGGTAGGTTGGACGGCTGGTGAAGACGTTATGTTTTTTGGTGGCCGCACAGGAGAACGTCTTGAAAGATGTACCCTTGTTACCGCACCATGCTTCCTTGATTGCATTTTCCTTAAAGGTTGCACAATCATTAAATCTAACTTTGAACACTACGCCATGGTTGTTGTCACTACCACAATGCAGGCACACTGCTCAAGGAAAAACCCTTTTGGTTCGAAAACCCAACTTGCACAGCCGCAATGCGCCCTGGGCCCACACTTGGAGTATTAAATTATTTATTTTTATTTTTATAAACCATCCAAGCTGAGCCCAGGGAAAAGGGTGTGATCGGACTTCGTCCCAAAATTGGGCACAGTCTGAACCGACACTTGCTTCTTTTCTGTTGCTGCCTTCACTTCCCAACTATGCCCTTTGGCTGGGCGCAAGCAGACTTCACAATTTTTTGGACGAGGCTTTGGACCCACTTAGGTTTATTTGCCTTTTTCGTGATGGGCCACTCGAGCTGCGCCCAAAAAACGGGGCACGCTCGGACTTCGCCCGAAGATCGGGCGCACCTCGCACTTCGCACGAAAGCCGGGTGTATTCGGACTTTACGCGCGAAGTCAGACTTTGCCTTGAAAGTCAGCGTAGTCCAAACACTTAACTCCATTTTGATGCTTCTTCTCCAACTACGCCTTTCGAGTGGTGCACAACCCGACTTCACTGCGAAGTCGGGTTGCGCACCCAGACTTGGCTGATTTTTACTACTTTCTCAGATAGCTCCCATCTACGAACTTCGCTCTTTCTGAGGGGTGACACCAGACTTCGCTACGAAGTCTGTGTCTTCTCCTTTTGTCCTACTTGGGCTCTTAACAAATGGAAAAACTGAAAGCTGGAAAACTGTACATGCTGAAAAGTAAAATGCATAAGGGAAATTTGTACAAGGGCCCATTGGGCACCTTCAATAGTGGTAAATTTTTAAGTGGAACCCGTTGTAGACACCAAAACAGCACCAATCCGATTATGTGACTGCAAACACTGATCGCTTTGACAAACACAGCCCCAGGGCAGCCCTCAGAGGTCAAACAGTGGTCCTAACCACTTTCATAGCAATTTTGTAAGGTCAAGAAGCAATTTGGCACATTTAGGCACTTTGCTCAGTATTCGTCTCACCCAGGGACGAATACTAACTGGGATTCGTCTCACCCAGGGACGAATTCTGAAATCGTCTCTGGTCAGGACGAATTCCAGGTTTAACGGGCAAAAAGAAAAATGCCGCCAAGTGGCAGCCAAGGACAGTCAATTATTGCCTCCTGCCATGCATGCGCGTGTAGGTGGGTAGGTTGGCGGTTAGTGGACTGTCACAAGGGCAGTCATGGAAGCCCAAGTCAGGGAGGAGTCTCCTCCCTCTTGGGAAGGCATGGCCGCCACATGGCATCCCTGCATGCCCCTCCAAAGAGACCCCATGGGTCTATAAAATGGTGGACTTTCCCACCCAAAAGAGGACAGATTGGAGGCGATTTCAAGCAACGAAGTGCTGTCCAATTGAACACCCATTTGCATCCTTTTGATTCACCTTCTCACATCCATTAATCTCTTTCGCAAGGGAGGTTATTGGGTGGCTTTTGGAAGCGTGGATCTAACCCAAATCCAACATTTGACCACCTTACACCACCAATTTGCCGACACCCCAATCCTAAGAGGTTTTGGGCCCATCCCTAGTGGATTGGCGCCGAAATCAAGTGCCAACGGTGGGAGGCCCACTTGGGCACCCCCGCATTTTCTAAGTTTTATTCTAAAGCATTCTAGATTATTTGTTCATGTTGCATTTTACGTTATTCTATTTAGTTAACTCATAGCTTCAATTCCATAACATTTTGATCAGATTTTATCATGCCTTTTGTCGCTTTGTTGTCCCACTAACTTGCAGGTGGCGATATCGAATTCCCGAGGATAGAGGCCAAATTGGGAGAATCCGACCATCTGGGTCGTCCCAAAATGGCCCCAATTACATAACCCCTCTGTTTGTAGGTGTTTTGGAGGTCTCGAGAATTGACATTGGAGCGATAGAACTCGGCTTTTCTAACACAGTAGAATTCGTCCCACCCAGGGACGAATAGCAGTCGAAATTCGTCCTGCCCAGGGACGAATTCCAGGTGAAAGTAGATTGGCCGACTGTTTCAATGGCAGTGGCCCTCTGGTAATGTCTTCTGTCCTCTGTCAAGTTTTTAGGTCATTTAGATTTACTTTATTCACTATTTTAGACAACTGTTCATATGCATCTTTTAGCAATTTCAAAGCATGAATTTTCCTTTTTGTCACAGGTGCTACTAACGCCTTGTTTGTTTCTTTGATTGCAGGAGGAGCAACAAGAAGTGAGGATTCATCGGCATAAGCGGTGGCAACACTTTGGCCCGCCCATTTCAAACGTGGGCATGCGGAAGAGGGATCAATGATCAAGATTGTAACCGAATCCATTTAACGCTCCTAGCCCCTAAAAAGGGAGGAGGCGATTTTGTAACCGTGGTTAAAGAGTTTAATAAAAGGGCTGTGACTTCTCTCTAAATTCTTGTAACTGGTTTCGATCAATTTGCCTCTTTCGTTTAATGCATTTCGTATTCTAGGACTTAAGCGTTATTTTGATTTGAATGCATCGAAGTAGTTTTTCTTTCTAAAAAGCTTTCGAAATCTCATGCTTTCAGTGGCGATCATGGTGGGACCCTGTCCCCTGGTTTTAAGATCAAATAACTGATCCTTTTTGTGTTTTTGTGCTTGACAGGTACAAGTTTTTAAAGCAGACTGTTATTCGTCTCTGACTGTGACGAATACCTGACTGTAATTCGTCTGACCCTGAGACGAATTTTAAATTCATCTCTGGCAGGGACGAATTCTGTTCTGTAATTCGTCTCACAGAGGGACGAATTCCTGCCTGTAAATTTTTAGAGCAGAAGGTCAGAAGCAGCAAGTCCAGGCAGAGAAGAGGTAGGGATTTTTATAATCTCTGTTAAATTTTTTTGTTTTTATTTCTGTTTCTTTGGTTATTTTTAGTTTACCCTGTTTGCTTAGGGAAAGTCATTCGTGCTTGTTTCATTTTTGCTAAATAAAATGAATCCCACACACATCACGTGGTAAATTAAACCAAGGAGCTGGTCGTAAGACCCCAGCCCTTGAGCAAGTCCAACGGTGGGTTCATCACCACCTTGGCTTAGCTTTGCATCCATTTCCCCGATTGTCACTATTGTTAGGCGTAAATCCTGATGAAAGCTGATCGAGTGTCACTGGGGTGATTCCCATGCGCGCGAGGATAAGTCTTCTATGGTAGGTGTCATTAACAGGACAATCCCCCTTTCGTACCGCCTATGTTCCACGTACCATCTGCTCTCACGTACCTATAGTTTCCCTCTCGTAAGGGCGGGTATATAGAGAGGTTGGTATATCGGTCCGACAATGGTATATTGAAGGGGCGACCATTTATGGGAGTCATATGAGCCAACATTATGCATTTAAACGTTCTTCAAAACTTGCAAAAACAAAACAAAACATCAAAATGCACTAAACCAGTTTAGGACACACTATTAATCTTTAAAAGAGATAATCATCATTTGTGTATGTGTGTGTTCATTTCTGCTTAGTGTAAAAAAAAAAAAAAAAATCATAAACAAAAGATAAAAATCTATGCATTTTGTCACTCGCTCCAAAAAGCTCCAAGGATTCCCGCAATCGCTTGGTCATCCCCAAAAGGCCCCAAAGGTGTCCATGAACCCTTTGGTCAACCCAAGAGCACCCCAAAGGTGCCCATAAGTGATGCAGGAGCATCCAACAAAATATGGGAAATCTTATATTTTTCCCTAAATTTTAGTGCATCTTGTCGGGGCCATAACTTCTCAACCGTAGCTCCGATTGACATGAAATTTTACAGGGAGTTAGTTGGGATAATTTTAAACAAATAAATCCTAATCCCAAAGTTTTTGGGGCCAAATTCCATCATCTAGGGCCCCGAAATTAGGTTTTAAAATTGCTCACCTAATTTTTTACACTTTTTGAGCTGTTCGGAGGTCAATATCTCCTAATGTATTTAGAGTTAGGACTTGAAACTTCATTTTTGTCTTATCTATGGTAAGAGGGATGCGCACACCAATTTTGGGCCCCATCTGACTCATTTTCAATTTTAGGGTTTTTTAGAGAGACATCATCATGGTGCTCACCCATAGCCAAGCCCAATCACGGGCGGATGCTATGGGGAATATCCAAGGAGGCACAAGTCACCTCCGGTATAGCCCCAAGGATTTGGTCATACCACCTTGGCGGCCTGACACACAAGGCAGACCCCTCCACACCTTAACGGATAAGGACTATAGGGGCACCCCTTCTAGGAGCACTCCGATTCAGCATAGCACTCAGCACACACCCTTCCATGAGGGGTACATCCATAGGAGAGCTCCCTTAGATGCTCGCTATGAGCGGTCACCGCGCGATGAAGTGCTAAGTCAACATAGGGTTCGACGGGAGGAACCACATGATTACACTATCCCTCCTTCACCCCCTCTAGTTGTCAGGACTACAAGGACAAATCCAGAGCACAAGGCTCCTCAGGTGGGGCGAGCCAACTCCACCCGTCCCATTTTCACTTATGAAAGAGAGCATGAGGAAAACCCTTACCTTCCTCAAGAGCAATATACATCACGGGAGCAATATGCCTCCGCAAATGCTAGCTATCAGGATCACCTACTGAGGCCAAAGCCTCGGGGGAATGCCGCTACCCCCAACAGAGGGAGGCGGCCTATAGAGATCTTGGATCACTATGACCGAGATAGATATCTAGGAGAGGCATCTAGGCCTTCTAGACATGAGGCGGTAGGACCAACTATCTTAGAATCTATCAAGCATTTCACACATCGGATGCAACTCACGCAACTTGAGCTAGAACGACAACGATTAGAGCAATGGTATCTTCTAAATAAAGAGCACCTTCAGCACCGGAAGGAGGAGTTGTTCCAACACACTATGCAGGAGAGGACTCCAACCCCTCACACGCATAAGACAAAACATTATGAGGGGCACAACCCATGGGGGCGAGACAAGTCATCGCGACCTCATCAAACACCACCCCCAATGCCTCCTAGACATGAGCGGGAGGCCACTCCTATAACCAATGATGGGTGCCTTCCTCAGGAACCCACTCAGGTTTATGGGCCACCCTTAGAAATTCATCAAGAAGCCTCTAAGGAATCAGAGCGAGAAGAAGAGCGGGATGAACAGCCCTACCAAGGCATGGGGGGTGCTATCTGGCCACCCCTCCATAGGCCCCAAGTTCCTCAACAAGAACCAACCAAAGAGGAGGAGCTCAAATCTCCCGATACATGCAAAGCGCTAGAGCACTTAGAGTCGGTAGAGACCAAGATTTTGGAGCTCCCAAGGCCCAACTTACATGAGGCTCCTTTCGAAGAGGATCAACCTTTAACCGTAGGGCTACCTGATGATGCAGTCCTCCATGTCTCAGAATCTCTAGATTATGATGAGCTGTACTCACTGGTCGAAGGTGAGGATAAAACAGAGATAGCCCACAACAATCACATGCGACAACATCGACATCCCATAAATATCGATGAAGCATGTCAACAGATAAACATAATACTAGGGCATGAGTGGCGCGTTAACCCACCGCAGTGGGACCAAGCATTACATCCGCCACTTTGGGCACACAAAGATCAACTTCCGCCCAGAGACCTCATAGCAACATCAGTGCCGAGGGTAGACCCTGTCCTCCTATCCGTGCATAGGGCCGATCCATTCATGCCCATCCCTCCAGAGCCAGATCCGGAGCGCAAAGACCATCAAGCTGGGGGTACCTCTATCCCCTGAAGAGCCATAGTCCAAACCAAAAAGCTCCAAGGATTATCGCAATCGCTTGGTCAAACCCAAAAGCTCCAAGGATTATCGCAATCGCTTGGTCACCCCAAAAGCTCCAAGGATTATCGCAATCACTTGGTCACCCCAAAAGCTCCAAGGATTATCGCAATCACTTGGTCACCCCAAAAGCTCCAAGGATTATCGCAATCACTTGGTCAACCCAAAAGCTCCAAGGATTATCGCAATCACTTGGTCACCCCAAAAGCTCCAAGGATTATCATAATCACTTGGTCATCCCAAAAGCTCCAAGGATTATCGCAATCACTTGGTCACCCCAAAAGCTCCAAGGATTATCGCAATCACTTGGTCACCCCAAAAGCTCCAAGGATTATCGCAATCGCTTGGTCAACCCAAAAGCTCCAAGGATTATCGCAATCACTTGGTCACCCCAAAAGCTCCAAGGATTATCAAAATCACTTGGTCAATCCCAAAAGCTCCAAGGATTATCACAATCGCTTGGTCAAACCCAAAATGCTCCAAGGATTATCAAATCGCTTGGTCAATCCCAAAATGCTCCAAGGATTATCGAAATCGCTTGGTCAATCCCAAAATGCTCCAAGGATTTTTGAAATCGCTTGGTCAATCCCAAAATGCTCCAAGGATTTCCACAATCGCTTGGTCAAAAATCAAGAAAATTCAAAAACAACAAAAATCATCAAAAACAACAAAAATTTGCATCTCATTTCTAGGCATACTCAAATTCATCAATAGAGAGCTCTTCTCGCACTTCATCTTCATATTCACAAAAATCAATCCATCAAAAATACAAAAATATGTAGCTGCATCAAAGCATTGCATCCATACATTGCATATTTGTGGTCGTACGGGTCAAAGGCACCATAGGCTGTAATTGCTCTGCTAGTCCATCTTGTTCCACACTGTTCCATTTTACAAAAACAACAAAAACACCATGCATTGCCTTTTACCACACTAGAGTCAGTGGTCTTTTAATGTATCAAGAGTTTTCGTGATTCAGTCATCATTTTGCTCTTTAGCCATGTAATGTATCAAGTCAAACAGATTTTACGAAGGTAGAGTTACACTTGAAATACACCTTGTTACGTAACATCCCAACACAAATTAAAACACATAAAAAATTCCCAAGTTGTGTGAACGAAAGATGAAACCCTGCATGGTAATCCAGGTCACCATAAGCGAAACGGTTATCTTGCTCATCCCCCCGTGCGAATGGTTCCAGAATGCTGAGAATTGACAAAAGGACAAGCTCTTTCCTATCCATTCACCTCCATATACAAGTGGTTTTCACCACTACCAAATCCCAATCATAGTTGGTTCCCAAAGTTGTAAGGATTTGTACTACACGTCCTCGCCAAGGATGGGTAGTCATCCCCAAGACCTAAAAGGATCAACACCATTCACAAACAAAATTCCAACAAATCATCATCCTAACACTTTCCATTCACCTTTGGTCTCCAAGTTGTAAGGATTCGTACTATCCGCCCCTAACCAGGATGGGTAGTCATCCCCAAGGCCACAAGGATCAAGGCCATTCACAAGCTCAAACTCACAATACTCAAAATACAAAATCAAATAACAGTGGTTATCACCACTATTCAAAATCCTTGCTCAAAAAGAATTAATAGAAAATAAACAGTGATTTTCATCACTATATAGACGAGCAACTTTCTAAATCATTCAGCCAACAAATATCCTGAACTTGAATCCCTGGAATTCTCAGCATTCAAAAACCATCTAGGTGATCCTCATTACAGGTTTGGTTGATAGCCTATCTGGCAATGGTGGTATCCTACCCGCATGACGATATGTCTATCACATTCGCTTTGCGTATGTGTAGACCAATGTTTGCATAAGGATGAGCTAGCTTATGGTATCCTGGATAACACCGCAGATTAATCTAACTAAATACAACAAAGGAGTTAGTGGAGCTAATTAGGTGATCCTCGATACAGGTTCGGTTGAAAGCCCATCTGGCACTGGCGGTATCCTGACAAATACCACATAAATGAACTCAATTGCACACACAGGGATGTGAAATAGCTTGGTCAAAAACAAGTCCGATTCATACCTTGTTCAAAAGTCTTGTAAGATAAAGTACAGTCATGGCTAGTGAGTTAAAACCATCTGAGTCTCAGAAAACCTTAGCTACATTTCTAAACCAACTGCGCTACTTTTCATCCTTACAATACCATCAAAAAATACAAAAAAAGAAAAACCACATGTATACATACAAAGTCATGCATCACAACAATCGCCTAAAAACAAAATAACAGAGTTCTAAACAGTCTATGGTGCCATAGCCAAACATCACAAATCCCATTCATCCATTTCATCTCTCGCATATCACATATAAATCAAAAACATTTGCATTCATCATAGCATATGCATCCATCAAAATAAATCAACATGCATACATCCATATTCATCAACCATCATGCATAAGATCAAAGAAAATCAAAACAACAAAACAACAAAAAATGCAACACAAACAAAAAGCAATAAACATTGCCAGACACAAGTGCTCTTGCACTTAACCTCTTGGCATAGAAAAATTGATGTCGGGGTTTACATTGTCACTATCCTACTCTCTAAGAAGGCTACCATAGCCGGACCGCTCCACGAGAAGACGGATTGTCGACAATTTCACCCCCAAATGGCATCACAAATGGGTCAAAGCCCACTAAAAAACAACAAGAAAATCAAAACAACAAAAACAACAAATAAATGCAACACAAAAACAAAGCAATAAGCATTGCCGGACACAAGTGCTCTTGCACTTAACCTCTTGGCATAGAAAATCGATGTCGGGGCTCAAATTGTCACTCTCCTACTTCCCTAAGAAGGCTACCATAGCCGGACCGCTCCATGGGAAGATGGATTTTCGACAATTTCACCCCATTATGGCATCACCAAAAGGGTTAACACCCACCAAAAATAGGTCCAAATGTTGGAAAAATTGCACATGCTTAACGATAAACCATCTAAAGGCACCCTTGCACAAGTCATCTTGGGTCAAGCGACTCGTCGCTTTTCTCACGAAGGTCATTCCCTCATCGATTCGTCGCTTGAGGGGGTAGTCACACTTAGTCACCAATCAACAAGCACACACCCAATTAAGGAAAATGACATGCATTCAAAGAATCATTGACAAAGACAATTACGCTCCTGCTTGGGGCAGTAAACAAGCAACAATCAAATTGATCAAACACTTGGCATTCGTGAATCATGAACACAAGGTTCCCCTATGGACAAAAGGTTGCGCCCTTTGCCTAATCATGACTGATCAATGTCCAAGCTCAAGTCACACCTCACCAAAATAGGTTAATACTTGAAATCAAATTCCTTAGCTCGTCAGAAGCAAGGATTCAAGAATGCATGCCCTTTCCATGCTTGGGGCATCAAAAGTTGATTAGGTTACCAAGAAACCCTAATCATTAGTGCTTTGGCTATCTATTTTTGCTCGACGCTGCGCCATGCACAGCGCATCCCAAAAAGGGGCATCTGTAGACACCAAAACAGCACCAATCCGATTATGTGACTGCAAACACTGATCGCTTTGACAAACACAGCCCCCAGGGCAGCCCTCAGAGGTCAAACAGTGGTCCTAACCACTTTCATAGCAATTTTGTAAGGTCAAGAAGCAATTTGGCACATTTAGGCACTTTGTCCAGTATTCGTCTCACCCAGGGACGAATACTAACTGGGATTCGTCTCACCCAGGGACGAATTCTGAAATCGTCTCTGGTCAGGACGAATTCCAGGTTTAACGGGCAAAAAGAAAAATGCCGCCAAGTGGCAGCCAAGGACAGTCAATTATTGCCTCCTGCCATGCATGCGCGTGTAGGTGGGTAGGTTGGCAGTTAGTGGACTGTCACAAGGGCAGTCATGGAAGCCCAAGTCAGGGAGGAGTCTCCTCCCTCTTGGGAAGGCATGGCCGCCACATGGCATCCCTGCATGCCCCTCCAAAGAGACCCCATGGGTCTATAAAATGGTGGACTTTCCCACCCAAAAGAGGACAGATTGGAGGCGATTTCAAGCAACGAAGTGCTGTCCAATTGAACACCCATTTGCATCCTTTTGATTCACCTTCTCACATCCATTAATCTCTTTCGCAAGGGAGGTTATTGGGTGGCTTTTGGAAGCGTGGATCTAACCCAAATCCAACATTTGACCACCTTACACCACCAATTTGCCGACACCCCAATCCTAAGAGGTTTTGGGCCCATCCCTAGTGGATTGGCGCCGAAATCAAGTGCCAACGGTGGGAGGCCCACTTGGGCACCCCCGCATTTTCTAAGTTTTATTCTAAAGCATTCTAGATTATTTGTTCATGTTGCATTTTACGTTATTCTATTTAGTTAACTCATAGCTTCAATTCCATAACATTTTGATCAGATTTTATCATGCCTTTTGTCGCTTTGTTGTCCCACTAACTTGCAGGTGGCGATATCGAATTCCCGAGGATAGAGGCCAAATTGGGAGAATCCGACCATCTGGGTCGTCCCAAAATGGCCCCAATTACATAACCCCTCTGTTTGCAGGTGTTTTGGAGGTCTCGGGAATCGACATTGGAGCAGTATCACTTCGGCTTTTCTAACATAGTAGAATTCGTCCCACCCAGGGACGAATAGCAGTCGAAATTCGTCCTGCCCAGGGACGAATTCCAGTCGAAAGCAGATTGGCCGACTGTTTCAATGGCAGTGGCCCTCTGGTAATGTCCTCTGTCCTCTGTCAAGTTTTTAGGTCATTTAGGTTTACTTTATTCACTGTTTTAGACAACTGTTCATATGCATCTTTTAGCAATTTCAAAGCATGAATTTTCCTTTTTGTCACAGGTGCTACTAACGCCTTGTTTGTTTCTTTGATTGCAGGAGGAGCAACAAGAAGTGAGGATTCATCGGCATAAGCGGCGGCAACACTTTGGCCCGCCCATTTCAAACGTGGGCATGCGGAAGAGGGATCAATGATCAAGATTGTAACCGAATCCATTTAACGCTCCTAGCCCCTAAAAAGGGAGGAGGCGATTTTGTAACCGTGGTTAACAAGTTTAATAAAAGGGCTGTGACTTCTCTCTAAATTCTTGTAACTGGTTTCGATCCATTTGCCTCTTTCGTTTAATGCATTTCGTATTCTAGGACTTAAGCGTTATTTTGATTTGAATGCATCGAAGTAGTTTTTCTTTCTAAAAAGCTTCCGGAATCTCATGCTTTCATCCGTTAACAGGGATAGGTAGGAACTGACCCTCCATATCCTAAAGTATGTAAGCGTTGAGCTGGTTCACCCGAGCAATCTAATAAGGGACCTCCAAGAGGGCATCGAACTTCTTGTGGTTGCCCAGCTTTGCCTTCAATGAGTCCCACTTCAGCACCAAGTCCTCGATTTTAAAAACTCGAGCAGTCGTGCCTTTTGCAAACCAGCCTTGAGTGGCTTCAATATGCTTGGTGAAGGCCTGGTATGCTTTCTCTCTGTCTTCTTCTAACTACAGGAGTTGGCACAGTCTGTCATCCATCGGGTCTCCATTTCTCTTGTCTTCGTCCAACATCCATAGGGCAAGGATTTCGATGTGGGCTGGCATGACAACCTCTTTACCATAGATGAGCGCATAAGGGGATGTTCTAAAGGATTTCTTGAATGAAACTCTATCCGCCCATAGCGCCCGATTTAGGAGTGAATGCCAAGTCCGCTTGTTCCTGTCAATGGTCCTTCTGATGATCTTTAGGAGGTTCTTGTTAGTAGACTCAGCAAGGCCATTCCCCTATAGGTAGTAATTAGAAGACATTTTGTGATAAATGCCAAGTTTGCCAGTGTACTCTGTGAGTACAGAGCTTACGAACCCCGGACCATTGTCCGTTACAATTGACTCTAGAACCCTGAAGTGGGTAATCAGGCTTTCAAGGAACTCGATGACCATTTTTTGGTCCACATTTTTGGTTGGGATCACCTCTGCCCACCATGTGAAGTAATCGGTGGCTGTAAGAATAAACTTGTGTCTGGTAGAGGAATTAGGCAAAATCACCCCAATGAAGTCTATACCCCATTGTTGGAATGGAGTCTCAGCCTGAATTGGTTGAAGAGGCAGGGGTGCTTTTCTATTTCTGCCAGCAAACCTCTAGCATTGATCACACTTGGAACAGACCACATAAGTGTCTATAAATAGAGTGGGCCAATAGTACTCGGCTCTAATTATTTTTAAGGTCGTAGGCCTTGCAAAATGATGACCTCTAGGCATCCCGGAATGAAAATCTCTAAGGATCCTAGGCTGGTCTGATTTCATGACACACCGCAATAGGATGCCATCAATATTTTTGAAGTAAAGCCCCTCGGGACAAAGAGTGTACTTGAGTGCACCTAGCCGAAACCTCCTTCGTTGTGAGGCGTTCAGGTGATCTAGACATCTTTCGGTGCAGAAATATCTCACCAGTTCATCTATCTAGTCACTCCCCTCCGATAAGGAGTTGGCTAGGTTGATGTTTGTTGCTGTGTCCTCCCACTTATAGGCGGAGATGCCGGCTACAACACTTTGGGCCAGCTCCTAACACAAGGCTCAGCCTTTGATAAGCTTGGTGGGCTGCACTTCGATGTCAAACTCCTAGATTTTTGCAATCCATCCTGCTCTCTTGTGACTCGACTCTCCTTGTATGATGAAGCTTCGAACGTTCGGGTGAATCACAAAGATAGTCGTTTTGCTCTGGGAGATAAAATGCCTAAACTTTTAGAGGGATTTCATGACCACATGAACCTGCCGCTCTATAAAGTTGTAGTTTTCTTCATGCGGCTGAATCACTTGGCTCAGGAACCCTATGGGGCGCTCCTCACCATCGTCTCCCTTCTGAGTTAGGACTACGACGTAAATTTTTGGTTCTCCCACCGCGTAGAGGATGAAGTCCTTGGAGTAGTCCGGGTTTATCAACACCGGAGCTTGCACAATTCGAGCCTTGATTTCCTTGAAGGCTTGCTCTCTCTCATCAGTCCATTCGTAAGTTGTATCTTTTTTCAGCAGTTCAACCATAGGCTTGATCACCTGTGTGAAGTCTGGGATGAACTTTCGCACGAAGTTAATCTAGCCGAAGAAGGACTGCAACCCTTTTTTATCAGTTGGGGCTGGCAAGTGAAGGAGGGCTTCTACTCTGTTAGGGTCAATGGCAAGGCCTATCTCAAATATGACGTCCCAGTAGCTTACCTTCTTTTACCACAAAGACAGACATCTTCGGGTTTATAGAAATGTCGAATTCTCGACACCTCTCAAATATTTGCAGGTGGAAAACATGATCCCCTCTTTGGTGAGAGAAAATAGTCATGTCATCAAGGTAGATGACAATGATCTTATTGAGCAGCTCTCGAAAGGCCAGGTCCATGGCCCTTTGGAATGTGGCACCAGCATTGGATAAGCTGAAATGCATGCGTTGATAGGCGAACTTCCCCCATTTGATGGTGAACGCCATTTTATCTCTGGTCCTCATCCTTGACCCAAATCTGGTTGTAGCCGGAAAATCCATCTAGAAGTGAGAATCTCTGGGCTCTAGCAACGATGTGTAGAATTTGATCAATTTGGGGAAGTGGATAGTGGTCCTTGAGGGAGGCCTGATTCAAGTTTTTGAAGTCAACACAAAGACGGATGTCGCCATTCTTCTTCCTCACAGGCACCAAATTTGTAACCCAGGATGAATGTTTGATGGGGTAGATGATTTTGGCCTCTAGCATCTTCAAGAGCTCGACTTTCATCATGGCCTCAATTTTTGGATTTACGGCCCTCTGCTTCTGTCGAAATGGCTTGGCGCCATCCTCTAGCTCGATGGTATCTTTGGATTACATCTTTGTCATACCCCTTCAAATCCTTGTAGCACCAGGCCATGATGTCGGGGAACTCTTGGCACAATGATCTGATCTGCTCAAGTTCCTCCAAAGTGCAGTCAGTCCCAACCTTGATAGTTTTACTAGGTTCAAGTTCCAGGTCGGCATACTTCTTCAGGTCTAGTTTCATCCTATGAGATATAGCTCGATCATTCTGATCAAATAGACTCTCTAATGTAATCAATCCTTTTGGGACATGATTATTTTTTAGCTGTATCAACCCCTCATATTGCTCGTCATCAGGGTCTCTACTCTCGATTAAACATGCTTCATTTACCAAAAATGTGACGATATCCTCATCACAATCAAACACCTGCCAGTGGGTGTCTTTATCAGGCACAGAATGCCTGTAAATAGTGCGAATCGGCTTTAGTTTCTAGACAACAGCCAAAATGTACTTGGCTCCAATAGACGCCAGAATGTTAGTGTATTTGTTTTTCTCACGCGATATCGCCTTGACATTCAACAAGTCAAACGACTCCATCAGGTCCCACACCCGGTTGCGGTATGCCTTGAGATAGTGCTTTTTGGAGGTGCACTTGTTCGTAACTTGGTGACACACCAACTCTGAATCTCCAAAGATCTGTAGGTGTTTAATCCCCAGCCTCTGCCTTTTGCAATCCCAAGCACAGGGCTTTGTACTTCACCGAGTTGTTAGTGAAACTCCAGGGCAACCTGTAGGTATAGTCCTTCTGGATCTCGGTCAGAGAAACCAAAAGCACCCTTGCACCGATGCCATTTTTGCATCGTGCACCGTCAAAGAAAAGCTTCCACAGCTTCTCAAGTGCAAGTCCCACTTTCTTTTCAGTTGACTTGTCAAGCCTCTCGGGCTATACAATGGTGTAATAGCCCTACTCTATCTCAATTACAACATTGAAATCTCGTAAAGAGAACTCATCTTCAAGTTGTAGAACTTCGAGGGCTTGCTCCATCAACTCTACCGTCACCAGTTCTTCCTCTGATAGCTGGACCATGCAGTCCAACTCTTCTCTGGGTATCTTCTCTACTAAGAAGGTGGAAGGCTTCTCATTAAATATTCTCACTCTTCGTCCTTTGAAGGGCACTTCCATGTGTGAGTAGTCTAGAGACAGGTACTCGCCCAGCTTTGTAGTGAACTCCGGGGAGAGACACATGCAAAAGTAGGGAGCCAAGTCAACAACCACAACTTCTTGAATGACCACGATGTCGAGAGCCTTATGCAGCCAAATAGGGATGTCCTTTATGACACCAACTATCTTGACAAGGGTGTCGTCCAGTTGTAGCACGCCTTGGCTGCTCCTTGTGTACTCCATCCCGATCTCATCACAGATGACTTTTGGCATAATAGTCTTGGAAGCACCAGAGTCCACCATGCAGTTGTGTACTATGTGCCTTTGCATTCGTAAAGATAGATAGAAGGGAGGTGATCTGTTCTTCCTAGTGGCTAAGACTGTCAGAGGTTGAACCAGGACAGCAGGCTGTATCTGCTTGTCATTCTTCATGTTTTTTAGAGATTCCTGTAGCAGATCCACCTAACCTAGGAGCAAAAGAGCATCGTACATGCTGATTCCAGTGGGTGTTCTTTTCAACTTGTCTACTATGCTATAGCCCGAGGTGCTAGCTCCTTTTGCTTATTTTTTTGGCTCATACTTCATCCGGTATTGCTAGGTGGCCTCAACTCTCTATCTCTTGGTCAAAGACGGGTACTTCAGCTTCTCTTGTTCTTGTTCTTTGGTTTTAGCTGGAGGCTGAGGTATGGGAGCTTTAGCCAAAACTAGAGCTAGAGGTGCCCTAGATATGGGGGGCTTGGATGGAATAGGGGTTGTCTTTACCGGAGGAGGCTTGGCTGGAGATTTGTCTTTGGATGCCTTCTCCTGGGCTGTGTAAGGCCATAACCACTTGTATGGTGGCAGCCCACTAGGCTGCGCCTTTTCTCTTCTAGCATATGCCTGCAAGGTCTTGGCAGCATCTATAGTTTTATTTTCTTCCTTGGCGGGTGGCACTAGATTTTTCTCTAGGAGGGCAAAGTTGGCTTCGTCATCTAGGATCATGTAGAGTTCATCGTCCTCTATGGCACTGTCGGCCAAAGTCTGGATGTAGTGCTGGTGTAGTGTGCAGTCATCCTCCGAATGTGGGTCATTGCACGTAGTGCACTAGTTAACCTGGTCAAAAGGACCAGGTTGGTCTTCTATATCAACATTTCTCGAAGGCGAAAGCCTCTGTAGCTGTTGTTTTGGAGGTCTATCTTTTGTCAGTGTCAGGGGCAGATATGACCTCCTAGGAGCGAGGTCCATTTGGGCCTACTTCTTTTTCAAAGCAATCATGTCATTGGACATGACATGATAACCTGAGGCTGAAGCCCGTACCTCCTGGAGGATTGTATTCTGAATGTTATTGTCAAGAGGCAACAATTGTGCCGGTGGAGGCAATGCAGCTAATGGAGGAGGATTGGAATAAGGTGCATACTACAGGGGAGTAGGGAGTGCTGGAAAATGTGAAGGAGGAGGCGGGTGAGGATAATGCATTTGCGGTGGGCCATAAGGAGTTACGACCAGCACCGAATTCCATTGCTATTGGGGTTGCTGCCCTGATGTGGATGGCGCACCACCAAAAGTTGACAGATACTGGGATCTGGAGAAGTCGAGATGAATGGGTTCTTGCACCCTAGATGGGAGTCTACCGATGGAAATGATATCTGCTTCAGCTTGCTAGGTAGCATCGTATAAAGCAGGAAATGAGTCTATTTTGGCAATATTCAACAACAGACATATGTCTGAGTTGAAGGATCTCAGGTAGTAGTGAGTAGCCATGCTAGCTAAAGGCCGAAGTTCATGAGGTATCCATTTCTAGGATCTTGCAAACCTGATGTTAAAGTCAGACACATCCTCTTGGGGGTGTCTCTAGATACTTTGGAACTGATGCAGCAAAGAAGTGGGGTTAGCAAACTTGTTGCATCCTTTCACGAGCCTTTTGGCGAGCTGGGGCCACCCTGTGATAGATCCCTCTGGCAGCAATCTCCACCAGTAGAGAAGATTTCCCCTTAGAGAAAGGGCTAGCAGACGAGTCTTCACACTCTTGTCAGTAATGGAGTGCAATGCAGCCAGGGCAAGGATGTCCTGGATGTGCTCGTATGCCATCTTGCCATAGCCGTCGTACATAGGGATGGACTTTAAGATAGCAGGGGGCACAACTTGATGTCTGACCAGGGCCAAGGGCCCCATAGAGTCCACCATCAGGAAGAGATCATCATCATTCTACTGCTGGGCAGCCATTTCTTCTTCTCCTCCTTCGTCGATCGTATACTCAATGTCAGTACCTTTCCAAGATGTAGATTCCTATTCTTCCTCGGCCTCTTCTATTTTGTTCTCAGCTCCTTCAACTTCAAATTTGGCTTCTTCTTGGATTTCATCCTCGGCTTCGTCGACACGAGCTTGTTGATCAGCCAACCTGACAATTTTACCTCAAGCGTTGATGTCTAGTAAGTAAAACACAGGCGGTTTTCTCAGATCCCTTGCTTGCCACCTTCTCGTTTGCATGAAGGTGCTAGGACTCGTCTTTTGGACTCAGAGGATATCTTCATGCAGAGTCGCTACGTGTTCTAATTTTGAACAACAATGAAGCGAACACCGGTTCTTCGATTCTATTTGGGGGTGGGAAACTTCCTTGGCCCACCAGGTTCTAGGAATGAACTATCAGCCCGAATGAAGACGAGCTTGAGATTTTTCAAATGTGGGACTCTATGTCCCACCGGGCCTACCAGAGAAACTGTTGGTTATGAATTTGCCATGAGGAAATGATTTTATGTTAATGCACCCAGATTTGCCCACCATATTGAAAGGCCGAAAGAAAGGAATGCCTTCAATGCCAATATCTGAAGAAGGCCGGATTCCTATGGGGTTTTATGGTTTAAGATGAGAGTGCAAGAAAGAGATAAAAATGTGGAAAGAATTTACAAGTGTGATTGGAATTGGGTGGGGGGAACTAACAGTATGGCAACACATCAATCACCACTACTTACTGCAACATAAATACAAAGCATAACCAGAAACTGCCAAATCTAAGTATACTTTTTATATAAAGAAGTGTACACATAGCTACAATGGTCCCCTAACAGACATTCCCTACAAGGAACTAACAGTACGACAACGCATCAATCACCACTACGGACAACAACATAAATACAAAATGTAACCAAGAAATGTCAGATCCAAGTATATGTGTTATGCAGAGAAGTGTACGCATAGCTACAATGGTCCCCTAACAGACATTCCCTCCAAGGAACTAACAGTACGGCAACACATCAATCACCACTACGGACAAAAACATAAACATAACACACAACTGAAGGAACTACTACCTAATTTATTCTATGTATCCTCTGATCTATGAAGTCCAGGAGTACTTGGCCATCAAATGCTAGAGTTCAGAGTTCAGCACAACAGCGAGCAATGACACAAGAAATATGACAAAAGAGAGGTAGCATAAAAAATAAAAGTAGTAGAACAGAGCCAGGTATATACTTTATATTAAGAAGCAGAAGCACAAATACAACGGTTCCCTAACAGAAATTTCCCTTCCACCACTTACAATGAAAATGTGGTGGCTATTTATAGCCCGAGTCCCTCTCAATTACATTAATGGGCACAAAGTCCCAGTCAAACATTAGCTTACAAAAGCGGCCATGGAGCTGCTGATGTTGACCTTTATCGGGAAAGACTGTACCTGTAGCATGGTCTCCCTAGAGGCTGTACAGATACGTGGCAGCATGTTAGGTAGAACTTCTCATTGATAGGAATGCAGGTAGCTGAAGCAGGTAGAACCTCCAATCAGCTTTAAATGAGGCAGCTGGCATAAGTAGTGCGGCCCATGCTTGTCCTTTTGCTCGGCATGTCTTGGCTCAGATCCCAAAGTTGGACACTTGTCGGATGATGTTGCTTGACATGTGCTTGCCTTGAAAGGTAGTTTATCCAAATTCGCCCAGGATCAGAGCATTTTTGGGTTGCGCAGGTAGAAAATAGTGCAGTTGGGAAGGCCTCATGCCTTGGGTGGATTTCTAAGTTTATTCCCCTACTGCGCACTTGTCAAAGGGCACACTCTGACTTCGCTGTGAAGTCAAGTTGCACATAGGTGAAAGCTAATTTTTGCCATTGTACAGACTTTGCCCTAGAAAGGGGGCGCACTTCGACTTCGCTGCGAAGTCGGATTGCACCCCAGAACTTAGTCATTTTTCTTGCCAGCCTGCTACCAAGTGTGCCTAGAAAGCAAGGCGCACTCCAACTTCGCTGTGAAGTCGGGTTGCACCCAAAACACTTGTTGTTCTGGTTGATTCTGTCGCATTGCGCACTTAGCACTCCTGCTACACTCCAACTGGAGGGCGCACTTCGACTTCGCTGCGAAGTCGAACTGCACCCTAACACTTAGCCATTTTTCAGGGCAACTTCTGTCATTTTTGAGATTTAACTGAGGGGCTCAAGAGAAATAGGGAAGAATGAGAATGTAGGGAAGAGAGAGAAAGGGGGAGAAGAGGAAGGGGAAAGAGAGGAAGAGGGAAAGGGAAGAGCAGCTCTCTTATAAAAACTGAAAACATTGCACCCAGTGCAAAATGTGACAACATATACTAGTAAATTCTAACAAAAGAAGTGAAAACATGATGCATCAAGCAAAAACATAAAGAAATGCATTCCTTGAGGAGATACAAAAATCACATATCTTTAACACATTTTTGTTAAACAATGTTAACAATTGTCATTTCAATGTTTGCTGCAAGTTGATATTGACATTCAACTCAATGGCAAAAGCAATTAATTAATTCAAACCAAACCATCCTGAGAACTGATTTAAGTATTACAAAAGGAAAATGGTATCTTTTAAGTAAGCATTCAAATAATGAATCCAAGTTCAGATGAATTATAAAGTGTAATATATCTTAATAAAAGTATAGACCACCTCGATTGAATAAGTCAAAAGTTAAAACTAAAAACCTTGGCTAAACGCTTCTATATAGTAAAATAGTTGATACATAACAATGTAGGATGAAGCAACAAAGAACTATCTGTGCTTTGTGTCTGAAACCCAACAGGGCCTTCTAGAATGAATTTCAAAGCAGCATATTTCCCTTGGAGCCATGTTTAATAATTATTTAACTGTTATTTCAAAGAAATGTCTTTTGTGGAGACTAAGATAACCTTTTGTATAACCAAGCCAAAAAATAAATAAATAAAGATATCTTGTCAAGTAAAGCCAATTCAACAATATCAGATTATCCAAATTTTATAGGAATTACCCTTAAGTGAATTATCAACATTCTTATGAGCAAAGGTAAGATCACACATGCACACACATGCATGCCCCCACCCACGCACAAACTTTATCTATCTAAATATAAATGACAGTAAGGATCAGCCCTATAATTATTATGAAAATGTTATATATTTAGCACATACTCATTGAAGAAGTCATCTCTAAATCAATAAGTTGACAATTTGTACAAACCAAACACCAGATATATGACATTCCCTATACAGAAAATGGATCTTTAAATTTTTAGTAGAATTGAAGTGTTAGATATCCCATCATAAACATTTTTCAGCAATGCAAATGGATCTTTCCCATCACATGTTCCAGGCCTTTTCAAAACTACTAAAAACCATACACGTAAAAAAATATATAGAAGAGAATCATTGGTCCACTTAACTTATACAGAAGGCATTCAAAGGCCTTATAATATAATGGTCATAAATAATTATAGGCAATTAGTTTTCAGTCCTCAAACTAAAAATGCCATCATCAAAAATTTGAATATCTTATATCAATCAATGATTCAATTATCAACAAAAATGCTTACTTTATTTTATTTTTTTTACAAGAAAAAAATCGTAATTTTATTTCAGGAATGAAAGAAAATTACACTTCTCAAGTGCCTTGGCACAAACAAAAAAAACAAATAAACAGATTACTAGGAGTCAAAATAAAATTATAGTCGGACAGAACAAAGAGAAAACCCCATATTCAAAACAAAAAAAGGAAAAAAAGAATAAAGATCATTATATACCAATACATAATCATCAAAATAACTTCCATGCCGATAACCAAGATAGAAACTAGCAGAAAGAAAAAAATAGTTTAAATCTGCCATAAAGCTCTAATCGATGGACAGACCCACAATAAAAACCTAGAGCTAGCATAGAAACTAGGGGTAAGATATGTGAGTGAAAGATGAAACTCCATCCTTGATTTCTTCCATTTGCAAAAAACCTTTTGGAACCTGCTGACATTCTTTTGATAACCTATCTGCTTCCTGATTTGATTCCCTGTAAACATGAGTAAAAGAGATATTTTCAAAAAAGGAAATTGCCTCCAACAATTCATCTCCCACTAGAGCAGATTGTAGACACCTAAAATGCGTAATCACAAGGAGACTCTCCAAAATACCTCCTTCTAACCCATCTAACCCAATTAGGACAGCCTCAGGGCCATTTGGTGCCTTTTCCCAGCAAAAGGGCACCTTTCCCCCATGGGAAGTAGGACCATCTCACCCGAGATGGTCTCCAAGTCAAGACTGTCTCGCTGTGATATGGTCACGCACACGCGAAGTCAAAAAAAGAATAATCTAGTAGTAGACTGCATGTCAGTGTGACAGCTGATTTCCTGATGTGTCTGACGATCTATAGTCACCCATGCCACCTGCAAAGTGGAAATCAAGCTGCCCCTGATTGCAACTTGTCTCTTTTGGTTGCATGCCAAAGAGGCTATAAAATGGAGGCTTCCCCCCTCCATAAAAAAAATTCAATTTCAAAATCTTTCAAAATGAAGTTTTTCCCAGATCGCTTGTCGAGCTTTCGCGCTACCGCCATGATGCCGAATTGCTATACGAGTTTCAAAGTTGCCTTCTTCATCCATGCTTGATCAATACCACTTCTCTGGATCGTGCTAACCTACTCACCCACCTTCGGATTCATGAGATAATCCATCGAAAAAACAATCCTTGGATCACCCCCAATGCCATCGGACCTGGTTTCCAAAAGTTGCAGGTTTGCGACAATGACTTTCTCGCCTTAAGACGATCCACAAACGGAGATTGTCTCACTCGAAACAGTCTCGTTCAGGTGATCAATTTTTACATTTTTTCTACATGATAGCTTATATTGCACTTTGCATGTTCATTTTATCACTAGATCATCTCATTTGCACGTCATTTTGTTGTATTAGCATAGATCTTCGTTTTTATTTCTTGATCAACACGGGTCCAACCTGGGTAGGCCCCATAGATGCTACTGATATCTCTTTTGTTCCATTGCATGCAGGTTACAAGATCAGGTATTGCAAAAAGCCCTAGGAGTCAACTACCATGCAGCGGTCGCTAAAACCCACTCTCCATACATTGTTGCTAGTGCGAGAACATTGCAAAGTGCACCTAAGAAAATTTTGTCCAATGAAAAAGGATATCATGATCCTTTCTGTAATGTTGTATCATCGGTAAAATCCCTAAGAGGGATTCATTGTAACACATTTTAAAAGGAAATCAATGCAATTTAATTTAGCCATATTTTTTGCCATTTGGTTCCCTTTTGCATCGTGATTACATATATCTTGTCTCATTTATTTTATCTATTTACGGTGCATGTTTTCACGCCACGCTTTCACAAATCCATTCATCCAGTTGATGACCAGAGTAGAATCTCCAAAAGTTTGTAATTTCTTCACATTTCTCTTTGAAACACACTTCATTAGTAATCTCGATGCCTAAAACTCAACAAAATTGTTGGGACTCATCCCAAGACCTGATTTAAATTTGATATAATGGATATTCAAAAAGAACACAATGCCTCCCGCGCTACTAAAAGCCAACTATCTCTGACTAGCCCCATCAAAAAAGCCCCATGGATGAGACTTTTCAATGTACAAATTGTCTACTTTGAGGTTTCTTACGTTTGCAAGGCTCTTTGTTGATTGAGACCAAATTCATCACCTGAAATATGACCTAAAATAGGGGAATAAACTTCCCTTAAAAAATAGTTGTATTTTGTGCCAACTATATACCTGTTGAGTGGTATTTTCGCCCAATTGTGAAAGTACACTCTCCCTTAGGATTTGGGTTCCAAATCCCCTCTTGCAAAGAAGTTAAACAAACAACTTCTCCAAGGTCTCCGCTATATTAGTATTTGCATATGTGTATTAGTAATCTCAAATAAAGATATTCAATTTAAATGCTTAGAACACCTTAGTGATTGCAAGTAACTGTAAACAAGGGGCAATGTTGGTTTATTTTACCATGAAACTTTAGTGATTGTTCATTGAATCAAAATAAATCAAATGTGAGTTGGCCCTCATATGACCATGATGTAGAGCCTTTATTCCTTTTATATTGAGAGTTTTAAGGTAGATTTTATCTTCTTTATTACGTCCAAATATGGCTTCTTACCATGAAGATAATGATAGCTTTCAATATGATTGACAAACTATCCCTCTTTGGTGAAATGAATTTTCACAAAGAAGCAATAATTTATGGCCTTAGATAAAGGGCTTTAAATGTCACTTTAACTTATCCCTCTTAAATGAAATCAAATTTTCATCAAGATGAACAATTAAGTGCTTTGAGGAAAAGACCTTCAATGTAATACTCAAATTACCCCTCTTTCGTAAAATTAGAATTTTTATGAAGAGGGTAATTTTAGGCTCAAAATGGAAATTTGTGAAAATGCCATAAAACATAACTCCTTCAATGAAACTGAAATTTTCATGAAGGGGATGTCATCATAGGCTCATGAGTGCAAAACAAAACAGAAAAAATGAAATTTGACCTTAAAATGGAAATTTTCTATTTTCGGATTTTTAAAATCTATAACAAAACAGCAACTTTGATGAATTTTTAAAAATACTAAACAACTCCGAAAATGAAATTTCAAAGTGCATATTGGAAGTATGATAG
Organism: Wollemia nobilis; assembly: GCA_028583015.1. Classification (NCBI taxonomy): domain Eukaryota; kingdom Viridiplantae; phylum Streptophyta; class Pinopsida; order Araucariales; family Araucariaceae; genus Wollemia; species Wollemia nobilis. The sequence continues at coordinate 14,447,178 of JAQPPZ010000733.1, forward strand.
GTTCTCTACATAATGGTGCAATTATTTTTTTGATTTTAAAATTTTTTACTGTTTATTTTAATGCCTGAAAATAAGAAAAAATTCTGAAATTAAAATTTTGGAAAACAGAAAATTAAAAATTTGCATCAAAATAATTGTTGAAAATGCAGCAATGCAAAAGCTCCTTCAGTTTGATAGCACCCCATCCTGCAAAACCGAATATGTGAGAATTTTGTACATGCAACCTACCCTATTTGACCTGCAATACAAACACAATCAAAGTAAACTAGGTGCTGGCTCCTAAGGTTTAAAATAATTTCTAGATTGCAAACATTCATATGAAATAACCCAAAACAATGGTATAAATTTCATATACAAATATGAAATATGAAAAGAGAAAAATAGAACAGTTAAAAATGAAGCATGCAGAAAATTTCTCATCCTTTCTTGCTAACAAGGCATGAAATTTTTGAAGAGAAGCTTTAGCATTCAAATTATATTTCAAGATTTACATATCAAAATCTGCCGCATTTGGCCATGCCCAAAAATTCCAGTCCCTTTCCTCCATCTTTGAAAAGCGTATTTAACATTTTCTCTGAAACTCTTTGTTTCCTGTTTTCCATTCGCTTCGTTGAGTAACCATTCATTTTACCTCCCATTCTAAGGCTCTCTGTCCATTCGTATTGTAACCGCAAACTTCCATTATTTTCATTAACATAGCAGTTTTCTGTAACGAACACTTTCAATTGATTTTACATTGGCCTTTCCCTTCTTTATAAAACATCCTTCTTTAAACATGGGGTGGACTTGGAATCTTCTTGTGAGATTCCCCATTTTTAACTTACTAAAATCTTAAAAGAAAAAAAAATTGTCTTTTATATACCACCATAGGCTATACCAAAATTAGGGCACGTGGTTTTACCATGACCCGTGGCCCATTCGAATGGAAATATGCCATCTCACACACTTCGCTTCATTCAACGACCATGGTCATCTTCGTCGATCATACCTCGGTGGCTATCGTCTCGTTGGAAATACCTTGACCTATTCTCTACCCAGTTGACTGCTATTAAAACGTTTTGAATTGTGCCGTCGTCGATGAAGGTGCCACGTTCGAAACGTTTTGGATCTGACGCTCTAAATATGAAAATTTACCTGTGTATTGTTGTATGTCGATGTTACAGACCCAATGAATCTGCCCTACATGGCGAATGTCGTCGCTCGACCCGCTGTCGTAAGTTCCTGTGGGCTACTATGTTCTCTTTAGAACCTAGTACACATATAACATTGTAACTTCGGTTACATTGTAACTTCGCCCGAAACTGCTCCATGTCCACATATTTCGCTGTCATGTTGGAGACAAAAACCCTGCACACAAAACAAATCACCTATTAAATTGGAATCAAATTTATTAGTGCACCACCAAATCCTTTACTATATTACGTAATATATTAAATATATATTTTTTATTGAGTAAATACTTCTTATACATATACGTATCCGCCGTGGGGTGAACTCGGGTCACATCACCAAAAATGCAAGTGGTGCCCTTGTCGGTAGACCACAACACGATATATATATATATATATATATATATATATATATATATATATATATATATATATATATATATGTGAGATGTATATACTTAAATTCATTTGTTATTTTCATCTTCTATTCTTTGACCCAAACAAATGAAATAAAACCTAACAACTGGACATCAAACTTTCAAACGATAACACTGACAAAACAAACTTGTCGACACACAAACTGACGATAAAAAGGAAACGTCGACGAGAAAATGACCACAAAGTCGTTAACAAGAAAATGATGACAAAAGTCGTCGACAAGAAAAAGTTGTCGACAAGAAAATATTGTCGACAAGAAAAAGTTGTCAACAATAAAATATCGTCGACAAGAAAAAGTTGTCGACAAGAAAATATTGTCGACAAGAAAAAGTTGTCAACAATAAAATATCATCGACAAGAAAATACTGCCAACAAGAACTTACAACAATTGCAAAACCTACGACAAAACGAAGGATTAGACACTAAAAATGAAATGCCAACACCCGGATATCAAAACGAAAAGGTGGGTCCCCAATTTTGGGGTATGTTGTGGAACAGCCACAACAATACCCTAACATATAAGACATGGTAAACAAAGAAATCATTTTAGCTCTTTTTTAGACAACCGCTGTCTAAGCATAACTCCACTGTTTCTCATTCCCAAATATTTTGAACTCTAGTTATCTGTTCAGTTTCTAACCAAACCTATTGAGAAAAAGACATTTGATTAACAATTGTGTGATTTTTTCCTCCTTTGACTGACATAGCATACAAATACTTATACTTTATATTAACAACTCAGTGTTGTTCACACAAAAAAATTGCATCATCATGCCAAAGTGCCTGAAACAACCAACTATTGGACCTGATATGAACTAGTAGAGATAAAAACTTCTTGCATAAGATTTCTCATAGTTGAAGGATTCTAATGCAAGCCCACCTCTCCATAAATAAACAATGGTTGATCACCATGTTTTTGTCTTAGTGTCCTTTCTAGGTTGCTTTTCCTAATTAAAAGAAAGGCAAACCATTGTCCCACTTTTAGTAACAAGTCACAAACAATGTGACATCTTATTTTTACTGTTAGGAGGTGAAGTCACTATGTAGTGTTTTTTGCCAGTAGAGACTGTCGCTAGATGTCTATGCAGCAGACGTCTAGGTTGCTAGATGTCTAGGCAGTAGTACTAGGCGTCTAGGCAGCAGACGTCTAGGCAGTAGTGCCAGACGTCTAAGCAGTAGTACTAGACGTTTAGGTTGCTAGACGTCTAGGCAGCAGTGCCAGACATCTAGGTGACGTTGCTAGATGTCTAAGCAGCGCTGCTAGACGTCTAGGCAGTGTTTCCAGACATCTAGGTAGCATTGCTAGACATCTAAGTAGCGTTGCTAGATGTCTAGGTAGCAGACATCTAAATGTGGAAGATGAACAGGTTTAGGCGCCTTCCTTGGGAGTGGAAACAAACAATTTTTTGGAGGCTTCCTTTGGGAGAGGAAATGAACAGTTTGGAGTCTTCCTTCTGCTCTATAAAAGGGACTTGATCCCTTGCATATCAAAATAATGTTGAAAATGTGAAAAATGTGAATGTAAAGTTTTGCTAAAAATAATAAAAGGAGAAGTTGCCATTGCCCCGTGGTTTTCCTGCACATTACAAGTTTCCACGTAAATCTCTGTGTTATTTGTGTTGCTATTTTTGTTTTCTGTTATTGTGTTTCCACTTGCAGGTATAAAATCTAAAGTTTTTCCTAACATCTGGTATCAGAGCTCAAGGTTTTGTATGAGTGGGAGTTGCAATAATGACAAGAGGTGTAACCAAGTTTGAGATTAAGAAATTTAAATGCAGGAACTTCACTCTATGGAAGATAAAGGTGGAGGATTTGCTGGTTCAGAATGACCAAGCTCAAGCCTTAAAGGGGTCACGAGTAAACTGAGCAGCATGAAATACGAGGAGTGGGCAACGCTGGACAGGAAGGCAGTTTCTACATTTTGTCTCTGCCTAGCAGACTCTATCTTGTTCAATGTAGCTGAAGAGAAGACCGCAGAAGCCCTTTGGCAAAAGCTTGAAAAGTTCTATGAAACAAAATCAACAACTAATAAGTTTTTTCTAAAAAAAGTAGCTTTATCGCTTGAGGATGAAGGAAAGTTCATTCATTGTAGATCATTTGAATGAGTTTAATACTCTTATCAGTAAATTGGTTTCAGTTAATGTAGACAAGGGTGAGTACATTCTCGGGATAGGGGTGATGACAATCCGGACAGTCAGGTTCCAAGCTTATACAATGTATACTCCTATAGGCTGGTTATGGACATCAAGGATCAAATGTCTAGATGTAGTGGATAGACGTCTAAGACTAGACGTCACAGGGGCTTGACGTCACACAGGTCAGCTAGACGTCACAAGGGCTTGACGTCACATAGGTCAGTAAGACGTCATAGGGGCTTGATGTCACATAGGTCAGCTAGACGTCACAGGGGTTTGACGTCACACAAGGCAGCAAGACGTCACAGGGGCTTGACGTCACACAGGTGGTTTGTACGACTATCCTTTTGACGACTGCTCAGATGTTAAAGGCTAGATGTCTATAGTTTTCCTTTTACTCCTTGTACCTGCAATAAACCTCACTCGATCTCGTCCTTGCTGCAACAATCAACCTGCAATGCTTATCAATATGGAAAACCTGCAACTCACACGTCAATGCAATACAACCTGCAATCTCATAAACTCACAACATCACCATACACAGAATAGAACATCCGCACAAGAGCATTGGCATTCGTAGCAAAATGTGATCATGATGATATATTACAATGTTTGAAGAGGGGGTATAAATAGGGAGGCGAAGTAGTTCCTCCAACTACTTCGCTCTCAACTACCCCAACCGTCTTGCCCTTAACCATTGCTAACTAATCATGAATGGACGTCTAACAACTAGACGTCTAACCATGGACGTCTAACACACTAGTTAGCAAATGGCGGCTAGTTTTGTCATCTAGTGCCTTGTGCGTTTACAATCAAGCCTTCCTTTTCATTGGCTGATTTTACAAAATCAAATGCAACATATATATTCCAAAATTGCTATGTACAATCAAAATTGGTGGACAACATTATTCCAGCCAGTTCTAGGGTTTGTCTTGCTTAGAACTGTTGTCTACATCTATCCTCCCCTTCGAAGAAGTCGATGTCCTCAACGACTTTCTCCGTTCCACTGAAGGGGTTCCAGCATCCGTGGGTGTTGAACTCTGTGGATTGGCAGCCTGGAATACCTTCGTGTACTCCTGGAGTTGTGCCCGTAAGTTGTCCCGTTCATCCTTGAGCCTCTTAGAATAGTTGAAGTACTTGGCCCATTCTACTCCCAAGGCATTGGCTCGATCTTCAGTCTGCTTGAGACTGGATAACAACTCTGTTTCCCTACTTCGAAACATGTCCTTCAAACGTTGTTCCGATATTGATGGAGCGGTTGTAGCTTTCTGTTGTTTCGCCAACCGTAGTTCTTCTTTCAAGGCTGCCTGTTCCCTTTGCCAATTTTCTCTTTCCTGAGTCCAAGCACGCTCCTGTTGGCTCTTGTTAGCTGCAAATGATTCTGCCTGCTTGATCAGTAGTTCCTTCGCACTTTTCAGTTGTGAGACTTCCGCTTCTGATTCGGACAGCTGCTGGTCCTTTTTCTCCAGTTGGGTTTTCAAGTCCTCCATAGTCTGTCCGAGCTCCTGAAGTTCCTTTTTAACTTCATCCATTCGTTCCATTCCTTCTTCTAAGAGCTGATCTTTCCTTTCCAAGGCTTCCTTGGCTTCTTTTTCAACTGCCTGCTTTGCTGAGTGCAAATGCTTGATCCCTTCTCCCAACCAGGTCAACAAGTGTGCGAGGAAATTTAACTGCGTGTATATTGGCAGTAATTCTGGCACCACTTCCACTTGTGTGCCGTGTTCCACGGGATGCTGAGGAGGGTTATTACCGTGGCCGCAGATATATACCTGCGTTGTCTCCAGATAGAGGCTTGGTGTCTTATCTGGCAACTTCTCAATGCCTTCCATCGTTTGCAAATGGGTAGTGGGTAGTGACCATGGTTGTCTCGCATAAATGCTTGAGATATCCTTCCGCCACGGACCCTGTGCCGCCCACTTAACCAATTGGTCTAGTTCCTCCTCTACCATACCTTGCCACTTTTTCCATTGACCCACACATGCAATATTGAACTGCAAGCGAAAACTGTCCATGATCTTTCCCAACTTTTCAAAGCATGTTGTCGCTTGCTCATCCATCTTATCCGAGGGGTCCATGAGATTGGGCACTCGGACAAGGAAATCCTGGGACCAAGTGTCCGTCTGTTCTTCCTCCTGTGCAATTTCTTTCCCTTTCTCCGCTTGGTGAACAGGTGGTCTGTCTATTGCTCCAGACTGTACTGGAATCTGGTTGTTCTGCCCTTCCTGTTCCTCCATATTTTCCAAATCTATTATTTGTGGGGGTTGTTTCCCTTCACTCGTAGGGATCTCCATCTCTTTAGACACTGTTATTTTCTCCAAAATAGGCTTTTATGCCTCATGTGTCAACTGTCCTGTAACCGGTGGTGGTAGGCCCTCCTCTACCCCAGGGTTACTGCTTGTTTCTAAATTACCTGTGGTGGTTGATTCCCTAGCTGCTGTGGCAAACATGTCATCTATTGAAAATGTACTCATCAAGGTAGCCGCTAGTGAAGTCGGCCTCGCCAAAGATACCTCATTCAGTTCTGGTGAACCTGTGTGGGCCATAAATTCAGCCTCCGCCAGATACTCATTAGGTCCAAATTGTTCAGCCGAACTGGTTTCGGCTGCCTGATCATGAAGAGCTGGAGGTATGGCAAAATCCACTTCCTCCTGTGTTGACTGTTGTTGCTCCCGAGTGCGAGCTGCCTCCAAATTCTCAGCTATCTTCTGCAGTGCTTCCTGGGAGAAAGCTGGGGGTGGCACATCAAATCGCCCTTTCTTCTTCTTTCGTTTAGGCTCTTCTGGAGATTGGGCATCCTTCTATTTTTGTGATTTTTCCTCCCTAACTTGTGCTATTACGCTATCCTCCCCTTCTAGCGCAGCCACCAGCTTCTCCTGACGCGGTTTGTGTGAAATCTGCTTGACTCGAATCTTCTTCACCGACGTCGTCTTCTTTGCTGGTTGGGCATCCATCCACCTGCAGATAGATGGTGCTAGATCTGGTAGCTGTCTGGGGGGATCAAAGTCCGGGATCGGGACTCCTGCTCTTCCTGCTGCATCCAAGAGCAACCCAATGGCATGGAAAGCCATAGAAAAATTCTTTGTAGTCCTCATCAGAAAAGTCTGTATACGCATTGACAAGTGCGTTGCCCAATCATATTGTACACCCTGTGCTATCCCCTGTAGGTATGGAATCAGCCATATGGGCAAGTCTGTACTGCGTTGTTCTCCTGACAACCTCGCCATGATGACATTCATAATTACCTCCAGTCCGTCATTTCGCAGTTGTGCCTGTTTTATTCCTCTTCCACCATGAACACTTAACATAGCGTCCACCTCTTCTCTCTTCAGGTTGGTGACGCTCATGATTACTTCAGGTGTCTTTTTCGGATCCACTCTCTCATTCAACACCGGCTTGCCCTTTCGTGGAAGTCCAAATGCACACTGAAAAACTCCGGGAGAGAAATCAATCACTAGTGTAGTATCCCCTATTTCTACAAAACTGTTGTGCCTCCCTTCATCGTACGTCTCCACCATCTGCAGCAGATATTCTTTGAAGAACTCTTTCTCGAAATGAGGAGCCTGTAAGATGAAGTGCACTCCTGCCTCTTTGAGTTTTGCCCGTACTGGGTGGTTGGTTGGTGCCTCTGCCCACCATTGACGGCAATAGTCTCCTGTTGGGCACAACCAGGTGATTTCCTCCAGTGGTATGGGCGCCTTGCCGCTTTGATGGATTTCCTTATTTTTGCGGGTCGCCACCTCTGCTGCTTCTCTTCGGCTCCGAACCTGTCCTCCTTCTGGACTTTTGATTTGTCCCCGCATTTCAACTTCCTGTTGGTGCCGTAATATTTTGGCTACCACTGATTCAGGTTCGGGCTCAGTGCGGACTGAAGTTTTTCTGGATTTTTGGTGTGCCATCTTTGTCACTTTCCCTCCTAGTTCTTCCTCATCCATTCTTCTACCAGACATCTCTCCCCTAGACGTCTTCCTCCTCTCTTGACGTCTTGTTCCCGACGTCTTCCCTCATCTGACCTGGACGACTTCTACCCTAGACGTATCCCGTCCTTGCCTAGACATCTTCTTGCGCTTAGACGTCATTGTCCTAGACGTCAACTCTTGTCTAGACTCCCCTCTCTGCCTAGACGTCAACCCCTACCCTCCCTAGTCGTCTCTTGCTTCTCCTTTCTCCTCTTCTTCCTTGCATATGAGAGTGATGTGCCAAATGAATGGCATCTCCTCCTTTTATAGTTGCTTTGCCAACCCTAAAACCGTTATGCAACCGCCACATCGCAACTACTTTCTTGCATGCGCGCCACGTCGGCTTTTCTAGACGTCTAGGTTGTCTTTTTGTCTTTTTCTTTTTCTTTTATTTTTGACTTTTCTATTTTCTTTTTGACTTTTTCTTCTTTTTATTTTATTTTTCTTATTTTTCAAAACTGCATGTGACGTCTTCTCTCAACGTCGACGGGTGAACCGTATGGCCAAGCCAATACGCAGTTCCCATGCATCTGGTGTCTCACTTCGGTGATGACGGCTATTTTCTCCGAAACTGCTGAAGTCATCATCGTTGGCACTATTTATTTCCTCCGTCGTCTGACGTCTCCGACGATTATTTCGTCTTGGGGGAGTTTCCGTCATGGTTGTTGGCGTCTTCTTGTATTTCTTGGCACAATACGCCAATCAGGTTGTTCTGCTTCTTCCGGCTGATGTCGTGTTTCTGGCTCACGAGACTGGTAGGTACTGGCCCGTCGTCTGACATTATTAGTGGCTTGCTGATTTCTTTCTGCTGCCAGACGTGTTTGTTCCATCCATTCTTCTACCATGCGGATTTCTCCTTCTTCTGGGTTAGCATTATTGTTATCCAGGTGTTCTGCTACATCCTCCAGGTGTCTACTGGTCAGATTTGGGCATGTGATGTCATTTTCTGGATGGGCGGGCACCAGTGGAATTCGTTTCATACTTCCATCATTTCGCCGGATTATTATGCAATCATCCAAGTAGTGAAACCTCTCCCCTTCTTGTGCCTGTTGATCAAGTTCATTTTGAATGGGTTGTTGTTGTCTTTGGTGTCCCCTATTTTGGTGGGGTCGTCTAGCTCTTAGACCTCTTCCTCGGCCTCTGTCATTTCCTGCAACTGCCCTCTCTTGATCCCTTTGTTCTAAATTGGGATTTCTGTCCCCATTTCCTCTTCCGCGGACTTGGTTACCGCGTCCTCGGCCTCCTTCCGATCGAATCTCCCTAGTGTTGGGCTGTCGAACTCCCAGCTGCCCGAGATTCGATCGGTCCCTCAGTCGTTCCTGACGACGTCTTCGGTTCCTACGAGCTCGCTGAGACGGACCTATCGGTCTGTTCTCAGGAGCACGTAGTAATGGGTTGGCTTGGACTAAGTTCTCAGATGGCCCTTGCGGTCCAAACTGAGAACCAATCGACCTATTGGTAACCGAAGGGGAATTTCTTCCTCTCGAGCTACCGGGATGGAGGTCAACCACGCTCCTCCCTTGGTCAGGTGCTCTCGGAATTCCTGGCGGTCTTCCGAGAGTACCTAAGTTATCTCTGCTACGGGCTTCGTTTATCAGTTGTGCTCTTGTCTCTGGTGGATGGTGTAAATGCGCAGGTGTTAGTTGGTGCAAGATCCTCAGTCTCCTATCGGCCCTTATCAGTCTTCGTCTCCATCTACTTTCCTCAAAGTGTCGTTGCATGGCACAATGAGTTAAGTTTTCCTGATACTCTTCTGAAAAGACTGAATCAGTGCTGGAGTCATTCCCTTCTCCTGTCGTGTTCATTGGCCATTCTGAGGTTTCTTGAACCCGTTGCTGCAATCTTCTTACTTCCCTTCTATGTTGTCGTAAGTCAAGTGCAGCCATCCGATACCTGGCTACCTCTTCCCGTTCAGTTGGACGTCTCATGGCTCCAACATATGGTGTTCTCCATGCACGAGGTGGTGGTACTTCTGGCATCATGTCCTCATTCAATCCTCCGTCGTACTCGTCTTGTGGGCTTAGTGAAGCATCATCTTCGATTATGTGTGCAGTTTCTATAAATCTGACACCTGCTTGTCGACTGCGATCTTCATCCCTTTGTCTCCTACGATCTGGGTTAGGACTGGCATATGGTATATCAGGAATCTGTGGTAGGTTTTCGTCGCTACTTGACTCCTCCCACCAACTTCCGGTTTTTGGTTTTTCTGGTACCGTCTCAATATCCTTCCATATGATGGCTGCCATTTCCTCCCTGCTTATCTGATATTTGGCAGTCGAGCTTTGTCCTGCTTCCCATATCCTGGGTCTTTCTGGAGATTCTCTCATCTCTTGATGGTTCACTGACTTTGAGCTTGAGGACTCTTCTGAATTAAGCACGATTTTTAATGTGGCTGAAGAAGAACTCCTAGAATGTGCACCTATTGCTATTGCTTTTCCTCTTCTATTTTCCACCGGGCTTACAGTATCTTCCTGTTCTTCCTCCAAGGAAAATAAACTGCTTTCTGAAGAGTTGCCTGTTGCACTTCCTCTTAGTTCCCCTTGTTCTAATTCTACCCATTCCGCTTGACGTGCTTCATGTCTTTCATTCACTCGTTGCATGGTTGTGTCCAACTCCTGAATCACCTATTCCCACAGCTGATTATTGTATTGTCTTAGCGTTTCATATTCTTCTTGCAACCTTTGTGTCTCCAATCGCATTCGTTGCAGAAGTCTAGCTCCCTCTTCTTCATCTTCTTCTTCTTCTTCACTTCTTGTAGAGCGACCTCCGTCAGAGCTTGGAGTCGGTCTTCCTCATTGTCATTTGGAAATTGAACATGTAATTGCAATCTTTGTTGCTCTTCTTCTTCATCGGTTCCAAATAACCAATCCAGGTTATGTGTTTCCTCCTCTCGAACAACACTACTCTGCTCGTCATTTTCAAGGGATTGTATTCCTGGATCTGTCCTTGTTTCGGAAGTTCCTGATTGCTCCAAGTTGATCATATTTACCTGAGCATGTGGCTTGTATACCTTCAACTTAGAACCATTAATTACCTCAGGGCATAGTGTTCCATCCAATTTTCTCAATTTCACTGCCCCATTCTCTAGTACTTCTTCTACCTGGAAGGGTCCAAGCCATAGGGTTTTCAATTTTCCTGGCTTGAGTTCTCTCTTACCATTGTATTTGAGAACTAATTCACCAACCTTGAGATCCATCTTTCGGAGATGCTTATCATGCCAGAATTTCCTTCTCTTCTATGCGATCTCCATAGCCCATTGTGCCATTACCCTCTTCTCATCCAACTGTACCAAAGTTGTCAATCGCTCTTTCATGCTATCTTCATCATTCAACCGATTGTCCACTGCCACTCTTAAGCTTGGTACAAGGAATTCAACAGGTACCACTGCTTCCTATCCGTACATCAGTTGAAAGGGTGTATGATTCGTGGTGGGCTTGAAGGTGGTTCTGTATGCCCATAACACTGCTGGTAACCGTTCCTCCCAGTCGGCTCCTTCTACTCCGCATGTCTTATACATGATTGAAACCAGAATTTTATTTGTCGCTTCCGCCTGCCCATTTGCTCTGGGGTAATACGGACTTGACAAGGAGTGAAAAATTCTGAATTCTTCCGTCAAGTTCTGGATAATTGCATTCACAAAATGGCCTCCTCTGTCACTTGTCAATTGTAGAGGTATCCCGAACCTTGTAATCACTTGTTCGTACAAAAAGTGAGTCGTACTTTTTGCCGAGTTGTCCGGTAAAGCTCTTGCTTCTACCCATTTTGTAAGGTACTCCGTAGCAACTACGATATATCGGCATTTCCTCCTTCGACTTGTTTTTAAAGGACCTACAAAATCCAGTCCCCATCTCTCAAAGAGTTCCTGAGGCTGGGATGGATGTAATGGCATGAAGTCTCTTTTCAATGGTTTCCCTATTCTTTGACACGTATCACATGCTGTCACAAAATTCTTTGCATCGTGAAAGAGGGTGGGCCACCATAGACCTACCAACAATACTTTCCTGGTTGTCGCATCTGGTCCCATGTGTCCTCCTACCAATCCCTCATGTGTCTCTTTCAAGGTTTGTTGTACTTCATCCTCCATTATGCATCTTCGCAATATATGGTCCTCCCCCATCTTGTAGAGCAATCCTGCAATCAAGGTGAAAGGTGCCGATTTCGTAATCACTTTTCTCCGTTCGGCTGCCGTTAGTTCCTTTGGCAGCTCTCCTGTCGACAAATATTCCCCTATATGCTTGTACCATCCTGGTATTGCACTAATCATAAACAACTGGGCATCAGGGAATTCATCTGGTATTCCTCCCTCTACAGGTTCTCCGGAGCGAATCCTTGACAATTGGTCCGCTATTACGTGTTTCTTCCTTGGTCTTACTACCACTCTAAACACAAATTCCTGCAGGGTGACGAGCCATCGACTCACTCGTCCATAGATCGTTGGTTTATTGATTAAGTACAACAAGGCTTGATGATCCACATAGAAAGCAAAGGGGTTTGCTAGTAAATAGTGTCTATACTTCTGCACCGCATACACCATTCCTAGTGCTTCTCGCTCTGTTGTGCTGTAATTCTTCTCGGCTCTTGACAATAGTTGACTTGCAAAGTATATGGGCTGATCTAACCCGAATTGGCCTTCTTGTGCCAATGCACATCCAATGGCAAAATTTGAGGCATCCACATGCACATGGAATTCCTTCTCCCAGTCTAGGTAAACTAGGATAGGTGCTTTCACCAAGTGCCCTTTCAATCCCTCAAATGCTCCCTGGTGTTCCTCTGTCCATTTGAATGGAACACCCTTTCGTGTAAGTGCGTCTAGTGGATGAGATGTCAGGGCATAGTTCCGGATAAACCTCCTGTAATATCCGACTGTCCCTAAAAAGGTTTTGACTGAGCTCACATCATGTGGCTCCTCCATTAGCAATATTACTCGTATCTTATCTGGGTCGGGTTTCAAACCCTCTTGGCATACTATATGCCCTAGCAGCTTTCCATATGGCACCAATAAGACACATTTATTTGGATTCAATGATATTCGTGCTTTCCTGCACAATCCCATACATTCTTCTAAGGCCTTTAAATGTTCTTGTGTCCTGCCATACAGTGACCAATCATCTAGGAAAGCTTTGAAGTTCCCTGTGGACATCTTATCAAAAATGTACAATATGATTCTCTGAAAAGTAGTTGGTGCATTGCATAGTCCAAATGGCATGCGGTTATATGCATATATTCCATTTTCCACAACAAAAGTGGTCTTCAACTTGTCTTCTTCCGCTATGCTAATCTGGTTATAGCCCGAGAATCCATCCAAGAATGAATATATCTCATGGCCGGCTACTTCTTCAAGTATGGAGTCTGTGAAAGGGATCGGGAAGGGATCCTTTATGGTTACGACATTCAAACTTCTAAAATCCACACAGATTCGGATTTTATCTACTTCTCTTTTTAGAGTAATCACAATCGGTGAAACCCATTCGCTTGTCGTAACTTTGAAGATAATGCCTGCATCCAACATTTTCTCAATTTCGGCATTCACCCTTGCTGCGTATTTGGGATTCATTCTGTAAGGTCGCCTTCTTACAGGTTGCGCACCTTCAATCAGAGGAATCTTGTGTACGCAGAGTTCTGGTGGTACTCCCTTCAAGTCCTTATATGTCCAAGCAAAAACATCCTTATAGTCCAGAAAAATCTTAAATGTTGCTGCTTTCAGGACTGGATCCCAATCATCTCCACATTTGATCATCTTCTCCTCGCCATTTTCTCCCAAGTTTACCTGAATCATTTTAGGACCTTCATATTTGATGGATTCAGGGTCATTTGTTGCTTTTAGTGCAGCAATGGGGTGGGCTGGTTTATCTTCAATAACTGCCTCCCCCATTGTGAATTCTGCAAAATTCTTGGGAAATGTCCACTTCTCCCTTTCCTTGTCCTTCTCTGTTGTTGTTTGTCTTCTATTGCTAGTTCCCTTTTCAGGTTCTTGTATCTCATCCTTTTGAATCTCCTTCTCCGCATCGATGCAAAAACATTGGGGAGAGAATATCTCGTAGTCTTCCAACTGCCAGTGTAATAGACCCTTGTCCTGATCATACTCATCTTCCGTGCAGTCTTCAAGGTGCAACACTCCTTCCTCATCTGGTTCATACCCTGTCTCACCATCTGATGAAGAGGATCCCGAATCATCTGAAGTGGCTATGTCTTGACTCACAGTTTGATTCTTCAGATTGATTATATACTTGTGCTGCCCTTGCTTGAAGGATAGACGTTCTTTCTCCCAATTGTGGTTGACTTTTGTTGTTCTCAACCATCCTCGTCCTAGCAGTGCATCATATGCGGGTTTTTGCATAGCAATGACAACAAAATCCAAGATGAAGTCCTGCTCTGCTATGCGTACCTTCTGATTCATCAAAACGCCTATTGTTTCAATGCCATATTGATCAGCGCCATATAGTTTGAAATTTGGAGACCGTAAGGCGGGTTGCCCCAGAATCCGCCATGTCTTCTCTGGCATCACGTTCACACTAGACCCTCCATCTACAATCACCTGATTCAGTCTATGGTCCAAAACTTCCATCTGGACTATAGCTGGCCTTCTCCCGGCTTCAATCATCAGGATTGTCGGATCGATGAATTGTCCTTGCTTGATGGTTGCTACCTGTCGAGTTTCATCCTTCCTCTTGATGGCTTCCCCGATCGTAGCATACAACTCAGGTACTATACTAAACAGGTTGGCTACCTTCATTTCCACCTTCGTGTTTAGTACCTCTGTTACCAAGCCTTCTACTGATGCCTTCTTGGTGATCTCCGGTCTCTTCAATACTTTCTCCAGAACTAGTTGTCCCTGCTTCTCCTTTGCTAGTTCTGTTTTGATTAATTCTTGGGCTTCCTGCCATCGTTCTTTCTCCTTGGCAGGGTTTGGGTACTATTCCATTTTCTTGGTCTGTGCTCTTGTTACAGCCAAGACTTCTTTGTCTACCTCTATCACCTCTCCAATGCCAATGAGGTTGATATTCTGAGTTCCACTGGTACTTGCCTTCTTCGGACAATTAGCTTCCTTGTGGTTTCCTGGACCACACCATTTACACATTTGGGTAGTGTTGTTACCACTATTGTTACCTGCATTCTGGGGTTTGGAACAATTCTTCGCAAAGTGGCCCCATTCTTGACAATTCCGACATTGAATAATCGGCCGACCGTCAGAGTCGTATTGTAGTCGACTCTGGCCTCCTTGTCTTCCTCCTCGACGACTATTCCTATATCCTCCGCTAGTGGCTCCTTGTCCATTCCTTGGCGTATTTGGCTGCTCCTCCTGTTGTATAGCCAATGTCTGATGCCTCTTGCTTTTCAGGTTGAATGGACAATCGGCTACAGGATGTCCCGCTATCTCACATATGTTACAGTATGCGTTCTTTGGACAGTTTACATTTGAATGTCCTTCTGCCTTGCAGTCTGAGCACCAAATCTCTTTCCGATCCTTGCGGCCTTCTCCTTTCGCTTCCTTTAGAATTTTGTCAAATTCTCTCCGGAAGGTGTGAATTGTGCTCTGAACTTTATCTTCTGCTTCACTGTCCGAATCTTCATTATGCTTTAAGTAACCTCCGATACCTGCGGTCGTTTGTTTGCCTTCACTTTCGAAGTTTTTAGCCTTCTCCAGTGCTTCCGCATATGTTGAGGATGGTACTGCCTTCATCTTCTTCTTGAATTTTGGTAGTAACCCATCCAAAAACCATCGCTTTATCATACCATCAGCAGGTGTCATCTCCATTTTATCTGTCAATTGTTTCAATCTTCTATTGTAGCTTTTTACATCCTCATCCGATTTTTGCTTAGTGACACATATTTCTGTGATGATGTCAGTGTCATCCCTCAATGGTCGGAATTCTTCTATGAATGCAGTCTTCAAATCCTCCCATTGTGTAAATGCTTGCGTACTTTGTCTTTTCAAGTACCAGTCTATCGCCATGCCTCGCAATGTGGTTGGGAATAGTTGCAACCATTGTGTGTCTTGTGTGACCCCATTTGCTCCCCAAATGGTAATGCAAGTTCCCACATGCCGAGATGGGTCCTCCTTTCCTTCACCTGAAAAAGGTGGGCATTTTTGTTGTATTGTTCTATTGGCGGGATTTGCCGCCATAGTATTTGTTCTATTGTTCGGACTTCCTGGTGTTGGTGGTTGTGGAGTTCGATTTGGTTGTCTGTCTGTTGTTGGTGGTGCAAAATTGTACTCAAATAGCCTTCTACCCGACTCCAATTGGTCTCTACTTCGCGACCTCCTCCGCGAATATACCAAACGTGGCTCCGGTCTTCCTCCCCACGAACCTCCGCGTAGGTGCCCTGATACAAGGTTCTCTCCTTCAGTATCCTCTGGCCAACTCTCCCTCGTTGGTTCTGGTGTTGCCGTCCAGTTCTCAATGATGGGCTCTTCCTCAGCTATTTGTTCTTCCTCGTTTTCTGCAGTCACCAACAATGTTTCAATGCTCGGATTATCCTCGTCTTCTAGGTTCCAGACTCTCTCCACTTCCGGGTGAGAGACTTTTGTTGCCTCTTGTGTCCTTAAGTTCGCCAGTCGTGCACTTCTTCTTACCGGTATTTGATTTTTGCTTTGTGACCTGGAATCAGTCATTCACCTTTTACACCTATCACTTATGTCGCTAGACTCTGAGTTCACTTAGGCAACGATGCCAAATGTAGACAGGGGTGAGTACATTCCCGGGATAGGGGTGATGACAATCGGGACAGTCAGGTTCCAAGCTTATACAATGTATACTCCTATAGACTGGTTATGGACGTCAAGGATCAAGTGTCTAGATGTAGTGGATAGACGTCTAAGACTAGACGTCATAGGGGCTTGACGTCACACAGGTTAGCTAGACGTCACACATGTCAACAAGACGTCATAGGGGCTTGACATCACACAGGTGGTTTGAATGGCTAGTCGTATGATGGCTGCCCAGATGTCAAAGGCTAGACGTCTACAGTTTTCCTTTTACGCCTTGTACCTGCAATAAACCTCACCCGACCTCGTCCTTGCTGCAACAATCAACCTACAATGCTTATCAATATGAAACCCTGCAACTCACAAGTCAGTGCAATACAACCTGCAATCTCATAAACTCACAACATCACCATACACAGAATAGAACATCCGCACAAGAGCATTGGCATTTGTAGCAAAATGTGATCATGATGATGATATACAATGTTTGAAGAGGGGGGTATAAATAGGGAGGCGAAGTAGTTCCTCCAACTACTTCGCTCTCAACTACCCCAACCGTCTTGCCCTTAACATTGCTAACTAATCATGGACGTCTAACAATGGACGTCTAACTAGACGTCTAACACACTAGTTAGCAAATGGCGGCTAGTTTTGTCATCTAGTGCCTTGTACGTTTACAATCAAGCCTTCTTTTTCATTGGCTGATTTTACAAAATCAAATGCAACATATACATTCCAAAATTGCTATGTACAATCAAAATTGGTGGACAACATTATTCCAGCCAGTTCTAGGATTTGTCTTGCTTAGAACTGTTGTCTACGAGTTAATGTGAATATGGATGATGAAGATAGAGCTATCATCCTACTTTGTTCCCTCCCAGAAACTTGGGATCATATGGTGATGACCATCAGTAATTCATCATTAGGAACTCTCAAATTTGATGATGTGGTAGCCGCTTTGTTGGCAGAAGAGTTGAGGCAAAAAATGTCTCTGGAACCCTCAACCAATGAAGCCCTATCTGTGAGAGGTCAATATTTTGAGGGGAGTAAACAAGGTAGAAAATAGTCTAGATATAAGTCTAAAGGACATAAGCAGAAAGGGAAGTGCTGGAATTGTGGGAAGCCAGGACACTCCAAGAAGGATTGTTGGCAATTAAAGAATGGTGAAAAGCAAAATCAGCCATCATCTGAGGCCAGTGCAGTAGATTCAAGAGAGACGACAACATGTGAAGCCTTCTATATCAGTAAAAATAGATTTGTTTTATATACCTAGGTTTTGGACTCAGGTGCATCTTTCCACATGTCTCCCCACAGATACTGGTTTGACAAATATCATCTATACTATGGTGGAATGGTCCATTTGGGTGATGATCACCCTTTAGAAATTGTAGGAAGAGGGGATATAAGGATCAGGCTCGATGATGGTAGAGAAAGGATGTTATGTGATGTGCGACATGTGCCCAATTTGTGAAAGACTTTGATCTCAATCAAAATGATAGATAAGCTAGGGTATTATGTCACTTTCGACAACAACTACTACAAAATTACTAGAGGGGATCTTGTAGTAGCTAAGGGAGAATCTTATGGAACCCTATATCATTTATGCGGTGATACGATGACAAATCATGCAGCAGCAGCAACTTCTGTTCAGGATGTAGTAATGCTATGACATCAATGCCTAGGCAAATGTGTTTTTCTCGGCTATGGAGATATAGTGAAGGGGTATAGACTATGGGATCCTACTGCCCACAAGGTAATTATTAGTCGGGATGTTATTGTTGATGAAAAATCCATGCAAATGAAGGACGTACAACAAACTCCTAATGTTGTACCAGTTGAAGTAGAAATGAGTGAAGATGAATATGAAAATCAGCATGCTGAAGTTTTTGATCAGCATGCAGAACAACAAGTAGAACAACAAGTAGAGCAGCCACAACGGTCACAAGACCAAGAGCCACAATCAACAAATCATTAGGTTAGAAGATCTACACATCCACAAAAGTGTCCGAAAAGGTATTCTCATGTTTATCAGTCCTCTTTTGATTTGTTAACTGATGATGGTGAACCTAGTTCATTTCAGGAAGCTAGAGTCTAAAAATGCAAAAATGTGGAGGAAATCCATGGAGGAGGAAATCAAGGCACTTCGTAAGAATAAAATGTGGGAACTTGTGGAACTCCCACCTAGAAGAAATACTGTTGGAAACAAGTGGGTGTACAAATTGAAGAAGAACAGAGATGGGTTGTTGGAACGCTATAAAGCTCGCTTGGTGGCAAAAGGCTATGTGTAGAAGTCAGGTATTGACTTTGATCTAATTTTCTCTCCAGTTGTGAATATGACTACTATTAGAATTCTACTTGCACTTGTAGTTGCACATGATTTAGAATTGGAGCAGCTTGATATAAAGATTGCTTTCTGTTAGCCTATATTGAACTATGTTATTACATTATTTTAGAGCTTATGTTCTTAAGCGCATGTAGGTGGTTTGGGTAGTTATTTGGGTTGGTTCATTAACCTCCCACGGGCTTGTCCTTTATATTCAAACTTTAATCTAATGCAATGACTACTATTTGCATTTCCAATATGGTATTAGAGTAGACATGGTTTTGGGTAATGTGATATAAACTTGACAATCGCTACTCTAGCATAAGTTTCACTCCATAACCTGACCGATTCAAAGAACTGTTGCAACGGTTGGTGACAGCAAATGAGCATGGTATATTTACGATCATTTTTTTTTAAATAATTTATGTGGGGAAGGAGACCATTGAATCATTTGCAGTAGGAGCATTTTGATTGGTGCAACAACAACCTTTATCGTGGACCCCTATTGCAAACCTCGAGAACTTTTGACTACTTCTGACAAACCTGTAGAGCATGTGGATTGGTAGACGTTCGATCCCTGGTGGAGACGGGAGGCATTTAGAGCCATTGATGTTAGACTACGAAGTGATTGGCACTCAAAGCATCAAAGAAACGCTGTGATTGGTGACAATATGCTAAATTAAAAAAAAAAAAATCTTTGGTAGATGTGATGACTGTCCCAGGCGATGAAGCACAAATTGATTGGCACTTACAAGCTATGAATGTCATGATATTTTTTCTAATATTTCGAGCATGCAGCCTAAAGAGCACATTATGCCTTAATGATTTCATCTGCATTGGCATCGGAGGTGGTCTGACACTTCGTGTAAAGGCGCTCAGGAGGTAGAACATCGAGGGTTCAAACCCCATCGACTCCAAAAACAAATTTTTGCAAGCGGAGATATATTAAAGGTATTTTTTTATACCTTAGGTTAATTTTTAATTGCAAATCCTCCTATATTTTTGCAATTAAAACCTTTGAAACAAGAAAGCAAAGGATAGTGGCATTTTTTTTTAAACAAAAAGACAATGATTTTTTTGGAGGGATAAGGCATTACTTTTTTTTTTCCTTCAAAGAACACCTTTTGTTTTGTTGCCACTAAACCCTAAATAAAAGGAACTCATTTTTCCATGGAGGGATAAGAAAATATAGTTTCATTTGCAATTTGCAAAGGGTATATCAAACAATTTTTTTTTCATCCTTGTTTATTTTGCAATAAAAAGGGGGGATACAAAAGCATTTTTTCTCTTGCAAAATTCTAAGACAAGGGGGGGAAGAAAATTGTGGATTTGAAAGCAAAATTGTGAGTTTGAATATCATTTTTGCAAATAAAAATTTCAAAATTTTTGCAAAAATCATTGTAAACAAAGATGTATTTTTGGTGGTAACCGACATCTTGAAAAATTGGTATTGTAATAGGTGCATTTTCGATGGAAACCGACACCTAAGTGTTTAAATTTGTGGGTTCTTGTGATTGTTTTTGCATTTAAATTTCCTATTTTTTGCATTTCAATCATAAGGTAAAATATACAAAGCAAAGAAAAGACCCCAAATTTTACACCTATTTGTGCAATTTATTGCACCACAGTGTTCGGTATATGTGATACCTTTGTCCCACACTTACAGGTAATGTTGTCATGCTTTGGGCTACTGTATCTGCCACCTAACATAGCTATAACAATGACGTCTGAGCTATTGTTCTCTATAAATCGTCAGGGAGAAATAAGGAAAACCAGTTTTGATATTCACTTCATTTTATACCCTAATTATTTTTTATTGTAACTCCTCCAACTCATCATCCTTTTTCGGAAGGGTTTTGAGATATGTACCATCAATTTGATTGAATTCCCTTTCACATACTCTTTGTAAGTATAAATAAATGGGGACCATTTGGTGTTATAAGGAACCTTCACAATGGCCACTGTTCACAAATATTTGTTAGATTCATAGTTGCTCAAAGGTTCTAATTTTGCACCATGGAAGACAAATATGAGAGCTATCCTTCAGGTTGAAGATTTGTGGGATGTAGTGACTGACACTACAAAACATCCTACAACACCAGGGACAGATCAAGAGGCATTTTATAAGAAGGATAGAAGGTGTCTCATGTTTATTCTGCTTGCTACTACAGATGAGGTCTAGCCTCATATTTGTGATGCAAAAAATGGTAAAGAAGAATGGGATGCTTTGATTACCATTTATGAAGGGAAGAATCAGTCCACTATTCTTAACCTTTAATCTCAACTACATACACTGAGTATGAAATCTAGTGAGACAGTTGAATTTTTCCTATGCAGAGTGGTAGAATTGAAAGCTAAATTGAACACTATGGGAGAGACAGTGGTAGATACTCTCTTGAATTCTGTTACTTTGAGAGCTTTGCCTAAATCCTACAAGGTGTTGATCACATCTCTACAAGTGTCTAGTAGACAAGTTACTTTTGTTGAATTGGTAAATTTTCTTCAGACTAAGGAGGCAAATCACCTTTAGAGAGATGAAGTGCAATATAATGCACTTTACTCAAAACAAGGGGGAAAGAAGCAAGGTAACTTTCAGAAGGGAGGATCTTCATCTAGAGGATAAGGGAAACAACCTCAACAGAAAGAAAAACAATATTGCAAAATCTCTGATATGAATAACCATGACACCAACAGTAGTTGGTTTAAGAATAAACAACCCAATGACCAAGATCACAAGAAAAATGGAAAAGGGAAATACAAACCACAAAATAAGAATAAGCAACCCAAGGGAAATATTGCTTATGAGGAATTAGACTCAGACTCTGATTCTAGGGCCATTAAACACATGACTCATGACCCACACATCTTCTCAGTAGAAGAATGCAGTGTGGTATATTGATTCTAGGGCCAGTAAACACATGACTGGTGATAGATCATGGTTTGAGACATTTGAGGCAAAGGAAGGCAAGCCAGTGACAATCACTAATTATAATACCTACCAAATCCAAGGTGAAGGAGATGTTTTTGTCACTCTTCCAGATGGCAAATTTCATATTGAGAAGGTTCTCTATGTTCCTGGATTGGCAAACAATTTGTTGTCCGTCCCTCAGATCTTGGATAGAAACATGGATGTTGTTTTCAGTGTTGAGGATAGCAAAAAGAGATGCTTCATCACCAGAAAGGGAAAGCATGTAGCAACAAGTTCATACAAGCATGGCTTGTTTATCTTAGATGTTATTTCTATGCCTCATGTTGCCATGGCAGCAAACACAAAGGAGGCTACTTCTCTTTGGCATAAGAGATATGGGCATCTGAGTTCAAGATATTTGCTCGAGTTGATCAAATATGAGATGGTGAAAGGCCTTCCCAACCTTTCATCCACATTGCTAGTTTGCTTGGATTGCTTAGTAGGGAAGCAACATCGGGTACCGTTTGAGGTCAGCTCTTCACGAGCTAAGAAACCTTTGGAGTTGGTACACATCGATATGTGCGGTCCTATGCCAAAAAGTTATGGTGGAAAGAGGTATTTTCAATTGTTTGTTGATGATTACTCACAAAAAATGTGGGTTTTCTTTTTACTATTGAAATCTGAGGCACTTTTGTACTTTTAGCAATTCAAGAAGAGTGTTGAGGAGTCAGGGTGTTCCATCAAGACCCTCCTCTCAGATCAAGGGGGGGAATATACCTCCAAAGAATTTTCATCATTTCAGAATGCACATGGGATTAAGAGACAACTGACAACAGCCTATACTCCATAATAAAATGGAGTTGCTGAGAGGAGGAATCGTTCCATCATGGAAATGGTTCGTTGTATGCTTAAGGGGGCACATCTTGAGTAGCAGTATTGGGCAGAAGCAGTGAATACAACAATGTACCTCCTGAATAGAGCACCCACAAAAGCTCTACAGGGCATGACTCCACAAGAAGCATGGAGTGGTAGGAAACCCTCCATTTCTCATCTAAGGGTTTTTGGATGTAAGGCATTCATGCACATTCCAAAACAGAAAAGGAAGAATTTAGATGAGAAAACCTTGCAGTGTATTTTTCTTGGTTATGATGAGCATTCAAAGGGATATCGATTGATAGATCCAAAGACCAAGAAACACACATCAGTAGAGACATGGTATTTGATGAAGCTTTCACATCAGATAACACATCTACAGATTTATACCTGGATGAAGAGGAGTTTATGAAAGAGACTCCACCCCCATAGAACAAGGTTCCAAAATGGTATACTAGCACATTGAGAGATTCAAAGTTGACTTCACTTCTGGATCTAACTCTAGATCGACCTTGTACTCGCAACATGACTTAGTAGATGATAGCAAAGGCATCAACTTCAGAGGTTGATGAGCTTTGCCAATAGTTTGATAAACTATCTATAGATGCAGAGGAAGACAGAGAAGCAGATATGGATGATGAAAGGGTTTATATGTCTGCATTGGATGATAATTAACCCGCAACAGTTCAAGATGCACTTAGTGAGCCTCAGTGGAAGGCTGCTATGGATGCTAAACATACATCTCATGAAAAATCACACATGGAAGCTAGTTGATCTACCTTTAGGAAATAAGCCCATTGGATACAAATGGGTATTCAAAGTGAAGTATAAGGCAGATGGAACTATTGATAAGCATTAGGCCCATATTGTTGCAAAGGGCTTGATGAGTAGGCGTTATACCATCATTAAATCTCAAAGATCTTATCAATCCGGGGTGGTGTCCAAGGCTATTTACGATAGAAAGTTCAAACAGGGTTGCATTTCAGCTCATTTGGGAGCAGCAGGTCTTATTGGTGGAATTGATTGTGTGGGGGTTTTGTGTCACTTCTACCCCTAAATTGCATAAATTTAACTTTAATCTATTTGCAAGAATGAAAAACTAATTGTTGTCTGTAGAAATAAAGTCCTAATTACAATTGCTAAATTGAGACTTAATTGATTTGCAGAAGGAAAATCCTAATTACAGTTGCTAAATGAGAAACCTATTTACTTTTGCAATGATGAGATAAAACAAGTAATCAACTTCTGTCAATACTCTGAAACAGAAGGTCGTCAATCTTCTGTGCAGTGTTTGACAGCAAAAACAAGAATGCAGGAAATTATAGAAAACTTGTAAATTGCTGGAAATGTAAATTGCAGGGAATTGGAAAATTACTGAAAAATAAAGAAACTGATTATATCTATTGCTGATTACATCACAAATGTAAAATAGATGGATAAAAACTAAAACAGAAATCAAATACCACAAAATGCTGAAATTGACAAGTTCCACTACTTATTCTCATTGCGAGCAAAATCGGGATCGAAAACCTCGTCTTGTTAGTCCTTCTCCTAGATTTGAAAGTGGCCGGCCTCCTTTTCCAGAAGAAGGTATAATTTCTTCTCTAAGTCTTACTCACACTCAGACATAACAAATTAAATGGAATGAAACTGCACTTTTATTGCTTCAGAAACATAATTACAATTCTACTGAAATCTGTTATAGATCTGCAATCTATTACAGGTCTATTATCTCTAATATGTCTAATCTCTAATCTAATATTTCTAATATCTAATATTCTTCCTAATAGCTCAACCTTTACGGGAGCTATCTTTTATAGATGCCTAAAATCTAATTACAAACATAAAATATGTTGTCCTGATATCCTGCAGAATTTCCTGCGTTTATCCTAGAAGAAGATCAAACTTGATATTTTCCATAAATGATGGCTTTGGATGGCAAGGACGGCAAAATTAGATGGGAGATATTTTCCCTTAACTTTCTCAACCTTATTATCCCCTTTTCCATCGCCAAAAGTCAGTCAACAAGTCAAAAAGTACATTATGTTTTCATTCCGAAGATAAGTGGCTCATTCCGAAGATACTGCAATTCTCATTCCGAAGATCCGCTCATTTCAAGATACTACAATTCTCATTCCAAGATCCGCTCATTTCAAATACCTCAATTCTCATTCAAGATCCCTCATTTCGAAGATACTACAATTCTCATTTCGAAGATCTGCTCATTTCAAAGATACTGCAATTCTCATTCTGAAGACACTGTGTTTTCTCATTTCGAAGATATCTGTTCATTCCAAAGACACTGTGTTCATTTCGAAGATCTTTAGAATGACCAACTATGTTGACTCCAAATGGTTTTGGCTGCATTTCTCAAGTGTATTAGACCTCAGGATCAGATTGCAATAGTCTTCATTCTTCCTTGGATGTGAATTCCATGCCTTGCCATTCATTGGTAGCTTGCTGGAATTTATATGGAAAAACCAGTTTCTATCGCACAAGTAATAAGTCTTTGTACTATTTGCTGAATTTAGAGAAACTAATGCTTAATGATCATCAAAATAAGACTACTGAAATGCTTCTGTCAACCTAAGCATGAAAATATAACATAAAACTATACAAAAACTGTTAAAAATCAGAATATAATGTCCTTAACACTGCAATCATGCAAATAGTTAATACAGAGCATATTAAATCAACTTAACTAGCATATAAGATAATTCACAAGAGTTTTAGGCAGTTTTAACTATTTAAAACATGCTATAAATGAGGCTTATCCAGGCCTCATCATCCCCCCCAACTTATATTAATGCATGCCCTCATGCATTGCAGTGGGATATGGAGTCACAGATGTCCATACTCATATTCCATGTTTCATAGAACAATTTAATGCCTGTGTAATTTCTCATGAAGATTTCTGATTCATTATTCAAACTGATCATCTGGTTGGGAATCCTCTTCAAAAGTCAACTTGTGACAGCCCGCTTTTTAGTTTCTCCAATTTTTGCTATAATTCTCAATTTTTCTTTTCATATTTTTCAATAACATCTTTTCTTTCCTCAATCCATCTCATTTGTATTTTTATAACACTCTTGGTCATTGCTCGATTGTTTTGTGATGTCCACCTCCTCTTCTTCATTTGACTCTAGAACCTAATACCGACAAATCAACTGTAGTTTGCTTGCTCAACAATGATCTCATCCTCTCGCTTCAGACCCCTACTCTCTGTACAGGAGGTTCCATGAAATTATCTATGATTACATCCAAATTCTCAGTGGCTTGTTGCACTTCTATGACATCGGGGCTATCCCTGTCTGGTCCTCTCTTCAATCATTTGTTCTTTTATCTCTTTTTGTTGGAGTCTTGCAGCCCTCCTAGTCCTTAATGTATATTTTCTCTTCTTGCCCTATTTTCTTGTGGTAACAGGGGTTGTAGGGATAGCTTCAAGCTCTTCACTATGAACTTCACTCTTATATTCTGACAGATAAATAACATATTTAGAAAAATGAACCCTCTTCTATTTTATTTTTCTGCTATCAGTTTCAGCCCTGACAAAATTACATACTACCCTTCACAGGTTGAAAAGTCTGGTAACCCATGTGGTTACGTTATTCCAGGGTTCTTGTAAGCTGGCCTTTTTTTTCATTTTTCACTTCATTTCTCTATTCTGATGCTGAGAAGGCTGCTCTCTTCTACTGCTACAGTCATCCGCTAGGTCACTGATTTCTAGTTTCTACAGAATTACAGGGTTTGCTCTTGTTCTTCTTCAGAAAGAACTTTTAATTTTTTTACTTTTCCTTGTAATCATTAGAAAATATGTCTTCAAAAAGAAAATATGGCACACTTCCTTATTTTGTGCTCTGAACACCTAGCCATCAATCATTGGACATCCTTGCCATCAAATTTTCTTTACTATTTTTAGCTCATCCATTCTGCATGCAAATTTTCCCACATGAGTGGTTATTAGCAATGAATGGTGGTGGCATGTTTGTTGGTTATTTTCCCTGTGATTCTCATACTTCCTTGATGGGTGCAAAATATGAGATGAATCTAACCGCAAGCCAGATGACATGTGTCAATGATCACATGGAGTAAAACAATTCTGCTGACTATGTCTTTTTCTCCCTCCTTGGATGCCACATGGAAACAGACTATTAAATATTCATTCCGAAGATTATGTTTCATTCTAAAGACTAAGCTGGGCATTTAATTTGAAGATAACCTCATTCCGAAGATAAACCTTCATTCTGAAGACACACCTTCATTCTGAAAACAAACCTTCATTTCGAAGACAAACCTTCATTCCAAAGACAAAGCTTCATTCTGAAGATACCACGGTTATTTGAAGATACAATAGTCATTTTGAAGACATAGCAGAAACCAACATTTTTCTCTTTCTCCAAGCATGTTTTGTTTATGCCAACTCTTATGAACACTTTTATACTAATAGTTAATTGTCATATACTATATATCAAATATTTACAATGAGAAAAGTGCAAGAAACATATATACCTGGTTAAAACAAGTTAATGCAAGTTTTGAAAGATGACTCGTTTCGTTGATATTCTGCTGAGGCTTCCTGCAACACTTCAAAAACAAGTGCAGTTGGTGAATTTGTACAATGATGACTCAGAACTTTCAAGGTTATGCATGCCAGAAAACTGGTTTTCATGCATACCAACTCAGTAGCGCCTTAGAAAAGGTTTTCACTGCTGAGCTATTCATTTTTCTTTTTTCTTTTTTTTTCTCTTTAACCTCTCCTTTTCTCTCTTTTTTTTTTGTCTTTTTGATTCTGATTGTGCCCGTGAAGGAATTCATGACTTCCCTGAAATCATGCCCATGAAGGAATTCACAGCCATAATTTATTCATCTTTTTGTTTTCTATATTTTTTCTATTTTTTTTTCTTTTTCTTTTAAAGATTCAAAGATATGATCATTTGGAATCTTCATCGGAAGAAGAAGCCTCTTCTGTCAAATGTAACTGTGTGAAATACCGAGCAAATTCCACCTTTGTTAGTGGTTTATGGTACAACTGTAAAAGATGTCCATTCACCACTAATATCCTCCTTACATCATCAACTAAAGAAAGTTGAACAACTTCATTCTCAGACTCCCCTGGTTCATCCTTGCTGCTCTTAATGTGATCATCATGCCACATTTTCCATTTTTGTTGAGTGAACTCTATTTGGTGAAGTGCTTCCAACCAAAGTTCATCAAATGCATTCAACTGCAAAATTTGTTTTTTTTGTACTTGCAACAACTCAATGCCAACTGCTAAAGATGCATAAAATGTTAGTAAAGCATTAGGATGTTGCACCAATATATCAAACAAATTTGCTCCCTGGTTTTTAGTCAACCAACTATTGTTGTTCAAAGGTTGTTTTGGTCTGTGTTTCGATTTGTTTTGTACCAGGCTTATTTGAATTGGTTCTTGGAGAAACATTTTTATTTACACCAATGGAGGCCAAAACTAAAGTATTCTTTTCATTTTCCTTATGTGTTCTAAGAAACCGTGGGCTTTCTGTACAATCATACTTAGGTGTAATAAGTTTACCTGAAAGCAAGTTAACTAATTTTCCACCTTTTTGTATGGTTTTAGGATATACTTTCTTCTTTTTTCTTGGTTTTCTAAAACACATTTCTTGAACAATCCTAATAATGATTGGTACAACTTGAGGTAAAGGGATTGTAAGAGTTAAATGTTCTAATTCCTTTATCAAATCTGATTGTGAAGATGTTACTTTTGATATCTCAGACTGTTCAAAATATGATACTTTATTTGATGAGGTATCTTGTTCTTCTTGATGTTGTTTTAGTGTGGATTTGTTTTCATGTTCATTCTTTTTAACTTCACTTTCTACACTGATAAGTGGAATAGGTTCAAGCAGTGGTTCACTTGAACACAACCGAGTTTTAACACGATCACTAACATTTATTAGGGTTGTATTTTTTGATTCAACCACAGAGACAAGGGGTTACCTGTTTAACATGATTTGGACTGACCACAAAGTTGAGTTGAAAACAGAGGTTGTTTTAATTTTTGTTGTTGTTGTCCATGATAGAAATTATGGATATGATTAGGCAACAAATTTGATTTTTGTTTTTGACAATGTTGCTGCCCTTTGTACAGATTTTGATGTTGTACCCATTGATATCCCTGTAATTTTGGCTGCAACCATGGTGGATGTTGTTGATTCCATTGTTGTTGCATCCATCCATGTTGAGACCATGCTTGGGAGTATGCCCATGGTGGTTGACTCCAACATTGTTGAAGTGGACCTGAAGCGGACCATGGCATATACCAAGGATTATTTCCCCAATGTGCAGGAAATTGAGAAGCATTCCAATATGGAAATTTATGAAAATTATTCCCTTGTCCTTGTCCTACAAAATTGATTTTTTTCATAGGTTGAGACTATTTTTCAAAGACACTTTTAAGTTCTGGCAATAAACTACACTGATCCGTGGGGTGTCCTAATTGACAAATGCTACATGTAGCAGGTATAAATATTTTGTTCAAAGGACAATCATGAAGAGAGTGTTGCTTTTTACATTCTGAACAATAGATGGCTGAAGATTCAATAGATTCATTTTTTTCATCTAATGTTCTATCATGTACTAAAACATCAGCCTCTTTCATGCATTCTTTCAAATCATGTTTTTCATTACCAATTCTGTGTTTTCTATGCCTTGAATGAGAGTAATTTTTACAGAGTTTAATAATTTCCTCAAATTTAAGTGCATTTGTATCTCCTCTTCCCAAGATATCCAATGCATCCCTAGATTCATCTTGTAGTCCCCTTAAGAATATGACTTTGCAAATTTCAGGTTCAACACTTCCACATCTCTTATGAACAAAAGAAAATCTGTCTATATAATCTTCTAAGATTTCATTTTCCTCTTGTTTCATTGTAAGAATTTCATCATTTTGATTCTTGACTTGACAATATTCTTGGTATCTCTCCAAGAATATGTTTTCCATCTCATCCCAAGTTCTAATTGAGTCAGGTGCTAAGGTGATAAACCATCGTAGAGCTAACTCTTTAAGAGTGGAAGGAAATAGTTTGAGCTTTTGATTGTCATTAGTGTAATCATGAGCTTGACATACAATTTTAAACTCAAACAAAAACATATCGGGATCTTCGGATGTAATTCCCTTGAAAGTTGGTAATACTGCGGGTGAAATGACCTTCATGGGAGCATTTTGATTAAGATCTAGTTGGATGGGATTTTGAAACGTTCCGGCAAGTGCACTAGTTGCACTAGGGTGGAGCACATTGTTGGATCTACCTTGATTCTCTTGTGAGCCTTCCATTGTAGGTTCCCAAAAACAATTATAAATCTTGTCAAATTTTCCTGATTGTATGGATTTGTCAAGAGAAAATGGTGTTGAACTACTTAATTTTCCTCCTTGTAATGATTTCTCAAAGGATCTTGCAAATCTTGCAGTGTTGGAAGTGGATGATTGGGATTCTTTGAAAATTCCAACATTTTTGGAAATAAAAAATTTAGACATTTTTGACATAATTTCAACCTCTTGTGAAATTTTTCTTCTTGTGGTTTCTTGCTTATTTCCTAAATGGACTGAAATACAATTTACCAATAACAATTACTTATACCAGTCATTACATTCAGATTTTACTCTAAAATTCACAACTTAGCATATTTAATAATTATTGGACTGCTTTTCACCTTCTAACAACACCGTGTTCCCCGAAACGGTGCCAAAATGATGAGTAGTCGTTATACCATCATTAAATCTCAAAGATCTTATCAATCCGGGGTGGTGTCCAAGGCTATTTACGATAGAAAGTTCAAACAGGGTTGCATTTCAGCTCATTTGGGAGCAACAGGTCTTATTGGTGGAATTGATTGTGTGGGGGATTTGTGTCACTTCTACCCCTAAATTGCATAAATTTAACTTTAATCTATTTGCAAGAATGAAAAACTAATTGCTGTCTACAGAAATAAAGTCCTAATTACAATTGCTAAATTGAGACTTAATTGATTTGCAGAAGGAAAATCCTAATTACAGTTGCTAAATGAGAAACCTATTTACTTTTGCAATGATGAGATAAAACAAGTAATCAACTTCTGTCAATACTCTGAAATAGAAGGTCGTCAATCTTCTGTGCAGTGTTTGACAGCAAAAACAAGAATGCAAGAAATTATAGAAAACTTGTAAATTGCTGGAAATGTAAATTGCAGGGAATTGGAAAATTACCTGAAAAATAAAGAAACTGATTATATCTATTGCTGATTACATCACAAATGTAAAATAGATGGATAAAAACTAAAACAGAAATCAAATACCACAAAATGCTGAAGTTGACAAGTTCCACTACTTATTCTACTGCAGCAAAATCAGGACTGAAAACTTGTCTGTTAGTCCTTCTCCTAGATCTGAAAGTGGCCGGCCTCCTTTTCCAGAAGAAGGTATAATTTCTTCTCTAAGTCTTACTCACACTCAGACATAACAAATTAAATGGAATGAAACTGCACTTTTATTGCTTCAGAAACATAATTACAATTCTGCTGAAATCTGTTACAGATCTGCAATCTGTTACAGGTCTATTATCTCTAATATGTCTAATCTCTAATCTAATATTTCTAATATCTAATATTCTTCCTAATAGCTCAACCTTTACGGGAGCTATCTTTTATAGATGCCTAAAATCTAATTACAAACATAAAATATGTTGTCCTGATATCCTGTAGAATTTCCTGCGTTTATCCTAGAAGAAGATCAAACTTGATATTTTCCATAAATGATGGCTTTGGATGGCAAGGACGACAAAATTAGATGGGAGATATTTTCCCTTAACTTTCTCAACCTTATTATCCCCTTTTCCACCGCCAAAAGTCAGTCAACAAGTCAAAAAGTACATTATGTTTTCATTCCGAAGATAAGTGGCTCATTCCGAAGATACTGCAATTCTCATTTCGAAGATCCGCTCATTTCGAAGATACTGCAATTCTCATTCCGAAGATCCGCTCATTCCGAAGATACTGCAATTCTCATTTCGAAGATCCGCTCATTTCGAAGATACTGCAATTCTCATTCCGAAGATCTGCTCATTCCGAAGACACTGTGTTTTCTCATTTCGAAGATATCTGTTCATTCCGAAGACACTGTGTTCATTCCGAAGATCTTTAGAATGACCAACTATGTTGACTCCAAATGGTTTTGGCTGCATTTCTCAAGTGTATTAGACCTCAGGATCAGATTGCAATAGTCTTCATTCTTCCTTGGATGTGAATTCCATGCCTTGCCATTCATTGGTAGCTTGCTGGAATTTATATGGAAAAACCAGTTTTCTACTGCATAGTAATAAGTCTTTGTACTATTTGCTGAATTTAGAGAAACTAATGCTTAATGATCATCAAAATAAGACTACTGAAATGTTGTTGTCAACCTAAGCATGAAAATATAACATAAAACTATACAAAAACTGTTAAAAATCAGAATATAATGTCCTTAACACTGCAATCATGCAAACAGTTAATACAGAGCATATTAAATCAACTTAACTAGCATATAAGATAATTCACAAGAGTTTTAGGCAGTTTTAACTATTTAAAACATGCTATAAATGAGGCTTATCCAGGCCTCATCAGGGCTATGCTCAGAAAGAAGGCATAGATTATGAAGAGACATTTTCCCCCACTGCAAAAATGACTACCATTCAAGTACTTTGTGCCATGGCAGCTCAATTCAGGTGGAAGTTACAACAGATGGATGTCAAAAGTGCTTTCTTGAATGGTGACTTGCAAGAAGTGTACATGACCCAACCAGAAGGATTTGTGGTTGAAGGCCAAGAATAGAAAGTTTGCAAGTTGGTCAAATCTTTGTATGGGTTAAAATAAGCTCCATGATCTTGGTACATCAAAATAGACAATCACCTATTGCAACATGGATTCAAAAGAAGTCCTTCAGATGCTAATATCTATATCAAGAAAAATGGTTCTGACATAGTGATTTTGGTACTCTATGTGGATGATCTGATTATCACTGGCAGTTCAGAGAACATGATTGATGCAGTGAAAGATGACCTGAAACAATTTTCTGAAATGATAGATCTAGGACTTCTTCACTATTGTCTTGGTTTAGAAGTGACTCAGAAAAATAATCATATCAGAGTAACACAAAAGAAGTATAACAAGACATTGATTGAAAAATATCGCATGACGGATTACAAGCCTAAAGCAACTCAAATGGAACCAGAGCTTAAGTTATCGCGATATGATAAATCTCCATAAGTAGATGGTACTCTCTATCTCCAGCTGATTGGGAGTCTCATATATCTGACAAACACTAGGCCAAATCTTAGTTTTTTTGTGGGTTAATGCAGGAACCTAAGGTGAGTCATTGGAAAGCAGCAAGAAGAGTTCTTCATTATGTCCATGGTAGTACAAACCATAGTTGAGAAAATCTACAAAAAATCTCGATTTTGTCGATTTTTTCCCTATTCATAGACTAGCCAATTTTTTTGATTTTTTCCCGAAAAAATTTGATATGCATGAGAAAAACTTTTTTTCAATGAAAAATTCCATTTCCTTTGGTTTTGTCAACAAAAAATGTTGATTTTTTCCTCGATTTTTTGCCAATTTCGATTCTTTGCCAATTTTTAACCCAGCCGATTTACTACCCGACTTCGATTTTCTCAACTATGGTACAAACTATGGCTTGGAGTACAAGAAGAATAACAATTTCTTCTTACAAGGATACACGGACTCAGACTATGTCAGATCCACTGATGATCGAAAATCAACTTTTGGATATATTTTTCATCTTGGATCAGGACCTGTCTCTTGGCATGGTAAGAAGCAACAGGTGGTTGCTTTATCTTCTACAAAGGCAGAATATCGAGCAACATGTGGAGCAGTATGCGAGGTGATATGGTTGAGTTGCATTCTTACAAACATGGGTCTTCCAAAGAATCTTCCACTTCACCTGTTTTGCGACAATCAAGGTGTTTTGAATCTTGTCAAGAATCTAGTCTTTCATGAGAATACCAAACACATTGACACTCAATGTCATTTCATTCGTGATGAAGTTCCAAAGCACTACATACAACTCCAATACAGTCACCTATTGCAGCATGGATTCAAAAGAAGTCCTTCAGATGCTAATCTCTATATCAAGAACAATGGTTCTAACATTGTGATTTTGGTACTCTATGTGGATGATCTGATTATCACTGGCAGTTCATAGAACATGATTGATGCAGTGAAAGATGACCTGAAACAATCTTTTGAAATGATAGATCTAGGACTTCTTCACTATTTTCTTGGTTTAGAAGTGACTCAGAAAAAGAATCATATCAGAGTAACACAAAATAAGTATAACAAGACATTGATTGAAAAATATCGCATGACGGATTACAAGCCTAAAGCAACTCCAATGGAACCAGAGCTTAAGTTATCGCGATATGATAAATCTCCACAGGTAGATGGTACTCTCTATCAGCAGATTGGGAGTCTCATATATTTGAAAAACACCAGGCCAAATCTTAGTTTTGTTGTGGGTTAATGCAGGAACCTAAGGTGAGTCATTGGAAAGCAACAAGAAGAGTTCTTCATTATGTCCATGGTAGTACAAACCATAGTTGAGAAAATCTGCAAAAAATCTCGATTTTGCTGATTTTTTCTGATTCACAGGCTAGCCGATTTTTCTGATTTTTTCCTGAAGAAATTTGATATGCATGAGAAAAACTTTTTTTCAATGAAAAATTCCATTTCCTTCTGTTTTTTCAACAAAAAATGTTGATTTTTTCCTCGATTTTTTGCCAATTTTGATTCTTTGCTGATTTTTAACCCAGCCAATTTACTACCTGACTTCGATTTTCTCAACTATGGTACAAACTATGGCTTGAAGTACAAGAAGAATAACAATTTCTTCTTACAAGGATACATGGACTCAGATTATGTCGGATCCATTGATGATCGAAAATCAACTTCTAGATATATTTTTCATCTTGGATCAGGACCTGTCTCTTGGCACGATAAGAAGCAACAGATGGTTGCTTTATCTTCTACAAATGCAGAATATCGAGCAATATTTGGAGCATTCTGCAAGGTGATATGGTTGAGTCGCATTCTTACAAACATGGGTCTTCCAAAGAATCTTCCACTTCACCTGTTTTGCGACAATCAAGGTGTTTTGAATCTTGTCAAGAATCTAGTCTTTCATGAGCATACCAAACACATTGACACTCAATGTCATTTCATTCATGATGAAGTTCTAAAGCACCACATACAGCTCCAATACATTCCCACTGATGAGCAGGTTGCAAACATTTTCACTAAGGCACTTGCAAAATACAGTGTACAATGAATGCCCATAGGCCTATACAAAAGTACATCATACAATGCCGACCTTGGCCATAAGTCATATTACATTTTCAACATAGAGTTCATAAAATAGATTCTAAGGATAAACTTGGACAGGAAGGCCTCTCAGATGGACAAAATTTCTCACTCAATGGCTTTCTCTCCAGATGCTAGCCTGTGACAGCTCTTGAAAATCACAAAGCACAAACCCCAGGATAAAGAGATTGGAGGTGAGGCTACGAATGAGATAGAGGATAGTTCTACTCAGCAAAATTTATTGGATGTTTGGAATGAAGCTCTGCATGTCTTGTTTTAGGCACATTGCCAGTCAATTTCATTAGCTTCTAAAGGAGGTGGAAGGTAGGATAGATTGGTTTACAAAATATATGGAAGATTTTACAAACAGATTGTGTCTACCAATGTTAGTTTCATCACAAGTTGTGGGGATGCTCACCCTTGAACCTTGTCCTGATATTAATATCAAGCGTTGGATGGTTTCTTTTGATATCTCAAGTTGGTCTAAATATGGGTTTGCTCTGCCAACATTTTCAACAAACAATGCCTTACATGGACTACAATTATAATATAAAATTCTTCGACCATTAGAAAGGGCATATTATACCTATTGCAAGACCAGCAACAGATCCTTGGTGTTAAGATCCTACTATAAAATATACTAAACAACACACTCTCAACTCAAATCAACACACTCTCACACATTTGCTTGGAAATAAACTTACAGAAACATTATAACAATATTTAGAATTAAATGCATATGATAACATAAATTACTTAAAAGGAACAATCTCACAATAGATAGAATCGCAGGTCTCTTCAAGGGGGCAACCTCCTTCAACACTTCATTAATTTGCAAAAATATTATTACATTGGTGCCTTTTTGGGTATTTAAAGAGTTTCCTTCCAAGGTTGGCTTACATGCAAAAT
This sequence comes from Wollemia nobilis, assembly GCA_028583015.1. NCBI lineage: Eukaryota > Viridiplantae > Streptophyta > Pinopsida > Araucariales > Araucariaceae > Wollemia > Wollemia nobilis. Next base: position 14,482,962 of record JAQPPZ010000733.1, read on the forward strand.
GCCACCTGGATTACATGCATAATGCCATCCGAATTACATGCATAGTGCCACTTTGAATTACATGCACAATGCCACTCGAATTACATGCATAATACCACACAAATTACATGCACAATGTCACTCGAATTACATGCACAATGCCACCTTACCTAACCTATCTACCATGTGTTACATAGAAAAGGGTGTCATTTGTCATAGGCACTACCTAAGCTAAAACTTAGAACATTACAAAATATTAATCATGGGTATTACCCACGTTCACTAGGAATTATTACATCAAGGAAGTTATTAAATTAAGGGTTAGGATGAGATCCTAACATGCCCTTCTCCTTGAAGAAGCTTTGTCCTCAAAGCTGAAAATGAGGAAACTATTGCTGGAGTTGATGGAGAGACTCCCATATAGCATCCTCAGGTTGAAGCCCATGCCACTGAACAAGGACCTCTATAATGGTACAGTTGCACAGAGTGCAAGTTCGATGATCCAGCAGTTGCTTAGGTGCAAGTAAGATGGAGCCTTCTTCATCCAATTCGGGGAGTGTTGATTGAACTTGTACCTTTGTGTCCACAACTTTCTTGAGAAGGGAAACATGAAAAATAGGGTGGAGCTTGGAAGTGGGGGGAAGAGCCAATTTGTAAGTTGTAGGGCCAATCCGTTGTAGAACCTGATAAGGACCATAGAATTTTGGAGTGAGCTTCTGACACCTGCGAAGTTGTAGGGAAGATTGTTTGTATGGCTACAAACAAAGGAATACCATATCACCCACATCAAAACTATGCTCAGAATGATGTTGATCAGCTTGTTGGCGCATCCGATTCTGGGCCATGTTCAAATTTTGCTTGAGTTGGTGGAGGACCTCGATGTGTTGACTTAGAGCATTGTCAACGGCTTGGACCTTGGAGCTGCCCGAAATGTAGGAGGAAGGCATGAGTGGAGGGCGCCCGTATACTGCCTCAAATAGTGTGAGTTTTGTGGCGGTATGATAGGAAGTGTTGTACCACCATTCGGCCAAGGAAAGCCATTTTGTCCAATGAGTAGGATGATCAGAGGCAAAGCAGTGAAGGTAGGTTTTCAAGCATTTATTAACAACCTCTGTTTGACCATCCGTTTGTAGATGGTAGGCTGAACTCATTTTGAGCTAAGTCCCCTGCAACTTAAACAACTCTTCCCAAAGATTGCTAGTAAAGGTGGGATCACGATCAGATACAATGGACGCTGGCATGCCATGAAGGCGAAAGATGGAGTCAAGAAAAATTTGGGCAATAGTGGATGTTGTGTAAGGATGGGTTAGGGCACAAAATTGAGCATACTTTGAAAGGTGGTCCACTATCACGAAAATAACTGACTTGCCTCCAGATTTAGGTAGCCCTTCTATGAAGTCCATGGAGATGTTAGTCCACACCTGCTCTGGGATCAGCAATGGTTGAAGAGTGCTCGAAGAGCGCACTGTTTCCCCTTTCATCCTTTGACATGTGTCGCAGTCAGCTACAAAAGAGAAAATGTCCTATTTCATACCTTTCCAAAAGAAGGTGCGCTTGAGTCACTCATAAGTTTTTAGGAACCTTGAATGGCCAGCAGATGGAGTAGCATGTGATTCCTTCATGAGGAGCTCTCGAAGTGGGGACTTAGGAGGAAGAACCAGGCGTTGATGGTAACATAGATCTTGGCCATCCCAACTATATCCTGGTGTAGACTTTAGATCATCCATAAGTGAAGCAACCAAGTCTTTCAAATCTTTATCCTGAAGTATTTCTTGATGTAAGGGCTCAATCCATTGGGGCAGTGGTGCAAAAATGGCACACAACATACTAAGGGTCTCAAATTGGCGAGAGAGAGCATCCGCCATGAGATTATCCTTTCCTTTTTTGTACGTGATGTCATAATCGTAGCCCATGAGTTTTGATACCCACTTTTGTTGCTCGAGGGTGGCAACCCGTTGTTCTAAAAAGTATTTTAGACTCTGGTGGTCAGTTTTGATGGAGAAATGGCACCCAATGAGGTAAGGTCGCCAATGCAAGACTGCATGCAATATTGCAACATTTCCTTGGCATACGTGGTTTGTTGGTGAAAGCCAAAGGGCATCCTTCTTGCATCAATACTGCCCCAATACCACGACCAGAAGTGTCACTTTCAATGACAATTTTTTTAGAGAAGTCTGGCATGGCTAAAACTGGAGTGGTGGTCATGGCATGCTTGAGTTCTAGGAAAGCTTGCTTAGCCAGCCCTATCCAAGTAAAATAATCGTTCTTCAACACAGAGGTGAGGGGGCGGCTATCTTTCCATAATTATAGACAAATTTATGATAATAGCCTGTAAGCCCTAAAAATCCTCGAAGTCCCTCGAGAGTGCAAGGTTTTGGCCATTCTTGGACTGCTTGGATCTGCTTAGGGTCAACCTTGACACCATCCTTTGAGACAATGTGTCCTAGATACTCCACTTCAGTCAAACCAAAGGAACACTTGGACCTTTTTGCAAATAGTTGATGGTCGGCCAATAGTTGTAGGGTTTGATCTACATGCTTGATATGCTCTTCCCATGTGTGACTGTAAATCAAGATGTCATCGAAGAACACAAGGATGAACTTCCACAAAAAAGGGTGAAAGGTGTTGTTCATCAGGCTTTGAAATGTGGCAGGAGCATTTTTGAGACCAAATGGCATTACCAAGAATTCATAATGACCTTCATGAGTGTGAAAAGTAGTTTTAGGAATATCTTCATCCCTGAGCCGGATCTAATGGTACCCAGAGTGAAGGTCTAGCTTGGTGAAGTACATGCTCCCATGTAATTCATCTAGTAATTCATCAACCATAGGGATAGGAAATTTATTCTTGACAGTTATCTTATTGAGTTCTCGATAGTCAATACACAGTCTCCAGGAGCCATCCTTCTTGAGGACCAGTAAGACTGGTGCAGAGTAGGGACTAGTACTAGGCCGAATGATACCTGCCTTGAGTAATTCTTGTATCATTGTATCAATCTCTGACTTCATGGCATGATGGTACCTATATGGTTTGATATTGGGAGGTGCACTATCCGGCAATAATGGAATGACATGGTCGTGAGAGCGATGTGGTGGTAGTGTAGTTGGTTTCGCAAAGATGACCTCATGTTTGTGGAGAATCTTTTGTAGGTCTGATGGGGTTTCACCCATTTGAGAGGTGGATGGTTGGATGGAGAATAATTGTGCAATGACCGCACATGATGATTTCTTTAGCAATTTCTCCATGCCATTTGAACTAATAATTTGAGGTGTTCCTGCTGGGGAGCCCTTGATGATGTGTGTTTGTCCGTTTAGGGAGAACTGCATCCAGAGTTCAGCAAAGTTCCAATTGATAGTGCCCAATGTACTCAACCATTGAGATTCCAAAACAATATCACATCCACCCAACTGGAGAGCAAACATGTCCTGCTTGAGTTCATAGTCCCCTATATTGATTTTAACATTATGACATTTTCCTTTACAAGGTAAGGTTCCCCCATTGGCTACCATGACAAAGGAATTACAAGTGTGGATATAGCAATTTTCCCATTGAGCAACTCTAGGGTCAATGAAGTTGTGCGTGCCTCCCGAATCCATAAGGATGGAAAGACATTGGCCCTTGAAAAATCTCACAACATTCATGGTTTATGGAGTAGTAATGCCTGCAAGAGCATGGACTGTAATTGCTGTCTTAGGTTCCTGTTTCACTTCTTCTTGTAGAGAAGGTGTTTTCGGAGGGTCCTCATCCTCATCACTCCGGTCAGAGTTATCAGGTTCTTCAACATCTATCAAGAACAATTTTTTGTGTGCACACTTATGCCCTTTAAAAAACTTTTCATCACAATTGTAGCATAATCCTTGGGCACGACATGAATCCATCTCTTCTGTGGTTAGGCACTTGGGTGTAGCAGGTTTATTATCAACTGGGTGGTGGGATCGAGAAGGAAATGAAGGTCTATTTTGAGGAAACTTTGATGGGCGCATTTGGGTAGAGAGTTTAGATTCGACCAAACGGGCCAAACTGATAGCTTCCATCATAGTTTGTGGTTTCAACATTCTTACTTCCGCTTGGAGTTCCCCCTTCAACCCACTGATATAACAACTCTGGAAGAACCCTTCATTCAATCCTCTTGTCTTATTGGCCAATTTTTCAAATTGAGCTTGGTATTCATGAACTGAACCTGTTTGTTGTAGTTTGGTCAAGGCCCCTGTAAAGTCCTCATACTCACTAGGACCAAATCGAGTGAGTAGTTGCAATTCAAAATTCTTCTAAGAGATATTTGGGTTGGCAATACGTAACCATTGAAACCAATGTAGAGCCTTAGATTCCAATTTAAATGAAGCCATCTAGACTCGATGAAATATGGGGACATTATGAAGTCTAAATAATTGATCAACCCTACATAGCCACCCATCAACATCCTTCGCACTAAATTTGGAAAAGTCCAATTTGGGCATTTTAAAGGATGGATCATGGTAATGATTCCTTACATAACCCTCAGCTTGGTGTTTTATTTTGGGTGGTCCTCTTTTTAGTTTGTTGTCTACTTCTATCAGTGCTTCTTCTAAGCAGTTACTAGTGGTCTCATGCTCTAGGCGAAGACCTTGGACTTATTCCCTTATGGAGTGAAAAGCCGAGTGCAAGTTCTCAATGGCTTTTGTTAAGGATTCCAAGTGGTCTAGTTCTTTTTGATGTCCATGGGTACCTTGGGCCATTTTGAAACCTTTTGTGACCAGTTACTAAAAATAGAATTGAGTTTTTAGGACTTACTATTTTTAGTAAGTGCCCAAAAAGTGCTTGGGTGCTATATATCAAAATGATCAGCACGAAGAGGTGATCAGCACGAAGAGGTGGTCACAATGAGCTATATCTCTCAACACTACTTTTTGGCACCCCAGACTTTTTTTTTTTGCTGAGTCTATTGGTGGTTATAGTTTTTGATTCTGAGCTACAAAGCAAAATTTGGGTACTGGAGCACTATCTATAACTGGCCTTATGTCATGCTCTCACTGGTTGGCCCAGTCTTGATAGTCTCTCTAACACTAATGACCTCACTAGCCCCAATATTCTCTGTATTTTGCAGGTGACTATTATGATAGTTCTATTCTGACTCTGAAAACTATAAATTCTGACCTAACTGTGCTGACCTCTCTGACCTGACTGACCTGACTATGACTGCCATTGTAAATTTGACTGTTATTCTCTAGACTGTCAGCTTAAGTATCACCCTCATGGTCTACCCGAATGCATGTACTTGTTGCCACATTTTGCATGGGGTGCCATGTTTTTAGTTTTTGTAAATGAGCTGCTCTTTTCCTTCCCTCCTCTTTTTCCCTTTTTTCATTTCTCCCTTTCTCCCTCTTCCTTGCAGTTTCATTCCTCCCTCTTCCCCTTGAACTTCCCCCAGTGAAGTTTCCAGCAAGTGTTCCCTAAAAATTTCTAAGTGTCAGGGTGCAACCCGACTTCGCAGCAAAGTCGGAGTGCCCCCCAGTTGGAGCGCAATAGGGAATGCGAAGTGCGCAAGAAGACAAGAACAGGCAAAATTTGACTAAGTGTCAGGATGCAACCTAACTTTTTAGTGAAGTCGGGGTGCGCCCTTCTTCCTGGGCGCACTTGGGAAGCAGTATGGGAGAGAATTAGCTAAGTTCTGGGGCACAACCTGACTTCGCAGCGAAGTCGAGGTGTGCCCCTCTCTTGGTGCGCAGTCCAAACAGCAAAAAAGATAGCAAAGTACCAGTGTGCAACCCGACTTCGCAGCGAAGTCAGGGTGCGCCCTCTAATCAGTGCGTAGTTGGAGAAACAAACCCAAAAAAATGACTAAGGCAAGAAGACCTTCCCAACTGCACTATTTTCCACCTGTGCAACCCGACAGTGCTTTGATCCTAGGTGAAGTTGGATAAACTGCCTTTCAAGGCAGGAACGTGTCATTCATCAGCATCCGACAAGTGTCCAACCTTAAGATTCGAGCCAAGACATGATAGGGAAAAGGACAAGCACACACTATCTATGCCAACTGCCATCATTTAAGGCTAATGTGAAGTGCCATCTGCCACAACTACCCTCATTCTCGTTGATTTGAAGTTCCACCCAACACGCTGCCACGTAGCTATACAGCTTTCAGGGAGACCATGTTGTAGGTACAGTCCTCATCGATAGAAGTCAGCATCAGTAGCTCCTCTGCCACTTTTGTCAGCTAATGTCTAGTCTGGGACTTTGTGCCCATGATTGTAATCGGGGGGAACTTGAGGCTATAAATAGCCATGCAATTTCATTGTAAAGGGTGGAAGGGGAATATACTGCTATGGAACCATTGTAGCTGTACGTTTTCCTCTAATATAAGATACATACTTGGCTCTGCTTACTGTCTTCATTTTGTATGCTACCTCTTCTTCTCATTTTTGCCTCATGTTTCTTGTATCATTGCTTACTGTTGTACTGAACTCTGGACTCTGGTATTTAATGATCAAGTATTCTTGGAATGCATAGATAGAGGATACATAGGATGAATGATAGTTGTAGTTTCAATGTGTATTTTGTATAGGAATGTTGTTAGTAGTGGTGATTGATCGTTGTCATGCTGCTTATTCCCCCCAACCAACTCCAATCACATTTGGATTCTCTTTTTGCACTTTTATCTCTTTCCCTGCACTCTTATATTAAACACTAAAAACCCATAGGAAGTCGACCTTCTCCGGAGATTGGCATGGAAGGCATTCCTTCCTTTCGGCCTTTCAATCTGGTGGGCAAATTTGGGGTGCATTATACCAAATCCTTTCCTCATGGCAGATTCGTAACCAATAGTTTCTCTCACACGCTCGATGGGACATGGTAGTTTCTCACCCCCAAAAAGAATCGAAGCATGGGTGTTCGCTTCATTGCTATTAAAAATCAGAGCACCTGGCGACTCTGCACGTACCTAAATATTCTTTGAGTCCGTAAAGACCAGTCCTAACGCCTTCATGCAAACAAGAAGGTGGCGAGCAAGGAATCCGAGAAACCCGCCTAACTTTTATGAAATTGACATTGACGCTCTAGGAGAGCACATCAGGCTGGCTGATCACCAAGCTCGTGTAGAAGAACCTGAGGCTGAAATTGAAGAGGCCGAGGTTGAAATCGAAGAGGTCAATGCTAAAGAGCAATCTACATCCTCGAATGGTTTTGACATCGAGTACACCATCGGAGGAGAAGAAGACATGGCTGCCCAGCAGAATGATGATGATCTCTTCCCGACGGTAGACTCTACAGGGCCCTTGGCCCTAGCCAAATAGCAAGCTATGCCCCCTACTGCCTTCCATACCTACATATGATGGCTATGGCAAGACAACGTACGAACACATCTAGGACATTCTGGCCCTTGCTACATGCATTCCATTACAAACTAAAGTGTGAAGACCTGTCTGCTAGCCCTTTCCTTAAGGGGAAAGCTTCTCTACTGGTGGAGATCACTACTAGAGGGATCCATCACAGGGTGGCATCAGCTAGCCAGTAGGCTCGTGAAAGGATGCAACAAGTCTGTTGATCCCTCTTCTTTGTTGCATTAATTTCAAAGTATACGACACCCCCAAGAGGAGGTGTCAGACTTCAACATTAGGTTTACGAGGTCTTGGAAATGAGTACCTCACAAACTTTGACCTTCAACAGGTCAGGCTGCACACTACTACCTAATGTCCTTCAACTCAGACATTTGCCTACTATTGAAGATAGCCAGAATAGACTCATTCCCCACCTTGTATGAGGCTGCCCAACAAGCTAAAATGGATATCATTTCCATAGGCAGACTCCCGCACAGGGTATAGCGACCCATTTACCTTGACTTTCCTCAATCTCAGTACCCATCAGCCTCTGGAGTGATGTCGTCCACTTCAGGACAGTAACCCTAGCAGCAATGGAATCCAGCGCCGCTCATGAATCCTTACGGCCCATCGCAAATACATTCTCCTAACTTGAATCCTCCTCCTTCGCATTATCCAGCACTCCCTACTGCCCTGTAGCATGCATAATATTCTACACCCCTCCATTGGCTGCATTACCTCCCCCAGCTCAGTTGCTACCTCTTGACAATGATATTTAGAATAAAATCCTCTAGGAGGTACAGCTCTGGCCTCTGGATATCACACCATGTCCAACGACATGACTATTCTAAAGAAGAAACAGGCCCAGATGGACCTTGTTCCAAGGAGGCCATATCCGCCCCTAGCACTAACAAAATACCAAGCCCCTGAGAACCAACTGCAAAAGCAGCCCCCTCCGAGAAATGCTGCCATCGAGGACCAACCTGGTACTTCTGACCAGGTCAACTGGTGCACTACGTGCAATGACCCGCATTTGGAGGATGATTGTACACTGCACCAACACTACCTCCAGACCTTGGCCGACAGCGCCATAGAGGACGAAGAACTCTACATGATCCTAGATGACGAAGGCAACTTTGCCATCCCAGAGGAAGATTTGTTGTTGCCTCCTACCAAGGAAGACAAAAAGTCTATCGAAGCCGCTGCAAAGCCCTTGAAGGTATATGCCCGAAGAGATAAGGCACAACCTATTGGGCTACCACTTGACAATAGGTTGTGGCCCTACACAGCTAAAGAGAAGACTCCCGCAATCAGGCCTCCCATAGCGAAAGCTCCCTCGGCTAAATCTCCTGTTGCTTAGCCTCTAGCTGAAACCAAAGAACAAGCTCAGGAGAAGCTGAGATATCCATATTTGACCAAGAGATAGAGAGTTGAGGCCACTCAGCAGTACCAGATGAAGTATGAGTCAGCAAAAGAAGTGAAAGGAACTAGCACTTCGAGCTACATCATAGTAGACGAGCTAAAGAGGACCCCCACAAGAATCAGCATATATGATGCTCTTCTGCTCCTAGGACAGGTTGATCTACTACAAGAATCCCTGAAAAGCATGAAGAATGGCAAGCAGATACAACCCGTGGTTCTGGTGCAACCCTTAACAGTCTCAGCCACTGGGAAGAATAGACCACCTCCCTTCTATCTATCATTACGGATGCAAGGGTACATAGTGCACAACTGTATGGTGGATTCTGGTGCTCCCATGACTATTATGCCGAGGGTCGTCTACGACGAGATCAGGATGGAATACACAAGGAGTATCCAAGGAATGCTACAACTAGACGACACCCTTGTCAAGACATTCGGTGTCATTAAAGACATCCCTATTCGGCTGCATAAAGCTCTCGACATCGTGGTCATTCAAGAGGTCATGGTTGTCAACTTAGAACCCTACTTCGACATGTGTCTCTCCAAGGAGTTCACTACGAAGTTGGGAGGGTATCTATCTCTAGACTACTCACACATGGAAGTGCCCTTCAAAGGAAGGAGACTAAAGATCTACAACGAGAAGCCTTCCACTTTCTTAGTAGAGAAGATACCCAAAGAAGAGGCACAGGACTGCATGGTTCAGCTAATGAAATAACTGGTGGTGGTGGATATGACGGAGCAAGCTCTTGAGCTACTGTAAGTGGAAGATGAGTTCTCCTTGTGGGACTTCAACGTTGTAATCGAGACTGAGCAAGGCTGCTACACCATCATCCAACCTGAGAGGCTTGACAAGTCAACCAAAAGAGAAGTGGGACCTACACTAGAAAAGTTGTGGAAGCTTTTCTTTGATGATGCACGATGCAAAAATGGCATCGATGTAGGTGTACTTTTGGTTTCCCCAACTGGGATCTAGAAGGATTATACCTATAGGCTGGCCTGGAGCTATACCAACAATGCGAGACCTATGCTTGGGTTTGCAAAAAGTAGAGGCTAGGTATTAAGCACCTATAGATCTTTGGCGATTTGAAGCTGGTGTGTAACTAGATTACGAACAAGTGTGCCTCCAAGAAGCACTACCTCAAGGCGTATTGTAATCGAGTATGGGACCTGATGGAGTCGTTTGACTCATTGAATTTCAAGGCTATATCGTGTGAGAGGAACAAGCATGCTGACATTTTGGTATCTGTTGGAGCCAGGTACGTTTCGACTGATGACACTGTCCAGAAGCCGAAGCCGGTCCATACCATTTATAGGCCTTTTGTTCTTGATAAAGACACCCACTGGCAGGTGTTTGACTGTGACGAGGAGATCGTTACATTTTTGGTTAACGAAGCGTGTTCAATCGAAGGTAGAGACCCTGATGACGAGAAATATGAGGGGTTGATATAGTTAAAAAATAATCATGTCCCAAAAGGACTGATTACACTTGAGAGTCTATTTGATCAGAATGACAGAGCAATATCACATAGGATCAAAGTAGACCCTAAGCAGTACGTCGACCTAGAGCTTGAACCTGGAAAAATAATTAAGGTCAGGACAGACTGCACTACAGAGGAACTTGAGCAGATCAAAACATTATGTCGAGAGTTCCCTGACATAGTAGCCTGGTGCTACCAAAAATTGAAGGGGTATGACAGAAATATAATCCAGTATACCATTGAGCTATAATATGGTGCAAAACCATTTTGACAAAAGTAGAGGGTTGTGAATCCGAAGATCGAAACCATGATGAAAGCTGAGCTCTTGAAGATGTTGGAGGCCAAGATCATCTACCCCATCAAGAATTCATCTTGGTTTGCGAACTGATGAGCAAGGTGCAACCTAAGTATTGTCATTTTTGTCAACATAGTTAGGTTGATCAATTGATGCAATGGTTAGAAGTTGATTGGTGAGCAAGGTGATGGATAGGAGTTGTTTGTTGAGCAAGGTGCAGTAAAAGAATTGCAAAAGTATTGTCATTGTTGTCAACACAGTCAGATTGATGCAGTTGATGCAGTTCGAGGTCGATCAGATCAAGTGCGAGAAAGTTTCAAGGAAAACAGAAGTGACCCAGATTCAGAAACTGGCAAAAAGAGACAAGGAAGAAAACTGTCGCGATATCGCGACATGTTTTTTGTCGCGATATCGCGACAAAATCGAGGAGAGAGAAGGCGTAGTCGGAAATGTCGCGATTTTGCGACATGTCAAGTTTTTGCTAAGGAGAGAGAAAATGTGTCGCGATATCACGACAAAATCGAGGAGAGAGAAGGCATAGCCGAAAATGTCGCGATTTCACGACATGTCGAGTTTTCATTGAGGAGAGAGAAAATGTGTCGCGATATCGCGACAAAAAGTAGGAGAGAGAAAATGCATGCCAAATTGTCGTGATTTCATGACATGATCGAGGAGAGAGAAGATGCGAGCAAAACTGTCACGATTTCGCGACATGCTGGCAGAGAAGGAAACAAAGGTGTAGCGATATCGCTACATGTTGAAATGAAAGGAAACAAAGGTGTAGCGATATCGCTGCATGATGAAAATACATAAAACTAAGGTGTAGCGATTTCGCTACATGTTGGAACAAGGAGAAACTTAGGTGTAGCGATTTCGCTACAGGTTGGAACAAAGGGAAACTTAGGTGTAGCGATTTCGCTACAGGTTGGAACAAGGGGAAACTAAGGTGTAGCGATTTCGCTACTAGTCAAAAGTGTAGAACTGAAAGATGCAGCAATGATATTACAAGTCAAAATTTCATGAAAAAGACAAGGTAAAAGCACAAGGCAAAAAGTTGTAGCGATTTCGCTACTGCATGGAGCAAAGTTGTACGGAAGAGCAAAGCGTCGCGATTTCGTGACATGTTCCATTTTCGCTGGAGTTGGCAGGGAAAGCTGTACGAAAGAGCAAAGTGTCGCGATTTCGCGACAGGATGAAAGGAAAGCTGCTGGAAGCCGGAAGCGTCGCGATTTCGTGACAGCATTGATGATGACGTCAGCAAAGTTGAAAAGTGTCGCGATTTCGCGACAGGATGAAAGGAAAGCTGGTGGAAGCCGAAAGCGTCACGATTTCGCGACAGCATTGAGGATGACGTCAGCAAAAGCTCAAAGTGTCGTGATATCGCGACAAGATGCAGGGAAAGCTTTCGAGGGCCAAAACGATCGCAATTTCGTGACAACCTTCAGGGTGACGTCAGCATAAGTCAAAAGTGTCGCGATATCGCGACAAGTAATAGTCTGGCAGGTAAAACCCGCAGGAACATGCAAGGTGACACGTGTCGAAAAAGCAGACAGGAAAATCATGTGGCCAGTTACGTAAAGAGTAACTGAAGTCAGACAGATAGTTAATTGTTGACAGGTGTTGGACATGCATTGCAACAGACAAACATGCATAATTTAAACGCATTCAAAAAGCCGAATTTGAAGGATAATAAAAGCATTTGAAAGGTCGAATTTGCAGGCATTCGAAAAGACGTATTTGAACCATACAGAAAAGCCGAACATGAAGAATCGAAAAGCTTTCACAGAATCATACATGGAGTTTCGAAAAAGCATTCGAAAAGCCGTATTCGAAGAAATTGAACAGTCAAAGTACATGAAACAAAATTATCGTATTGCATGGTTTCCAAAAGACGTATTGCAGGGTTTCGAACAGTCGAAATGCATGGAACCGAACAGCCGTATTGCATGGATTCGAACAGTCAGAGTATGTGATTCGATTGCATGCAGGATTGAAAGGTTATAAAAGTATAACCGTACAGAGAAGATAGTTGCTGCTGCGAGATAGAAGATGCTGCAGAAAGAGACTGGCTGTATGTAAGATGCAAGAGCATGCCATATGAAAGGGCTGTAAGTGTGCAGAAGGTAGAACTGTAAAAGAGTGTATGCTTCCATGAGATTGATTTGATTTAAGCTAGATCAGTGAGGATCTTGTAACACAGAAGGCATTTTTATGTCAATCAAAATTGAAAATAGAAATCCAAGTTGGTGCTTGGAATCGGGGGTTGGTGCTCCTTCCGAGTTGTCTTTGGTAAATTAGGGGTTGTTGCTCCTTCCAGTGGATCCTTGGTAAATTGATTGTAAAGTTGGTGCTTTGCAATGGCTGGATTTGGATGGGAGTCCAAGCGAGTCTAGTTTGAGGAGTAGCCAAAACTGGTGAACCTCGTTACATCTTGTGTTATGTTATGCTCTCTTGTGGTACTTGTTGTTTCTGGTTTTAGCTTTCTTTTGTTTTGGCTTTAAGAGTTAAAGCATTAAGTTTTTAAAATAGCTACACTGATTCACCCCCCCTCTCAGTGCCATTGTAAGACTAACAATTGGTATCAGAGCCAAGTTCCCAGTTCAGGCTAAATCAGTCAGGGTTGATCTTGGATTAGTTTACAATGGGTAAGAAGAATAGATTATCTTCCATTAAGGTATCTCAGTCAGTTTCAATTCCTTTAGAAGAGAAAATTGCACTAAAGAAGGAAGAAGAAGTGAACTCTGAAGTTTGCAATGAAAACCTGGAGATTGAAGTAGATCTAGAAGGTGAGTTGATCGCCGCTCTTGAAGAGTTAAGTATACAAAAGAAAAGCAACAAAAGACTGTCCAAAAATTTGGAAGAATACGGGGATGAGATTGAAAATCTCTGTTTACAAATTCAAGAGGCCAAGAAAGCAGAAGAAGTCTTGAAGACACAGTTGAATGATAAAGTCGATGTATATAGCAAACGTGAAGAAGAATCTAACAAAATTGTTAGTGATCTAAAGTTGCAAGTAGATGTGTCCAAGAGGGTTGAAGAAATTCTCAGGTCTCAGTTCAATGAGAAAAATACTGCTTGTTGCCAACAAGAAGAAGAGATTGTTTCTTTGAAGAAACAACTAAAAGAGGCCAATATAAATCTCAAATTTGAGAAAAGCACAGAGTTGCTAGATACAATGATAAATCAACAAAGAAGCTCCACGTCTAAGTTTGGTCTTGGATATGAAGCTGAACAACCTTCATCCTCTAAACATGCAGAGAAGAAGAAGTCCTCGGTTGAAGGTTTGAAAAAAGAAAAGTCTGAAGCTGAATCCTCAAAAGGAAGAAATCATCAAAGAAAATCTACAACAAAGCAACCACAGCAACAAAAATTCTCTCACTCTCACTCTTTTAATAATAATGCTTTTAATGGCTATTGTTCTAAATGCAACTACTATGGTCACAAGGCATTTTATTGTGGACAGAATAATAGATCAAAGAGTTATACTGACAAAAACACATCTGCTTTCCTGAGTGAACACCCTGTGCAATGTTTTAAATGTAATGGCCATGGGCACATAGCAAGGTTTTGTCCAAGCATTTATGTATCTAATCTAAGGCCAGACCATAGATTTCATCAGACACACAGAATGCAATACAGACAGGGAATAAAACATGTGCAATGTTTTAAATGTAATGGTCAAGGGCACGTAGCAAGGTTCTGTGCAAACACTTATGTATCTAATCTAAGGCAAAACCCTAGATTTCATCAAACGCAAAGAATACAATACAGACAGAGAATAAATCATGTGCACAACAGAAAGAAAAATAATCATACTTCAAGAACGCACAAGAGACAACCCCGCAAGAAAAATGTTCAAGTTCACGAACGGGGGCAAAATAGGGATGTAGTTGAAAAACTCAAGCCCAAGTTCGGGAAAGTCTAGAGAAAGACGAGAAGAAAGGAATTCGTGTCTCCTTGGACGAGAAGGAGATTACTCCTCTTACGCTTTAAGCGACTCCGGGTGGCACATCCTCAGGGGGAGCAATCTTAAAATTTTATTTTAATGCTCCTATGTTTTTGGGCCGATTTTACGAGGATGAAAGGTAAGAAGTCGAGTTATTGTTGTTTGCAGCTAAAGTGTGTTGTCAGTTCTTGTTGTCGTTTTTGAAGGTGTCGTGAAGTGTGCTGTTTAATTTGAAGAGTTGTCACATTTGGTAGTATTGAGATATGTCACTGTTGTACTGTTGATAATTCTTCCACCAAGCTGTTCATTACTTCGGATCATAACAGTTCAGAATTTTTTTTCGTGTTTGCTCTAGCTGCATATACGTGTTTCGAGCAGCGTGTATTTGTTTTACACTTTGAGGTAAAGCTTACAAGATCCTTCTTGTCGCATTGGTAAGATTATTCAATTCACAGACAGTTCGGGTTAACTATTGATAAAATATCAATCCGAGGTTAAGAAGTTGAGGTTGAGTAAGGGGCTCTATGGTTGGCCATAAAGTGTTTGTCAAAATGTCTTCTCCAAGATTTGCACTGTTAAAAGTAAAGTGATCTGCGATATACGTAGAAAACTCGGATCAGGTTTTAAGTTTAAAAAGGAATCTGGTTGTGCCATGATACAGTATTTATTGCTTGTACTAAGTTGGCGATAAATTTGTAGAGTTGGTACAAGTGAGTCTCCTATCAATTTTATTGAAAGATGTGAAATTTGCTTGTTGAAGTGAAGAAGCGTTGGGCAGAGGTGCCAAGTTTGACCCATGTTGTGGGCAATTTCGTCTTGGTCGTGATGCTCATGGATAGCAGCAATAAAAGCGCTTTAGCTTTTGTGGTGGTGTTATTCACTTTCTCCAAAGGTTGGAGAACTAAGTTTGGCCAAGGTATATCTTTTATTATTATTTGCTTGGAGTTTTTTTTTAAGTGACTTGGCAAATATAATTGATGGAGGTATAAGGTTAAGTTGTCATATTTTGCTTTGACATTATCTTATTGGAATGTTTTGATGATTGTGTTTAAAGAAGTGGAGCTAAAAGGTGTAATAAAGGAAGTTTACTTTATTGCTAATTTATTTTTATTCCTTCCCTAAATTGGTTGAAAGTTTGAGAGTTGTGTGTAGTGTCGGCTTGAAGGTTCAATTATCTTCTACTCAAATGAGGTATGGACTCATTCTTCTTATGAGTATGATTGGTGTATGTTTTCTGAAATAAGGTTGGAGTGAAAAGGTACTCTTCTAGGTATCCCTTGGCTTGGTGTAAATCCTAATTTCTGGTTTGAGATAGTGGAAGCTTTGTGCTCTAGGGCTTATTTTTGTGAGTCTAGCTACTTGTATTAAGTTGGTGGAACCCTTGGTTGGTTGTCTTGAGTTTAATAGTTGAGTTTGAGATTGGGAATTAAGTATAGAACATATTGAGTCTCTAACAATTCTCTGTATGTTTCTATGAAGTTGATAAATCACATTGGATCTCTAACAATTCTCTTTGTGGGTTCATGCTAAGCGTGGTTCTAGTGAGAACTTGTGTGCTGATCTGGACAAGTTCTATGTGTGCTTCTTAAGCAGGTTCTTAGTGAGTCTATGACAGAGTACAGAGGGTTGAGGCTCAGAAGACAGCGTGATCTGAAGAGGTCATTTTTTCTCAAGTATTGGCTAAGATTTGACTAGACATCAGGATCAAATTCTCAGAGGGAGAATTTATGGATCTGTTCATCATATTGCTCATGTTTATGCTTTTTGCTAACTGGATTAATTTTTTGCCTGTGAATGTTGTGCATGGACTAAGGGGGAGTTTTGCGGCCGCCCTTTGGTATTATTGTCAAAGGGGGAGAAGAATTACGGGTAATTGCGGACAATTACGTGTGTTGCCAACAATTCCAAAGGGGGAGATTGATGAGCAAGGTGCAACCTAAGTATTGTCATTGTTGTCAACACAGTCAGGTTGATCAGTTGATGCAATGGTTAGAAGTTGATTGGTGAGCAAGGTGATGGATAGGAGTTGTTTGTTGAGCAAGGTGCAACAAAAGAATTGCAAAAGTATTTTCATTGTTGTCAACACAGTCAGATTGATGCAGTTGATGCAGTTCAGAGGTCAGTCAGATCAAGTGCAGAAAGTTTCAAGGAAAACAGAAGTGACCTAGATTCAAAAACTGGCAAAAAGAGACAAGGAAGAAAACTGTCGCGATATCGCGACATGTTTTCTGTCGTGATATGGTTCCCATGAGGAAGAAGAATGGAGACATTCATCTTTGTGTGGACTTCAAAAATCTGAATCAGGCCTCCCTCAAGGACCATTACCTGCTTCTCCAAATCGATCAGATCCTCCATATAGTTGTTGGAGCCTAGAGATTCTCCCTCCTAGATGACTTTTTTGGCTACAACCATATCTGGGTCAAATATGAGGACCAGCATAAGACAATGTTCACCACAAAATGGGGAATGTTTGCCTATCAGTGCATGCATTTCGACTTATCCAATGCTGGTGCCACATTCTAGAGAGCCATGGACCTGGCCTTCTGAGAGCTGCTCAACAAGGTTATCATCATCTACTAGGATGACATGATCGTATTCTCTCATAGGAGAGAGGATCATGTTCCCCACTTACGACAAATATTTGAAAGGTGTTGTGAATTTGGCATCTCCATAAACCCAAAGAAATCTGTCTTCACGGTAAAAGAAAGTAAGTTGTTGGGGCATGTCATCTCCGAGAAAGGCCTAGCCATGGACCCTGATAGAGCAAAAGCCCTCCTCCGTTTGTCCACTCCAGTTGACAAGAAGGGGCTATAGTCCTTCTTTGACCAAATCAACTTTGTGCGAAAGTTCATACCAGACTTCACACAGGTAATCAAACCCATGGCCGAACTATTGAAAAAGAACACTTAATTCTTATGGACTGATGAGAAGAGGCAGGACTTCGAGGAAATCAATGCTCGAATCGCATAGGCTTCGGTTTTGATAAACCCAGACTACTCCAAGGACTTCATCCTGTACGTGGTGGGAGAACTCGAGAGTTATGTCGTAGTCCTGACACAGAAGGGAGACAATGGCGAAGAGCGCCCCATAGCGTTCCTAAGCCAAGTGATCCAGCCACACGAAGAAAAGTACAACTTTATAGAGCGGTAGGTTCACGTTGTTATGAAATCTCTTCGAAAGTTCAGGCACTTCGTCTCCCAAAGCTGAACAACTATCTTTGTGATACATCTGGACATCCAAAACTTCATCATACAAGGAGAGTCGGGTCACAAGAGAGTAGGATGGATTGCTAAAATCTAGGAGTTTGACATTGTAGTGCAATCGACCAAGCTTATCAGAGGCTGAGCCTTATGCCAGGAGCTGGCCCGAAGCGCAACAGTAGAGATATCTACCTGTAAATGGGAGGATCCGATAGCAACCACCAACCTAGCCAACTCCTTACCAGAGGAGAGTGACTTGACAGATGACCTGGTGAAGTATTTCTGCATCGAGAGATGTCCAGACCACCTGAATGCCTCACAAAGAAGGAGGTTTCGACTGGGTGCACTGAAATACACTCTTTGCCCCGAGGGGCTTTACTTCAAAAACATTGACGTCATCCTGTTACGGTGCATCAAGAAAATAGACCAACTCAGGGTCCTCGAAGAATTTCACTCTGGGATGCCTGGGGGTCACCATTCTGCAAGGCCTACGACCTTGAAAATAATTAGAGTTGGGTACTACTGGACCACTCTCTTCATAGATGCGCATGTAGTCTGTACATAATGTGATCAATGCCAAATATTTGCTGGCAAAAATAGAAAAGCACCCCCGCCCCTTCAACCGATCCAAGCCGAGACTCTGTTTTAGCAATGGGGCCTAGACTTTATTGGGGTGATTACGCTAAACTTTGTAGCTGGGCACAAGTTCATCCTTACCACCATCGATTACTTCACACGGTGGGCAGAGGTGATGCCCACAAAAAACATAGACCAGGAGATGGTCATCAGGTTCCTCGAGAGCCTCATTACCCACTTCGGGGTCCCTAAGTCGATAGTGATGGACAATGGTCCGGGGTTCGCAGGCATGGTACTCATGGAGTACATCGACAAATATGACATTTATCATAAAATGTCTTCCAATTACTACCTGTAGGGGGACGGTCTTGCTGAGTCCACCAACAAGAATCTGCTGAAGATCATCAAGAGGACAGTAAATAAGAACAAAAGGACTTGGCACCTGCTCCTGAATCGAGCGATATGGGTGGACAGAATAGCCTTTAAAAAGTCAATCAAGACGTCCCCCTATGCGCTCGTCTATGGCAAGGAGGCAGTCCTGTCGACACACAAAAATTCCCACTCTCTGGATGTTGGACGAAGAGAGAGGCAATGGGGATCCAATGGATGACAGACTGTGCCAGTTGTTGCAGTTAGAGGAAGACAGATAAAAAGCATACCAGGCCTTCACCAAACACACTGAAGCGACCCAAGGCCGGTTTACAAAAGGAACCACTGCCTGAGTTTTCAAAATTGGGGACTTAGTGCTAAAGTGGGACTCATTGAAGGCAAAGTCAGGCAACCACAAAAAAATTGACGCCCTCTGGGAAGGCCCTTACCAGATTGCCCGGGTAAATCAGTTCAATGCATTCGTGCTCCGGGATATGGAGGGACAGCTTCTCCCCATTCCCGTCAATGGGTTCCACTTAAAAATTTACCACCACTGAAGGTGCCCAATGGGCCCTTCCTTGTACAGATTTCCCTTCTGCATTTTCAGTTTTCGGAATGTATATATTTCAGCATTCAGTTTTTTATTTTTCAAAGAGCCCAAGTAAGACTTAAGGCAAACCTCAACTTCACAGTGAAGTCGGGGGTCGCTCATTGAACAATGTGAAGTTCGAAAGAAGGCAGTTGAAAACAGGAGCAAAAATGACTAATTCTGGGTGCGCAAAGTGACCTCGTAGTGAAGTTGGGCTGTGCACCGTCTGACGAGCGCAGTTTGGAAAAAATAAGAGAAAACGGCTAAGTGTCAGACTATGTAAGCAAATTGGGCAAAGTCAAAATGCACCCATTTTTTGGGCGAAGTCAGATTGCGCCCATTTTTTGGGTGAAGTCTGAGTGCGCTCCCATTCTTGGGCGCACCCTAGGTGATCCGTCGCGGGAAGCTAAAAATGGCTAAGTGTCAAATCAGACTACGCAACTTTTTGGAGCGAAGTCTGAGTGCGCCCTATATTTTGGGCGTAGCCTGAATAACCCACCATGAAAAACATGAAAAATTTTGTGTGGGCCCAGGGCGTAGTACGACACATGGCAAAGTTGGGCCATGGGACAAAAATTCTCCCTTGTAAAGTGTGCCCAGACGGCGACGATGACGTCAGCAATGGCATGACGTCCAAGGATGATTTAATGATTGCATAGCTTTCAAGAACGATGCATTAAAAAAGCAAGGTTTGTTTGGACCAACGACTATTGGGGTGCGCTTTTCAAAAATAAACCCATGCGTAGTCACCAAAAAATCATAACACCTCCACCAACTCCAAGTTAACCGCCCTAACTCCCTCCCTCGCACCATTAATGTTGCAGTTGTTGTCTAGAAAAAGGCCCTAGCGCACTCAAAAAATTCAAATCGTTCAAGCTGACTCCCAGACTGCAGAGAGTAGAGCTGACAACTCAGAAGCTGTAATTCTCGTTCCTATTGTTTTAGAAGTCTCAGAAAGGATGGACAAGGGGAAATCGCCCGTACAAGCGCAATCCAGCGAAGAGCGACGCGAAGCTGAGGAATCACGCAGTCAAGCGCTCATGAGAGCGAAGCTCCGTGGGACCAAAAAAGAAAGACCCGAATGAAGAGGCGCATAGTTGAGCAAATTCCACCGCCACCCGTTAATCACCTGGCCGGATACAAGGATGGCTTTTTCTCCATCAGCCTCACCAAGCTGTGACCAAAAATTGCAAAATGGGCAGACAAGGTTTCGCCCTCGCACCACCTTGGGGCTACGTATAAATCAAACTTGTATTGGTTCTTGTGCCCTCCTACCCACCAGTGCTTGAAGCTGATCGAAGAAATTATAGAATATTACAAGCCAGCTGCTCGGCAAGTCTTCGACAACAAGGGAAAAGTGTTGTTCACACTTTTTTGGGAGAGCATCCAGCCAACGTTTGCCCCAAGGCTCCAGTATGAACCTGACGCGATTATCAGAAGGGTGAATTTTGATGAACAGACTGGTAGATTTACGTAGACAAGGAGGATGAGGGAATTCCTTGACTCAGAGCTGAAGACTCCACTGGCAGCCAAACAGTGGCCGACTGGCCCCATACCTCTTGAAAAATTTGAGAATAAATATATCTACATGATCCTGGCATGGGTCCTCGGCTGCGACTCCGACAAAGTGGTACAACCATACTAGCTGGCGCTAGCAAAATGTCTCCTGCACGAAGAATTTTATGACTCTACAACGCAGAAAAGTGGAAAGCGCCCTATTTTCTTTGACTGGGCGGATTGGCTGGCGTATGCAATACATTCAAGTTTGGTTAGGCTACAACAAAAGTAGTCAACGGATTTCCAGTTTTGCTCCTTCCTCGCATGGATGTGCCTGTATCACATGCACTATCGGATGAACGTTCCTGACTTGAAGAAAATAAACAAAAGAGGAGAGTCACTGCCTATGTACGAATGGATCGAGATTCTATACAAAAAAGGATCATTCTATGAATTTAATATTAAATTTTTATGAATGGTCATGGGGTTGTTCAACCACAAGGCATCTCGCCCACCAAAAGTTATGACAAGATACCTGTGGAAGAATGAGTACGGGGACACCTTTCGGCTGACTCAAGGCATCATAGTTAGAATCTATGGATTCAAGGGGAAGTTGTTCCTACTGCCCTACTTCTACACTGATCACTAGTTCGGGATGGAAATTGCATGGTAGATGGATTATGTCAAATAAGAGTTTGGCCAGGGCAAGAAGAAAGGCCATATATTTTAGTATCCCATCACCTGGGCGAATACCCAAGTTTTTGAGATTGGATAACACATCTACCTTGAGCAGGAACTCATTGACATGGGCCTGATAATGCTGTCGCAGCGATGGAAATATGACCCAGATGGGGTCAGGGGTAAGTTCAAGCACATCTACCCCCAAGCGAAGATTATGCAGGAAAGAAGAAACAGAACAGGCACAGACCTAGAATGGCACATCTAGTAGATGCAATCATGGCCTCCATGGCATGAGTTCTACTATGAGGAGGTAGCGTACGATCCAGAGCGAAACCCGGATCATCGATTGGAATTCATGGGCTTTAAATAATTTCTCGCCAAGGTGGCACCCCTCAACTGGCATAAAGACAAAATCACTATATGCTGGAAGATGAGGTGTTGCATGCAACACGACAAATCCAACCAGAAGACACTAGCCATCGATGATGAATTTTTGGCTCTATATGACCAGCACACTAACACGTGGTGGCATTTCGAATTTTGAAATTGCGTCCCCCGAGGCATAAGAAAAATATATACAAGGAGGCCTTCGTCCCAGTAATCGTCAACTTCGGTGACTTCCAGTGCAACTCCAACGAGCAGTCAAGTGGGCTCAATGCAGCCTATAGCCTCTAAAGCGGCACCCAAAAGGCACAAGGGTCAGAGAGGTCAACTCTTGAGGTGCCCTCTCAAGTAGAAAAAGCCCCTGCACTACTAACTGTTGAGTGGTATTTTCACCCAATTATGAAAGTACAACTCTCCTTTAGGATTTGGGTCCCAAATCCCCTCTTGCAAAGAAGTCAAACAAACAACTTCTCCAAGGTCTCCGTTGTATTAGCATTTGCAACTGTGTATTAGTAATCTCAAATGAAGATAATCAATTTAAATACTTGGAACACCTTGGTGATTGCAAGTAACCATAAACAAGGGGCAATGTTGGTTTATTTCATCATGAAGCATTAGTGATTGTTCATTATTTTTTTTTAGATTTTGTAATTTTAAATGTTTATTTTAAAATAAATTAAACCTTCTAGAAAAATAAAAAATGAGAAAGAAATGCAAAAAATTAAAAATAGAACACATTCAGTCTGATGCTATCCTGTTCTAACAAAATCGAAGATATGAGGTTTCCATGCATGCAACCTAACCTATTGGACCTGCAAAACATGCACAATCCTGATAAGCTAAGTGCTAGCTTCTAGGGATTTGAATGAGGTTTTCAGATTTAAGCATTCGCATGCAGCAACCAAGAAAATACTTGTATCAACTACATTTACAAGCCTAAAATCTGAAAAGGGAAAATAGACATTTAATTTTACATGCAAAAAATGACTCCTTTCTTGCCCATAAGATGCAAATTTTTGAAATGTTATCTGCATTAAATATTTGTCTTTTTACAATAACAGATATTTGGTTTTCCAAAACTAGAAAAAGTGGAAGAAAAGCACTCCAAAGCAGGTCCAGAATGGCTCATCACCCTCAGCTCTACAACCTTGCTCCTAGCGATTTCTAACCCCTGTTCCTGTCTTCGCTTATGCCTTTAAACTTTTTGCTATGGCTCCCTGCTTCGCCTTGTGACGCTTCGTTTCATCTTCCAAATCGATTCGTTTTGTTTCTCACTCTTCATTATTCTGACTTTTGTTCGAGCATTGAAACATTTGATTTTCTTGCTAACTGTAACCGTTTTGTAACCCTTACACCTTTATGCCATGTGTTCAGTGCTTCCCTGCATGTTCCATAATGACCCCCTGTAAATCGTGACCAAAAATAGCATGTTGCGATATCACGATTTTTTTATGTATGCAGCCTTGCTCCTCTACCTACTCTGTGAAAATAAGACATGTCACGATATCATGACATTTTTGTATCAACAGCTTTGTTTCTCATCATGCATCACGAAAATGATACATGTCGTGATATCATGACATTTTTTTGCTTCGGGCCGCATGGATGCAAGCTGTCACAAAATCGCGACATTTTTCTCTTTTACTGTGTTTTGTTGCACTTAGCCACGAAAACGTGACATGTCATGAAATCGTGACACCTTTTAATTTTGTATCATCTTGCTACTTTCTATCGCAAAATTGCGACGCTTTTCTCTTTCGGGCTGTCTCGCTGCTTTCTATCATGAAATTGTGATGCTTTTCTCTTTCGGGCTGTCTCCCTGCTTTCTGTCATGAAATCGCGACGCTTTTCTCTTTTGGGCTGTCTCACTGCTTTCTGTCGTGAAATCACGACGTTTTTTCATTTCGTATCATCTCAATGCAATCTATCACGAAATCGTGACGTTTTTCTGTTTTGGCACGTGAAGATGCAACTTGTCGCGAAATCGTGACGTTTTTCTATTTCGGGCTGTCTCGCTGCATTTGGCCATGAAAACATGACATGTCACGAAATCGAGACGTTTTTCTCTTTATGATGCATTCTGCTACTCTTAGTCGTGAAAACGCGACATGTCACGAAATCACGACAACTTTTCATTTCTAGCCATGACGGAGCAACATGTCGCGATATCATGATAACTTTTCATTTCTAGCCGCGACGGAGCAACATGTCGCTATATCGCGATATCGCGACAACTTTTCATTTCTAGCTACGACGGAGCAAAATGTCGCGATATCGCGACACTTCTTCTCTTTTATGAAATTTTGCTTTTTTCCTTGATTTTTTAGCATCTGGGCCACTATGGTCTTTTTTGAAAACATGGATGAAAAGGTGGGTCCCCAATTTTGGGGTGTGTTGTGGATCAGCCACAACAAATGGTGACTTTGCTGTCAAATTCTCTTGAGCATTTTGGTGAGAACCCAACCTGAAATATACAAGCTTAGATACAAGCGTCAACACATAAAAGATAAACCAATATCGATAGATCAGAAATACATGAAACATCATAATCATTAAGTATCAGCTCAGTGTGTGCAATGTGTTTTCATTCCCTATCACTTGAACTGGATTAGCATTCCATTGTTAGTTTCACTTATGATTTGTATGCAAGGCTATGAATGATTTGTGTAAGATTTGATCTATGATGAAGATGCTAGAGATATAACAACCTGCTTTACAAAGGCTCAAACCTTCTAATGTCATGAACAAACATATTAAAGTTGTCAAACCCTCTTAGGATCAAATTTATGTGTACTGAATTAATTTATTAGATCCCAAAGTTGGTTATGTGTCACTACCATCTTGAACCCATGTGCAAGTGTAAGTGAAATCAAAACTTTGGGGAATAGGATTCCCAACCTAAGCGAGATGGGAATTTAACCCTATCCTTACTATTCTAATTTGGAGTTCATTACCTCATCTTGAAAAAAATGATTTAACCTGTTATGGATGAAATGTTCAGGCTAGTCTATCCTTTTGAGCAATCAGTGGTCCTGCTTTTAGACAAGACATGTTGCCACGCATGAGCATACTTAACCCCATAATCCATGACTTGGCTTCATTCATTCTCTTCTCTTTTTTTTTTTTTTTCTTGGACCTTTGGGATGACTACCCATCCTTACTAGGGACATGTAGTACGATCCCTCCAATCCAATATTAGGATGAAAATGGAAAATATTCTTATTTCTTGGACCTTTGGGATGACTACCCATCCTTTGCGAGGGACATGTAGTACGATCCCTCCAATCCAAGATGATAACATGAAATATGGAACATATTAATTTTATTTTTGTTTCTTGGACTTTTGGGATGACTACCCATCCTTTGCAGAGGACATGTGGTACGATCCCTCCATCCAAGTTTTATGATTTAATGAATGATGGGAGCTTTGGGGAATCGGATTCTCAACCTAGGTAAGATGATAATTATGTCCTATCCTTATTACTCCATGAAGGTCAAATCGGAGCTTTGGGGAATTGGATCCTCAACCTAAGTTCGATGAGGATTTAATCCTATCCTTACTACTCTGGTTTTAGACTTTAAGCTTGATGGAAGTGGTAAAAACCACTGTTTTAAGGATTATGTTGCATGATAGGATAGACATGAAATATTCTTTTCACCCCACCTTTTCATCCAAGTATGGTTTTGACCATTTTGCTCAAGATTTTCTTTAATGTGCATAAAACATGTTTGGTTCAAGATTGTTCGGAAACTAGTTCCCAACCTTAGGATCCTTTTAATATATGTTATAGCATAACCCTAAGAGGATTTGACACACTTTAATGATTTGTATCTGAAATGCATATGCAACTAAGATGGCATGTATATGCAAAGTGGAATGTAATATGAATGCATTGCTTTTTTGAATTGTGGATGGAGTATACCACCTATGTTGCCATAATTTGTAAAACTGACAACTTCATGCATCACAAGTTTCAAACAATATTATTTAATGTGTTTGTGTTACTTGTGGAGCTTTATGCAATACAATTCCACTGTTTCATACTCTCCTGATCTTAGGCATAAGTTGACATCTCAAAATATATATATATATATATATAAACAAACTAAACATGTCAAATGAAATCAAACACACAACTTAAATCATGATTAAACTAACAATCCCAAAAACAAAAACTTGAAAACCCACATCAAAAACCAAAAATTATATACACTATTGTACAAGATGATGCCAAGCTTGGACTATTACTTTCCTAGATCCCAAACATGGTTAGAACACTTCAACAAAAATATAACATGATACGTGTGCCAAATTCTATAGGAATCCAACCAAAACAAGATTAGACCACACCATGCAACAACTTTTAATTTACCTTACTCACCCCACCAATTAGATTTAATTCCATTAGTATTCTCACAAATGAGCGTCCGATTACTAAAATGATTCGACCATAAATGACATTCAATTTTATCTTATCTATTCTTGAAAGTATCCATTTCATAATTCAATTCTTGATTTAAAATTAAGCCTTCCTTTTCAAATGTGAGATGTTGCAAACAAGAGCCTATTTCTAAAAGTCTTGAATTCAAATTATTTTTCAAGATTTTAAAGCAATCAAAATCAATCAAAACTTGACAAACATCACCAAGATTTGACATTTCATCATTGATGACATTAGCATCCAAAGGGACATCATGTAATCCGTCACTTAAAATTTTAGTAGCTACTACCAAAGGTAAATATTTCACCTTGTCACCCATACTCAACCCATCATGATTAGAATTTACCACAACTTGATGAGTGTTAGTAGCTTTTTCTTTTTCTTCATTGTCTTCTTCATCATCCAACACCTATTCAAAAACACCAAAGTTAGGCACCCAATCAAACATGCGTCCATATTTTTCAAAACAAGAGCCTAGTTTTTCAAGATATGTGTCGCGTGACACCTTTCCATGATCAATGGCTTGAGTTGCCTCAAAATCCATATTTTCATTAGGATCATCAATAGTATCAAACCCACACCACTTAGGCTTTGTAATTTCATCATTTTGAGATGGCATAGACATTGTAGAAACAATAGGTGGATCAAGATTTTTAATTTCTTGCCCCTCAAGGGGAACAAAATCAATCGATTCTCCTTCTTTATCCATGGTAGTAGAATCATTATCCTTCTCCAACCTTTGATGAGATTCCAACCCTTCTTCCAAAGCATTCTTAGATTGTACAGGACTTGTAACATCCTCATATGAAAGGGCAATCGTATTATCCTGCATATCAATAGGCACACAAATTTCATTAGTAGTTTTGGAGTGAGCATACTCTTCCCTAGAATCATGATGATCATCTTTCAAAATCAAATTGTGATGCTCAACTATTTCTTCATCATCCTTTAATTCATCAACATGTTTCTCATCAAATTTATCTTCACCTTCCTTAGATGGTTCAATTACTTCCAAAATTGGGTTATTGCTTGTATTCAAATTGATAAGGCCATCATAATCCACATGTGTAACCCATGATTCAAGTTTAACATAATTTGGAAGGTGTGAATTTTCTTGGCCATTATCTTCAACAATGTCATCCAACATGTCATCCGAAACAGATTCATCCTCATAGAATTCATCTTTTGGTGAGTCAAGGGTTCCCAATCTGTCACATGTTTCAATACTAGTTGGATCTAGTACTCCTCCCTTGCCTAAAATCATATTGTTATGAAAATCATTGAAATTGATTTTAGAAACATATTTTGAATCAAGATGAGTATTTTGAAGTTGATTCATACTTAAGACCGATGGTTGGTCTTGCATAGTAGGTTGAGGATTTTGAAATTGATTGAAACTTGGGAATGATTGTTGATTCTGAAATTGATTCAAACTTGAACTCGGTTGAGGTGGATAAATCATTGGGTGGGTAAAGGAGGTATTAAATGATTGAAAATTATATGATCCAAAACCCACACCATAATTTTGACAACTCAATTGTTGCTCAATTTCCATTGCTTGAGTATAGGCTTGTGACAAAGATGTGATTAGAGGCATCCCTTGCAAATATGTGGAAGTGAGTGGGTCAAGAGCATTGACATATATTTGGAGAGCCACTTCTTCTTGCAAAACATAAAATGTCACTAATTGAGTATATAATCCAAATAACCTTTCAGAAAATGACTTCACATTTTCACTTGGTCCTTTTTTAATAGTGAGAAACTGCTCATACATGTGGATTGGATCAACTTGCTTTTTGTTGAATTGATTAAGAAATGCTGCCTCTAGTTGAGCCCAAGAAGTGATAGACCCTAAAGGTAGACTTGTAAACCAATCATATGCCACTTTGTCCAAGGTGTACAGGAACATTTTACAAGCAACATCATCATACCAACTTGTTAAGTGATTGGCACAAAATTTGAATGCTTGAATGTGTTCTTTTGCAGTATTTGTCCCGTTAGACAAAAATCGAGGAAGACATCTCTCAAAACCAATGGGCAAATAATGTTGAACTCTCGGTATGCTCAATGGGCTACCTGGCATCCATGGTGAAAACATAGCCATTAGTGTATCTTAAAGAATACAACTTTAATATCAAGATTATTTATTTTTTTTTTTTTAATTAAATAAAATCACATTATTTCTATATGAACAATCAAAGCATTAGACCAGTGCATAGCAATTTATGTCCTTTTAATAGTACAAAGTTGCATTGTTAAAAGAGGGCTAAATATAATAATCAATGGGGCATGAAATATTCAAAATTTAAATCCTTATAGCATTTAAATCAATCTGAAATCAACCGGTTCAGGCCCTCCTTCTAGCGCCAAAATGTTGAGTGGTATTTTCACCCAGTTGTGAAAGTACAACTCTCCTTTAGGATTTGGGTCCCAAATCCCCTCTTACAAAGAAGTCAAACAAACAACTTCTCCAAGGTCTCCGTTGTATTAGCATTTGCAACTGTGTATTAGTAATCTCAAATGAAGATAATCAATTTAAATACTTGGAACACCTTAGTGATTGCAAGTAACCATAAACAAGGGGTAATGTTGGTTTATTTCATCATGAAGCTTTAGTGATTGTTCATTGTTTTTTTTTTAGATTTTGTAATTTTAAATGTTTATTTGAAAATAAATTAAACCTTCTGGAAAAATAAAAAATGAGAAAGAAATGCAAAAAATTAAAAATAGAACACATTCAATCTGATGCTATCCTGTTTCGACAAAATCGAAGATATGAGGTTTCCATGCAAGCAACCTAACCTATTGGACCTGCAAAACATGCACAATCTTGATAAGCTAAGTGCTAGCTTCTAGGGATTTGAATGAGGTTTTTAGATTTAAGCATTCACATGCAGCAACCAAGAAAAAACTTGTATCAACTACATTTACAATCCTAAAATCTGAAAAGGGAAAATAGACATTTAATCTTGCATGCAGAAAATGACTCCTTCTTTCTTACCCATAAGATGCAAATTTTTGAAATGTTATCTGCATTAAATATTTGTCTTTTTACAATAATAGATATCTGGTTTTCCAAACCTAGAAAAAGTGGAAGAAAAGCACTCCAAAGCAGGTCCAGAATGGCTCATCACCCTCAGCTCTGCAACCCTGCTCCCAGCAAGTTTTGACCCCTGTGCCTGTCTTCGCTTGTGCCTTTAAAATTTCTGCTATGGCTCCCTGCTTCGCCTTGTGACGCTTCATTTCATCTTCCAGATCGATTCGTTTTGTTTCTCGCTCTTCATTATTCTGACTTTTTTTCGAGCATCGAAACGTTTGATTTTCTTGCTAACTGTAACCGTTCTGTAACCCTTACACTTTTATGCCATGTTTTCAGCGCTTCCCTGCATGTTCCATAACGACCCCCTATAAATCACGACCAAAAATAGCATATCGTGATATCGCGACGTTTTTATGTATGCAACCTTGCTCCTCTACCTACTCTGTGAAAATAATACATGTCGTGATATCGCAACATTTTTCTGTCAGCAGCTTTGTTTCTCATCATGCATTGCAAAAATGATACATGTCGCAATATTGCGACATTTTTTTGCTTCGGGCCGCGTGGATGCAACCTGTCGTGAAATCGTGATGTTTTTCTCTTTTGCTGTGTTTTGTTGCACTTAGCCGCGAAAATGTGACATGTCGTGAAATCGCGACACCTTTTAATTCTATACCATCTCGCTGCTTTTTGTCGCAAAATCATGACGCTTTTCTCTTTTAGGCTATCTCGCTGCTTTCTGTCATGAAATCACGACGCTTTTCTCTTTCGAGCTGTCTCGCTGCTTTCTGTCAGGAAATCGCGATGCTTTTCTCTTTCGGGCTGTCTCGCTGCTTTCTGTCACGAAATCGTGACACTTTTCTCTTTCGGACTGTCTTGCTACTTTCTATCGCAAAATCATGATGCTTTTTCATTTCGTACCATCTCGATGCAATTTGTCGTGAAATCACAACATTTTTCTATTTCGGCGCGTGAAGATGCAACTTGTCGTGAAATCGTGATGTTTTTCTATTTTGGGCTGTCTCGCTGCATTTGGCCGCGAAAACGCGACATGTCACGAAATCAAGATGTTTTTCTCTTTATAATGCATTTTGCTGCTCTTAGCAGCGAAAATGCGACATGTCACGAAATCGCGACAACTTTTCATTTCTAGCCGCGACGGAGCAACATGTCATGATATCGCGAAAACTTTTCATTTCTAGCCGCGATGGAGCAACATGTCGCGATATCGCGACAACTTTTCATTTCTAGCCGCGACGGAGCAACATGTCGCGATATCGCGACACTTCTTCTCTTTTGTGAAATTTTGCTTTTTTTCTTGATTTTTTAGCATTTGGGTCACTGCGGTCTTCTTTGAAAACATGGATGAAAAGGTGGGTCCCCAATTTTGGGGTGTGTTGTGGATCAGCCACAACACTAACCAGCAAATCGATCATAGCAGGCATTCTTCCAGCTAGACCCCAATATAAATTTACTATGGGAACATCACTGCCTGCCGCCCCAATCTCATCTTCTTCCTACGAACCAGTTGTTGCGCTAGAAGAGAAGAGGAGTGAAAAGGCCACGCGGCCTAAGGAACCGGTGCCGCAGACAACCACAGTGTCGACATAGAAGGCTACACCAAAAGTTGTCTCACTGGAGAACCCTAAAGCAGAAGCTAAAACCCGGGCTGAAAGCATCCCTTGAACAGTGGCTTAGGCGAAGCCCGCAGGTACGTCTACTTCCCCACTCCCTAAAGTCTCTGTTAGCCCTACCATAATGCCGCTCCCCATATCATCAGGGCAAGCTGTAGCTGCATCCTCTTCTTCCCAAATAGCCCAACCATCCAGCAGCCCCCATTCTTTTGACCAGTTTGCTCAGGATCCCAACGCCTTCCAGTCACTGAGCCAAACCCTAGAACCCTCACCCACAGCCAGTGTTGAAGCTGCACATTCATCGCCACGCTCTTCACCCTAGTCGTCGAAAACCCCATCGATGCCATCCACTCAGCCTCTTACTTCCCCCAGGACCCAATCGCCCTTAAAATCGGCCACCCCTTTTGGTATTCCTCCTGCTTCCTTGTTTACAGGGAAAATTCCGCAACAAGATCCGATGCTAGAGAATTTGGACTTCATGGGTGAACTGCAGAGCGCTGATGACCAGCCTTTGGAAGCAAAGGCCTCAGGATGCTTCGCCTCCTTTCTCTAGGGCATGAAACAAAGGAGAGCCGAAGAGATAGCTACCCCGATAAAGCGCACCAAGTTTGACTTGGACAGGAGAGTGCTCACAATAGAGAAATTAATCCCAAAAGTAAAGAAGCCTCTTCGGGAGATGACCGAGGCGGACTACGAGCATCAGAGGAAGGAGAAAAGCTTTGATGACATCAACGAGGAATACAAAATTCATGGTATTCATCGTAGGACAGATAATCTCCTCGTCAAGCATCTTGAGATCCAAGAGGCGCTGTTCCGACTGTAAAATAACACAAGGCAACTTGAGGAGAACCTCACTAGGGCCATCGCATAGCTGGGGTCCGTGCAGTAGGAGATAGATGAGCTTAGGGCCCAGCTAGATGCCTCTCAGCAAGAAGTCGCAGCACAGAGACAGATGGCAGAGCAACTGTCAGAAGAGAAGAAGACAACACTGGAGTAGGTTTCATAGCTTCAGGATTCGTTGAAACAGGTGCAGTTGCAGCTTGCAGAGAAAACATCATAGGCGACGACCTTTTCAAAGAGCAAATTCAAAGAGATGCAGGCTGGTCTGCTACAGGGTTGCAAGCCCAACCTTGTTAAGTCTATATCGGTCCTGGATTTTGCGTCCAGGATCGAAGAAATATCTGTCCAAGGAAATCCTGTGGTAGAGGAGGTCGAACACCAAGCAAGGCAATGGCTGGACCTGGCTATGAAACTTGAGCAGTTTGAGTGCAAAGGCCTCCAATTCCCTCCTATGTCCCAACTTGCCTCAGAGTGGGCAGATGCAAGGGTAACCTTGCATATTTATTTTGATAAGACAGAGAAAGTAAGGACCGCCAAAAAGATGCTGGACGCATTAGAACATGAGAAGGACATTTGCCTGGCCCCCTTTCATACTCTGTCCGAACAAGGGTGCCCGAGCTACATCGAGGATGGCAAGTTTCTCACCCTTGAGCAGGTAAAGCAAAATTGGCTATCTTTTGAGGCAGACACAGCAGAGATTGATAGCTAGACAGAGCCAATTCAGGAAGCTCAGGTCACCCATATGGTGGCAAAATACTACAAAATCAAATCTTCCTTAAAGGAGTTGGGAAAAAGATATAACACCATCGACTTGCACGCTGTTGCTACATTTCACACAGCACTAAGAGAGATCGATGACCTCGGGACCTTCCAAGTAGCAGTCTAGGACCAAGCCAAGGCTGCATACAAGCGCATTCACAAATGGGAGGCCAAAAGTGGAGAGCATTCAGATTTAGAAGGCGAAACTGGGGAGGCAACTACTGAAAGTGAACCTGAAAAATAATAGTTGCCCTGAGGGAAGTGGTTAGAGTAGCAAAAAGCAGGGGAAGGAAGTTCCTCTGCACCCAAAGGATGAAAGCATGGTTCTTTGCATCGAGGCGAGCTCGACACCTCACGAGCCGCCAGGAATGTTGCCACATTTTGCACAAGGTGCCATGTTTTCAATTTTTGTAAGTGAGCTGCTCTTTTCCTTCCCTCCTTTTTTTCCCTTTCTTCATTTCTCCCTTTCTCCCTCTTCCTTGCAGTTTCATTCCTCCCTCTTCCCCTTGAACTTCCCCCAGTGAAGTTTCCAGCAAGTGTTCCCTAAAAATTTCTAAGTGTCAGGGCGCAACCCGACTTCGCAGCGAAGTCGGAGTGCCCCCCCCCAGTTGGAGCATAGTAGGGAATGCGAAGTGCACAAGCAGACAAGAATAGGCAAAATTTGACTAAGTGTCAGGGCGCAACCCTTCTTCCTGGGTGCACTTGGGAAGCAGTATGGCAGAGAATCAGCTAAGTGTTGGGGCGCAACCCGACTTCGCAACGAATTCGGGGTGCGCCCCCCTCCTGGGGTGTAGTTCGAACAGCAAAAAAGACAACAAAGTACCGATGCACAACCCAACTTCGCAGCGAAGGCGAGGTGCGCCCTCTGACCGGTGTGTAGTTGGGGAAACAAACCCAAAAAAATGACTAAGGCAAGAAGACCTTCCCAACTGCATTGTTTTCCACCTGCGCAACCCGACAGTTCTCT
The DNA here is from genome assembly GCA_028583015.1 of Wollemia nobilis. Lineage (NCBI taxonomy): Eukaryota > Viridiplantae > Streptophyta > Pinopsida > Araucariales > Araucariaceae > Wollemia > Wollemia nobilis. Next base: position 14,516,352 of record JAQPPZ010000733.1, read on the forward strand.
GATCCTGGGCAAAGTTGGATAAACTGCCTTTCAAGGCAGGAACATGTCATTCATCAGCATCCGAAAAGTGTCCAACCTTAGGATTCGAGCCAAGACACAACGGGGAAAAGGACAAGCATGGACCACACTATCTACGCCAGCTACCATTATTTAAGGCTGATGTGAAGTGCCATCTGCCATAGCTACCCTTATTCTCGCTGATTTGAAGTTCCACCCAACGCGCTGCCACGTAGCTGTACAAATTTTAGGGAGACCATGCTGCAGGTACAGTCCTCGTCGACAAAAGTCAGCATCAGCAGCTCCTTTGCCGCTTTTGTCAGCTAATGTCTAGTCTAGGACTTTGTGCCCGTGATTGTAATCGAGGGGAACTTCAGGCTATAAATAGCCATGCAATTTCATTGTAAAGGGCGAAAGGGGAATATACTACTAGGGAACCATTGTAGCTGTGCGATTGCCTCTAATATAAGATACATACTTGGCTCTGCTTACTGTCTTCATTTTGTATGCTGCCTCTCCTTGTCATTTTTGCCTCATGTTTCTTGTATCATTGCTTACTATTGTACTGAACTTTGGACTCTGGTATTTAATGATCAAGGATTTCTGGAATGCATAGATAGAGGATACATAAGATGAATGATAACCGTAGTTTCAATGTGTATTTTGTATAGGAATGCTATTAGTAGTGGTGATTGATCATTGTCGTGCTGCTTATTCCCCCCACCCAACTCCAATCACATTTGGATTCTCTTTTTGCACTTTTATCTCTTTCCCTGCACTCTTATCTTAAACACTAAAAACCCACAGGAAGCCGGCCTTCTCCGGAGATTGGCACGAAAGGCATTCCTTCCTTCCGGCCTTTCTATCTGGGGGCGAATCTGGGGTGCATTATACCAAATTCTTTCCTCATGGCAGATTCGTAACCAATAATACTTTCTGTTATTTGTTTTAGTAGAGGACTCCTTTTTCATATGCTCACTTTTGGGGATTTAAAATGCATGTTTACGAATAGGGAGGTTTGGTTTTCTTTTTTTTTTATATTTTTGTTTTTTACAGGTTGAAGTTTTAACAGAACCAGGGAATGCTAGGTAGAGGAGTATGTACCACCCATAGGCCCTCTATTATACCGAAAATGACGAACAATAGTGCTCGGACCAATATTGCAGGCCACTACTCAAGGAGGATTCCACACATACCCTTGAGCACACTACTTGCCTCTCTGACAATACGGGAGGGTAATCGTCCAAGATGTTGTGTCCCGTAGACTATGAGTAATACAAGGTCGAAAAGCTTCCTAATGGCTAAAAGTTTGTTTAAACCTAGATGGTCTCCCGATATACCTAAAGATACGTGGGAGCTCAAGTCCGTGCACTAGTTTTGTCTGAGGCCTGGGTATTGGAGCCTGATCGGCCCTCACTTCACTAGACGCTTTATGGGCTATCTAGCTTAGCCAATAACGAAAGATCCTTCACGATATTTTAAAACCCCCGGCACAGGGTTTCTACCTACTCAACTAAAAAGATTTTTTTTTTTGGTCTGGAAAAAAATGCATTGTATTTTTTGGATTTTTTTTTTTTTAATAAAGAAAAATAGAAACGAAAAAAACACACAAAATTTATACCTAACAGGCAGATTGTATGGCAAGAATCGTTGTAGTTGCAGCAGAACTTGGCCCTGGAAAGCGCTCTGATACCACTTGTTAAGATCCTACTATAAAATATACTAAACAACACACTCTCAACTCAAATAAACACACTCACACATTTGCTTGGAAATAAACTCACAGAATCATTATAACAGTATTCAGAATTAAATGCATATGATAACAGAAATTACTTAAAAGGAACAATCTCACAATAGATAGAATCGCAGGCCTTTTTGAGGGGGCAACCTCCTTCAACACTTCATTAATTTACAAAAAGATGATTACATTGGTGCCTTTTCGGGTATTTAAAGAGTTTCCTTCCAAGGTTGGCTTACATTCAAAATGCCATCTGGCTTATATGCATAATGCCACCTGAATTACATGCATAGTGCCACTTTGAATTACATGCACAATGCCACTTGAATTACATGCACAAGGCCACCTTACCTAACCTATCTACCATGTGTTACATAGAAAATGGTGCCATTTGTCATAGGCACTACCTAAGCTAAAACTTAGAACATTACAAAATATTAATCATGGGTACTACCCATGTTCACTAGGAATTATTACATCAAGGAAGTTATTACATTAAGGGTTAGGATGAGATCCTAACACTTGGCCTATGCATAGAGTTTTAAATGGATAAGAAAGTTGTTGTCTTTGCCATATCTGTTTTCACTTCTTCACGGACAGTAAGAAAGAAATTATAATGATGTCCACAGATGACCAGAGTTGAACAATGGGACTCAAAAATACAGTTTGTTGAAATAGCAAATCATAAATAAATAAAGTGTTCAACAAACAAAAATAAATATCTAAAACGAACACTAAAGTACAAAAAAATTCTCTAACAACCAAAGATAAAATCTAAAACAAACACTGAAATAGAGAACATAAAAAGGAGGGATAGCTCAAATGATAAACCCTAGACAAACCAGTAGGTACAAAGACATTATACAAAATACAAACCAGCCATGTGAAAGGAAAGTCCCATGTTACGAAAGTGAACCAAAAAGAGATCTGAAAGAGAAAAATAAAAAATAAAATATATAGATATATATATATATATATATATATATATATAAACCTGGCACTAAAGTATAAAAAATGCTGCAATAAGCAAAAATAAAAGTTTAAAACACACACTAGAACTAGAAGTAGGATGCAAAAGATCCTAAGAATAACCCAAATAAATATAGTAAAATCATATGGTACAAACAAAATAAATATTCATAACAAAGACTAGAAGTAAAAAAAGTGCTCCAACAGCCAAAAATAAAAATATAGAACACACTAGTAATAAAACCAGGATAGCTGCAAGCTTACTGCAGTGGTAAAGGGTTTTGGCTTTTCTTTGAGAGGTCCAAGGTTCAAACCCCATTTAGTATGAGGGGACGGGGACCCCTCATAAAAACCTGTGTAAACTCATTGAAAAAATAATAAAACCAGGATGCAAACAAATCTAAAAAAGAGAAAGACAACCCAAATGACATATACAAAGAGATATTATACAAAAATCATACAGTACAAACTAACCATGTGAAAGGAAAACCCATGTTAAAAAATTCCATAAAATTCTTGAAACTGGAACTGAGTTTCAGTGGAAAAGAAGTCCCATGTTAAAAAATTCCCTAAAATTCTTGAAACTGGAACTGAGTCTCAGTGGAAAAGAAGTCCCATGTTAAAAAATTCCATAAAATTCTTGAAACTGGAACTGAGTTTCAGTGGAAAAGAAGTCCACCTCGGCCCTTCGGAAGTCACCCTACCTGTCCCGTGTTCCTTAGTAAAGTGACCTGATGATAGGGTCAGAAAAGGAGACCTGAATTTACCAACTTTCCAAGTTATCGAAAAGAGCTTCTTTATAGACTTGCTAGAGCATAATCACATCAAGAATAGAGAGAATCAAACTCATAACGTTGTACTTGTGGATATGGGTCTTTAACCAAAAGCCCAAACCAGGGGCCATGAGGAAAAGATCTGAACAAAAAAAAGGTTCCAGTCTGCAACAGAGTCTGACAAGGGACAAGCACCCTTGTTGACCACCATGAAAGGGGTCAATTGATGCAGAGAGTCTGCAGGCAGCCTGCACAAGCAGCTCAGTTCTGCAGCTGATGGCATATAACATGGAAAAAATATCAGAAAATGAACAAAAGGACGCCGAGGAATCATACTGAGCAAAAAATGCTAAAGTTTTCACAAGAGAACTGCCACCTTCATGACAAATTCGGATCCCTTCTGTATTCTACAAAAATCGAAATATAACTCACCCAGAATCTAGCAGGATAAAGGCAGAGGATGGTTTGACTGGTGCCTTTTCCTTTCTCCATCTTTTTTGTACACCTAATTTCACTAAATATACATATACATATATCCTAAGAGACTCTGCCCATTCCTCATTTCAATTACCAATTAGTTCTCATATCTACCCCCTTCGAAACATTTTGGAAACAAGATAGGATCACTGAGTCGTTCATGGCCCTATACTACCTTCTAAATTACAGGCCTTATAAACATTTTGAGAACAAGATAGGATCACTGAGTCATTCATGGCCCCATACTACCTTCTCAATTACAGGACATGTTAGAAGTGGGTCTTTAGTGTCCCCATTGTTTGCATCATCGATAAAGAGTTTGATGGTGAAAACACAATTAGCAGCATCAATTAAATCAATAAAACAATAGTTTTTTAAGTCTACGACCTTTAGCCATATGGGATGATGTTGTTTATCCAATTTATGTTAGCCACCTAAACTTTGATACTCTAGTTACCAAAGTTTGATGTGCATCGTTACCCTTCCGACTTTGAACCATGAACCTCCTATATAGAGTACTAAAGTCTTTACGCTCAGGCCCAATTGAGTTGTACTATGAAAGATCTCATGGATGGGATTGCTGCTCCAACTTTTAAGCTGGAGCTGCTACAATAAAAGGTTATAAATCACAGAACTCCAAAAATATGAAAGCCCTTCTAAAATAATAGGAGCAATTCCTGTTTAGAAACAAAATAAATCTGGCAGCCGTGAGTGTGGGCCAATGTAATTGTCCACATAGATAAGTCCTTGCAAACTGTGCCAGAGTATCAATTTTGTCAAATTTTGTGGCTAAAGTTCAAAGAAACTTCGTCAGGCCAAATATCCCTTGTATATGACTAGCCGAAGCCCAAATGCATCTTGCAGGACCAAAATTTTCTAAGGAAAAGTGTCCGGACACCCCCGCCCAGAACTCTCCATGACCAAATCAGCAAAACTAAGGGTGGTCAGGACTTTTGAGCAATGACATAAGCAACGCACCTCGAATTCCTTGGACAGTGACTGGTCGGGGCTTGAGCAGGCAAGAGTCCGGAGCAATCACTGGCTGAAAGTTTTGCAAGATGATATCAGCAACACGCCTCAAAATCCCTGGATAGTGAATGGTCAGAATTTTGCCAAGACAAAGAGTATGGACACTTCTTCCTGGAACTCTCTGGCTGAACAAGGCTTAGGGTGGCCAGGACTTTCAAGTAATGACGTAAGCAGCACACCACAAAATCCCCAAACAAGTAAAAGTCTTGAGCAATAAGTGACCGGAGGTTTTGCAAGATGACATCAGCAAAAGCGCTCAAAAGTCCTGGTTATGTCTACCGACACTCAACAAAGCAGAAGCAGCCTGGAAAGCATGAAGGCCGAAGGTTTTATATGATGACATCAGCCAAGCCTCTCAAAAGTCCCGACCAAGCATCTAGGGCCCCGATAGCAGGCTAAAGACCATTAGCAGATGGTAACAAAAGAGAAGAGCTCCCAGACCGGTCCTTTTTAGCAAAAATCGTGTATGTCCTAAGCTTGGACCACCCGAATACTCCTAGAGAAGATCTCAGCCATCCAAAACAAAATAGTTAGACTAAGAAAGAGACAGCCAGTCTTCCTGAACCTAAAAACCTATAGCCATCCCTTGTAATCATGAATGGAAGAGCCTAAAACAGACTGACAACTGGCGTGGGAATAATGCGTACTGGTGAAGATCCGAGCATGCTAAAGATACCCGAGCCTGTTGAAGACACGAGGATGCTAGAAGCATGATTGGCTGCACCGAAGACACGGATCAAAACAGTTAGACTAAGTTGCAGCGCCAGCTGTTGCTAGGCAAGAAATCAACATCGACTCTTCCCAAACGTGTTGATCACAGTCTTATATCTTTATTTCTATTAGCACAAATCAAGAACCAGCCTTGTCCGAAGGTTGACTCAAAAGCAATTCTGAGTCATCCAATCTTGGTCCGCAGTCTAGGGCGCAAAACACATACTAGGCAGATTGTGAGTTAAGAGTTTTTGGCATGCCCAGTGGGATGTGTATCACACCTATACTGATCAAAGCTTCATATCGTGTTCATATGATTGAATAGAACCCTAGTGAAGTTTTTGCTCCTTTAGATCAACAAATTAAATCACCTAGCGACTCCACTTTCCAAAAATTGTTTATTAGTGACCCTGCTATTGTTTTGCCAAGAGTCTTATGATGAAAAGATCGGAAGCTAAAAAGCTCAAGGAACCCCTACAATTTGTTGAGCTACCAGCTTATAGAACATCAAGACTAGATAAATCCCTGTCTCCAATCCGTGCTCCCTTGTTCAAAGTTATGTCCCTTTGCAAGCTTTCCTGAGAGAATCACTTGATATTTCCCAATCCAAAACCATGGACAAACAAATTTATCCTGAATGAAATAGCACTGGACCGTTTGATTTGCAAAATCTTCATGAAATTCCTCAAGCAGCTCTCAAAGCTTTGCCAACCTATGATGGTACTAAAAACTACCTACGAACATTGTCAAGATGTGGCCGCTTTAGCTGCCATTCACAACATCCAGCATGAAGATGTAATGGTAAGGTTGCTAGCATTGTATTTCCAAGGGAAGGTGTTAACTTGGTATAGTGCTCTTGAAGATAGCAGTATTATTTCATGGGGCCAGCTAGCTAAGCCATTCATCCTAGAGTTCAATGAGTCAGGAAATCCTTTTTAACTGCTTACTCTATTTACTTCTATTCAGGGACATTCTTAGGAGAATATCATGGATTTTAGCAATTGCTTTAGCAAAACATGGAAACGAATCCCACAAGATATAAGACTCTCCCAGCCTTTGGCTTATATTTACTATATCTGAGCTTTTGTCCCTAACTTAAGTCTACAAATCCGGCAAGCAAATGAAATGAGATTCCCACAGATGTATCAAGTTGCAATTGCCGCAAAAAATGCTCTTATCTCTATTGGAAAATTGCCTCCCAGAGTCACCATGCCTTATTTCCCATAGTTATCCCAAAACTTCCAACAAACACCAATTCCAGCCACCTCACTACCTCCAATTGCTCCTATACCTATGACTAAGGATTTGCCTCAACCACCTTTACCAACTTTGCATCTGTGGCCTACTCTGAAACCCAAAGAGTCCACAAAGATGCAAGAGCTAAGAGCAACGATGAGAAATCTTGCTAATAAACTCATTGTGATAGAAAGGAAAAATGCTGAAAAAAGATTTGAAGGCTCTCAGCCAAGAATATTCCTGTATATCACAAAATATCAAGGGACTTCTACCAGCAATTTTGCCGAAAAAGCAAATGCTATGTATGGGGATCAAGAGGATGGGCCATCCTCTTCCTCATCTAAGGAGAATTACTAGTGCTTGGCTTGCAATGATCCTCACAATGCAAACACCTGTATGGTCTACCAACACCAATCCCAACTAGCAATGGCACAGAGGGCAGAACAAATGCAGAAAAGAGTGATAAATATGCTGATGGATCCAGATCAAATCATGTTAGCTAAAGAGCCCTCGGACGATGAATGCATTCAAGTATTAACAAGATCCGGAAAGAGACCTTTGCAAGTGTCACCACAGAAGATGGAGCCTCTGAAGGTGCCTACTGAATCATAGAAGGAGCAAGAAAAGGAGAAACCAAAGCTAGAACAAGCAAAGGCTAGTCAAGAGGACTCCAGAGAATAAGCTCTGAAGAAGTTACAGTATCCATCAGTAACCAAGAGGCAAATATAGGAAGCAACTGAGCAATACCAAAAAAAGTTTGAGGAGCCAGTCTAGAACGATAAAATATTGTCGAAAGTGTCCAGATATAGTATAGTTGAAGAAATGAAGAAGACTCCTTCACGAGCAAGCATGTATGATGCATTATTGATCCCCAAACAGATTGACTTGCTCACGGCATCATTGAAAAAATTCACTTTAGAAGGACTATCATGCCCAAATCTAAATTTGGATCAAGATCAATAGAACCCAAGAATGGGTAAAAACCGACCATCACCTTTTTATATGTCTCTATGTATGGAAGGTTGGATAATGCATAATTGCATGGTAGATTTTGAAGCTGCTACTACCATCATGCCAAAGGCAATCTGTGAAACAATGAGCATGGAATACGCCCAGTCAATTCTTGGAGTATTGTAGCTAGATGGTACCCCAATCCGAACAGTTGGGGTGATCAAAGATATACCAATGGTGTTGCATAAGGTGCCAAAAATTACAATGATCCAGGAAGTGGTCGTAGTGGACCTTCCTCCATAATTTGGTTTGTGTCTTTCAATTGAATTTACGGCCAAGTTGGGTGGATATTTATCCTTGGATTATTCTCATATGGTTATTCCTCACAAAGGAAGAAAGGTAAGAATCTACGTGGAAAAACCATGCCCATACCACATCAAGAAAATTGAAGAAGAAAGTATTAACCTAATTAAAACTGATCCATACTACCTTGAAAGGGTGGCTGAAGACCTGCAAGTGCAGGATGAGTTCTCTCTCAAGAACTTTAATGCAGTAGTAGAAACTAGATTAGGGACTTATTGCATAACAGGACCACATAGTCATACGCTCCCGGCTATCTCAAATCAAGAGATCCAAAAAATAGAGATATGGAAACTTTACTTTAACGGAGCTAGATGCAAAAATAGAGCTAGTGTAGGAGTGGTCTTGGTTTCCCCTTTGGAATGAGTTAAGAAATTTTCATACAAGCTGACCTGGAGCTATTCTAATAACATTGCTAAGTATGAGACTTTGGTCTATTGAAAGCTAAAAGAATGGGAATTAAGATGCTCTCAATTTATGGTGATTTAAAATTACTAGTAAATCAGGTCACAGAAAAATGCAGCAAGCACCACTAACTTAAGGCTTACTGGAATATAGTTTGGGACCTTCTAGAAAGCTTTGAGGCAATAAATATAAAAGCAATACCTAGAAGTGAAACATTGCTAGCTGATGCAATGGCCTCGCAAGGAGAAAAATTGAATCCTGCTTCTGATAGTTGAAGTCAAAAGGAGTTAAACTGGCCTTCAGACCATCAATCCTGGATAAAGATACCTTCTAGCAAGATTTTGATAGTGATGAGTAGATAGTAAGCTTCTTAACTCGAGAAGCAATATATGCAACTCAAGCAAAAGAAATTCAAGATCATATTAATCAAGAGGATGTGATATAGTTGAAAAATAATCACATTCCCAAAGGGCTAATTACCCTAGAAAGCCTCTTTGATAATAATGACCGGATGACAAGTTGGAGAATGAAGATTGATGAGCAAGAATTCAAGGAAATTCAGATTAAGCCCAGAAAAGCTTGAAAGTTAGAATAAGGTGCACAAAAAAGGAAATAGATGAGCTCATTGCATTAAGCAAAGAATATGGAAATAGAAATCCTGGAGCTATGATGATTTCAAAGTATACAACAGGGAAGTCATCCAACATACCATAGAATTGTTACCCGATGTTAAGCCATTCAAGAAAAAGTATAGGCCAATGAATCCAAAGAGTGAGGCCCTAATAAAACAAGAATTTTTGAAGTTGCTCAATGCAAAAATCATATATCCAATCAAGCACTCCACATGGGTGGCTAACTTGGTCCCAATCTGAAAAAAGAATGGAGACCTTTGGCTGTGTGTAGATTTCCAAAATCTGAATAAAGCCTCCTTAAAGGATCATTATCCTCTTCCCCAAATTGATTAGATATTACAAACTATGTCTGGAGCCGAGAGGTTCTCTCTACTAGATGGGTTCTCTAGCTTCAATCAAATTTGGGTTAAGGATGAGAATCAATACAAAACAACATTCACTACCAAGTTTTAAGTGAGCAATTAGCATATTCAGCAGACTGCCTTGGGCAAGAGTTTGAAAGGAATGATCTAAGCAAAATCATTGATTGGGTATCAAACATGACCAAATATTTCCAGACAGGTAGATGTCCAGATGGTATGAATGCTTCACAAAGGAAAAGATACAGGTTGCAAGCCTTGAACAATTTCCTACTTCAGAAGGGCTTATTTCGAAAGAACTTTGGTGAAGTTCTTCTCCGTTGCATCCGGCCAGATACTATTGGCCAACTCTATTTGTAGATGCATTCAAAGTGGCTAGGGCCTGTGAAGCATGTCAAAAGTTTGTGGGGAGAGAAAGGAATGCAGCACTCCCCTTACAGCAGGTAGTAGCAGAGGAACCGTTTCAGCAATGGGGACTCAATTTCATTGTAGTAATCAACCCAAATTTATCATCTAGACACAAATTTATCCTAACAACAACAATCTATTTCACCAGGTGGTTTGAGGCAATGGCAATCAAAAAGGTAGATCAGGAGACAGTGGTTAAATTCTTGGAGAAGCTAATAACCAAATTCAATATTCCGGCCACTATTATAACTGATAATGGATCTGCATTCATAGGTACTAAGGTCTTAGAGTTTGTTGTCAAGCATGGCATTTATCTAAAGATTTTATCTAATTACTATCCACAAGGCAATGGTGTGTCAAAATCTACAGATAAGAATTTGCTAAGAATTATTAAGAAGATAGTAGGAGAAAACCAAAGAAATTGGCACCAAATGCTAGATCAAGCCTTGTGGGCTGACCGGATCACAATAAAAAGGCTTTAAAGACATCTCCATATTCATCTAGAATTGCCTATGATGAATTTTTTGAGCAATTGGGACTTAAAATGGCCAATATTTGAAACACTTTGTGTAAAGAAAGCATGCCAATTTGTACTATAGTGTACATAGAAAAGTGTGAGTAGATAAGCTTAGATAAGATAATAGGTAGCTCCTATGGCTAATTAGCTAAAAAAGCAACAACATTTAATATGGAAATCAGATGAAGGTGCTCATACATGCCACATAAGCATTTTTGGCAACAAAGCAAAGCGTGTGCACTTTATGACATTAATGATGTCAGTTGGTAACAAAAGTATACAAAAGCTAGCCCCCACGACTTCATATGCATGCTAAGCAATTGGGCACTTGAGAGCTAGAGTACCTAGATGATAGAGCATTGAGTAATTTTTTTTTTTTGGTATTGATAAAAAAAGGGGTTGAAGGACCCCGACCCTTTACACAGAGCTCGAAAGATATACAAGAAAAAAATAAGATAAGATCATACAAATGCAAGATAGCCCTATCTTAGTAAAACAAACAAACCTAGGCTAAACCTATTGATGGAGAAGCTGAAATAATATTCCTCCCGCTATCCTTCTATTTAACGTAGTTGATGCAGTGCTCAATGCTTTACATAACTGATAAAGAAACTGCTGACAATAATGTAATTTAGTGTGCTCAAATCCTTCATCGCATGATCCCAATAAGTATTCTGCTTTGCTCTGCCCTCTTTATCTGCTAGCTTCATTATCAATTCTTATAATCTCTTCCAACTCCATGGGGGCATATGACCAGACCTTGAAATTCTCAGATTTAACTGCCATATTCGCCATTTTATCGACAACTTTGTTTCCCTCTCTATAAATATGTTTAACTTGACTTTCTTCTAGGTTTCCCAAAATAGTCCTTGCATATGTAATTATTTGGAAAATGCTAGAATTATTTAACTCCCATTTTTGAAGGGAAGTTATAATATTCTTGGAATCCCCCTCAAGAACAATTCTCCTAAAACCCAAATTCACTACAATTCGGAGGCCTGTAAGCATTGCCCTTGCTTCAGCTTGGTGATTTGTGGTAATTCCTAGATCCTCAACATATGCAGCCACTACCTGACCTTTGTCATTCCTAATGAGGCCCCCACCACTAGCATGACCCGGGTTACCTTTTGCAGCTCCATCAAAGTTAATTTTTACCCAGTCTTTGTGGGGACGTTCCCATCTGGTATCTAGTCTCACCTTATTGATTTTTTCCATATTTAAGATATTTTTTTCTCTAGAGAGGATCATTGCAAGATTTTCCTGGCCAACAATGTTTTTAATACAATCCTCCAATAGGGTTGTTTTTATCCTGGCATAAACCCCAATTATTCCTCTGGTTTTATTTTTGAACACTCGTCTGTTTCTTTCCAACCAAATCCCCCAACAAATATGTGGAATGCATTTTTGCCAAAAAATACTGCTTCCTAAGTGCCATTGTTCCCAAATCCTGATTAGAGAATCTGGAATGACCCAAGCAACATTAACTTCTCTCAATAACATATTTAGGATATCACGAAAAAAATCACAAGTTCCAAACAGGTGGTCCACACACTCATCCTCTTTGTTACATAAGACACAAACAGTTGGAACCACAATCCCTCTTTTGAACATATTGTCTTTTGTAAGGATCTTATTGAGAATGGAAGTCCAAAAAAACATAGCAACCTTAGGGATGATGTTTAGCTTCCAAATTCTTTTAAGCTCGGGTTTCTCTGAGGTTACTTTGCCCAAGACTCTATATCCATCCTTCACTAAGTATTGGCCTTGCTGGTTTCTTCCCCAAATTATCTGATCCTCCTCTAAACCTCTACCTAAATAATAACTCCTTAGGAGGTTTTGCAGATCTTTACCCCCCGAGCCTTGCATATCTTCTTGCACGATTTTCCACTCCTGAAAATCACCCACCCTATGAATGTAACCATTAATTTTCTTACCATAGGTTCTGGTTAAATGTTCTTTAATATCTTTGAACTTTCTGTAGTTCGCTAAAGGCTCCTCTTGAATCCAAGGGTCTTTCCAAAAGTCAATTTTGTCTCCCCTGCCTACTCTCCATTTTAGACCTTGCCATAGAACTTTCTTGCTATTGATTATATTTTGCCAGAAAATAGACCCACGTGGAGGATTAGAACAACTGATAAAGTGGTTTCTGCCCTCCAAGTATTTGTTTTGGATAATGCTAGCCCATTTCCCTGATGCTCTAGTGCAAAGCCTCCAACCATGTTTAGCTAGAAGGGCTCTATTTAGATCTCTCAACTTCCTCAAACCAAGACCCCCATTCTGTAAAGGCTGGCAACAGGTATCCCAAGCTACCAGATGTATACATTTTTTGCATTCAGTGCCATCCCATAAGAAAAATTTTGTAGTCTTTCTAAAGTCTCTTCTACTTTCCTTGACATCCTTAGGAAAGACATGAAATAAATAGGGAGGCTTTGAAGCATGTGTTTTATGAGTTGTACTTTCCTTGCAGAGGATAACAAAGATCCCTTCCAACCTTGAAGTTTCCTATTAAATTTATCAATAATTGGATTCCAAAGTTCATCTTTCATCTTGCCTATAAACAAAGGCAAACCAAGATAGGTGATAGGGAAATTTTCCTCCTTACATCCCAACACTTTAACTATTTTATCTCTTATACTCTCCTCCGTGTTTAAAAACATAATCCTGCTTTTTTCATAATTTATTTTTTGGCCTGTAGCTTTTTCATAAGAATCAAGGACTTTTTTAAACTCCAAAGCTTCTTCCTCTGTAGCTTCCCCAAGCAAGAAAGTATCATCCACAAACTGTTGATGAGATAAAGCTTCACCAATGGATGAATGTTTTAGACCTTTGATATTACCATCCTTTCTCTTTCTTTCCAAAGTTCTTCCCAAGGCATCTGCCATAATGATAAAGAGATATGGAGACAACGAATCTCCCTGCCTGATTCCTCTACTAGAAGGAAAGAACCCAGCAGATTGTCCATTGATCAAGATTGAAAAGCGGGGGTTAGAAATACACATACCAATCCATGCCCTCCATTTTTCACTAAAACCCATTCGCTCCATTATTTTATCTAAGAAAGACCATGAAACCCTGTCATAGGCTTTGTTCATGTCCAGCTTAAGGAACATGCCTGACCCTTTCCTCCTTTGAAGAGAGTGTGTTGTTTCATAAATGGCAATGATGCTTTCAATAATCTGCTTACCTACCACATAACCTCCTTGATCTTCATTAATGATTGAAGGGATGATGTTTTTCAACCTATTGGCCAAAAATTTAGTAAAAATTTTGTAAATTATATTACATAGGCTGATTGGTCTAATGTCTTGCAATTTCTCTGCCTCATATTTCTTGGGAATTAGAGCAAGGAAGGTATTATTCCATTCTTTCAAAAACTTACGAGATTCTTGAGCTTCTTGGATTGCATTAACTACATCTTCTCCAACAATATCCCAATGATGTTGAAAAAAACCCTGGTAGCGCTGAGTAATTTTGAAAGAATTATTGTAGTCTGTTTCCCGAAAGCAAGTTTCAACCATGGCTGTCGAGAAACAAAAAGCTACTTTATTGGACCTCGTGGTGGACATCCACGACCCAAAGCTCACCATCAAGATAAAAGGCTTGAGAGATGCAATGAAGCCAAAGTTTATCAAGCTCTCGTGGGACCATCCGGCTGCAGCGGCATGGAATTTCCTCTTAGCACAGTATATGCCCAGGCATGTGCACCCATGTCCAAAGCTGGTCAAAGTAGTTACAAACAACTACGATGCTGAAACCAGGACGGTACAGGATTGCGAAGGTGATGTACTTTTCTCTATAAGGCCAGAAAATTTTACAGCAACATTTGTAGCTGGTACTCACCCTAACCAAACCCCCAAACCCTTTGATAAGGAAGGCCAAATGACCTAATATAATGATAGGGTGAAAACTTGGCACAACAAGCAATTGCACCAGCATGTCTCCCCACGTCCTAAAAGTTTTGTCCAACTTGTTGATTTTCAGTACTTGAAAGAAAAATTTTCAATGTTAGCCATCATTTTTGGTTTGGATAGTGATAAGCATGTGTTTGAGTACCAAGTAGCCATGGCGTATGCCATGACCAACCCCCTAAACCTTATCTATTTTGATTGGGCCCAATACCTTAGTTCAACAATGCATTCCCATCCAGTAGAGTTTAAAGAAAATAAATGTGGGGTGTTTAGATATCCTTCCTACTTGGCATGGCTATTTTTGTATTTTAGAACAAATAGTTTTTCGGATTTAGAATTAATGAAGCAAACCCTAGAAGGGAAAGTATTGTCAATGATGTATTGGACACCAGATCTCAAAACATCAAATTATCATATGGATTTCAAAAAGTTTTTTCTAGGCCCTACTCTGGCCTGTATTTATGGACAAACTCCCCGGCTGACCCAAAGAGCAAAAGCTCGTCTCCAAACCTATGGCCAAGAAATTAGAGACTAGTATTTTCTAAAGAAGGGTATGGTAATAAGATTGTACGACTTTGCCGGGGAAGCTTTTTGGTGCCCTACTATGTGACTAATTGGGTCTTTGGGATGGAGAACTACCACCAAGTAGACTTCACAAATGCAACCTTTGGGAGAGGAGCAAACAAAGCATATGCTTATGGCCTGCCTTTGAGTTATGGGCCAATTTCCATGAGGGTCCAAAACTAAGGTGAAGTGCTAAAGGCTAAACTCCAAAATCTTAAACTGAGGGTGGGCTTCGACAGATGGAGATATGACTTATGAATGCTAAATTGACAAGTGTAAATAAAAAGCCTCTTACTCTTAAGCATGTCCAAAGGTCGGAGATAGAGGCACACAAGAAAAAACTAGAAGAAGAAGAAGTTGATATAGATATGAAAGTTGGAAAGAAAAGGCCTCCTTGGAGAGCATTTTATGATGTAGTAGAGGAATATGACCTGGTTAATAATAAAAGCCACCTCTTGAGTGATAAAAGGAGAGAGATAATGGAAAGTAAGTAGTGCTTGAAGAAAAAACAATCCAAGAATGGTGGATTTTCGAATGTGAAGTTGGCATACAAAACAAAGGATTCGGTCTTAAGATAGACAATGAATTCTTGAAAAAGTTTGATGAAAACTACAAAAGCGGTGAAGAGGATGATGAGGAGGAGAATGACTCCTAGGGATAGAGCTACGAAGAATACTACCTAGAGGAGTTGATTCATTCCTAGGAGCAGGACAAAAAAGCTCCAGAATAGGGTGATTCAGAAGAAGACCGGATTGCAAAGGAATTGCAAGTTGATAGCCAACAGGTCAAGAAGCCAGAAGAAACAAGTCTGGGAAAACATTAGCAGCTAGAAGAAGTCTCGGCTTGGCAAAAAGAAGACCAATAGCCCTCACCACAAAATCTTCGACAAAGGTATTCAATAGATGCAGGGCTTTTGTAAAAGATGGGTTATACCAAAGGAGGCCTTGGTAAAACTTCTTTGAGAATGATTGAACCTCTCCAACCACAACCAAGAAAAGGCCTAAAGGGACTCAGAGCTAGCAGTACCCAGCCTCGCACAAAAAGGGTGTTTGTGCCCAAGAGCTCTAAGCTTAATCAGCCCTTGACGCAGCTGAAAGTTGGAGAGAAAAAAAAAAAAGGAAAGGCTCCCCACTGCACCAGCTGGATGAAGGAGCAAAGAAGGCTAGGACCCATGATATGATCCCAGCAACTCAGGAGCAATCCAAAGCACAAGGAGCATATATGCCTTCTCTTCACCCTACCCCCACTTCATCTAATCAATCTCTGCCACCTTCCTCCCCCCTAAGCAACTTCCACAAGAGGAAGCCCATACCCAATCACCCACCAAAAACATTACCTCCACCACACTCCCAGAAGATGTGCAAGCCTCCAGAAGCTCAATGCCTATGACTTCCAAGGGTGTTGTCATAGCCCAAGAAGCTTCCATTTCTCCATTTCCCCTTATGTAATCTTACTTAGTTGTTCCTCTTGCAATCTACCCGGCTCAAGATGTTCTAATCCAGTTTCAACAAGCCTAAGCCAATGCACAAGCATGGATGGATAAGAAGGCACCTAGGGTTGAGTCAGATGAGTGCCAATAAGAATGGCAAGTGTTGTGGACAGAGGCAAAAGAAAATACACAATAATTATTAATAACCTTCACCCCCACTGTAGACAAGCCCGCCTCTTGACAGTAGTAGAATATAAGAGGATGGTGCAAGAGACAAATATTGCTAGGTTCCACTAGGTGATAATGTTCAAATTGCTCACTCATTGATTGAAGTGATGCATATGAAGGGAGTCTGAATAACAGCAAAAAACAAGAGAGGGAGAAGGTAGAACGCCTAGCCAAAGCACTAAAGGCTGAAAAGACTGAAAATGAGGCACTGCACAAACAAGTTGAGCGACTGCAGCAGAGCCTTGATAAAGCTCCAACTCAAGCACAGTTGCAAGAAAGGGATGATAAATTTCAGGCCCTGCAAGAAGAATTAGAGAAGCTAAAACTGGAGCTTTCTGAAGAGAGGCAAAAGGCACAAGCTCCCCACTTCTCCCAGGATGCATTGGTACAAATAAAGAAAGACAGTTGGAGTAATATTTTTGAAGCAACCAAGCTTATGCATCCGGTCATGGAATTCTTAAGTTTCAGCCTGCAAGCGGTCAAAGAAGCCCAAAATGATTTCCAGACTATACAAAATTCAATAGTTGAAAGGGTGCAAGAAGCAAAAAGTATCATAAAAATTTTGAAGAAAAGATCTGAACCATAGATTGTGGCATTTACTAGAGAAGAAAAAGATGAAGCAATGGAGCTGGTTAATGAGTTCATAAAATGGCATCGATTGGTGCAGCAAGGATGGGAGTTGACCAGTTCACTAGATGCCAAAGGAGACAAGATAATTGCTCCATTGCAGATCATTGATCTCGGGTTCCCCTGTTTCTGATATGAATATGGAATCTTTTATACCATGGAGTAGCTCAAGCCAAAATTTGAAATCATGGGCAATAGTGAGGAAGAATAACATAAGTGGTTGGAACTTGTCAGGGAGGATATAGTTTTTGCATTTTTCAGTAAGCTAGCCTCAATGCATACCAAAGTACAGGAGCTAGCAAGGAGATATCTGGATCCCTCCTACAAAAAGGTCTATCAACTAATGGTTTTCTGCCAAAAGGCCTGAAGAATCGAGCCCCCATCAAAGAAGTCTTGGGAAGCAGCTCGTCAGATATTAAGGCTTAGGAAAGGCACAACAACTGACCAAGGAGCAAATAAAGATGACCAGGGAAAGGACCCCGTGGCTGGAGAACAAAGGCAGGACATAGCTGCTAAAACCTGATCATGCTAAGCCATGTTTCTCCACTCTAGCCCATCATTCAGTTTTGTGGTTCTCTGCCACCTCTTGTTCTTTTCCCCCTCTTTTTGTCATAAAGAATCTTATATTTTTTCAAGTACCTGTTGGTTACGAATCTTCCATTAGGAAAGGATTTTAATCTTTTGCGCCCTAGATTCGCCCAACAAATTGAAAGGTCGGGAGGAAGAGATGCCTCCTGTGCCAATCTTCGGAGAAGACCGGCTCCTATACTACACTACTGGGGTTTTTCAGATAAGAGAATAGGAAAGAGATTTGTAAAATGCAGAAAGAAATGTAAAAAGCTTGTAGTTATGGTGGGAAAGAACAAGCAGCATGATTACTAGCTAGTACTCAAACCAACAACAATCAAAACAAAACATGTAACAGAAACTAACACTGTTATTCCTTCCTATGTATCCTTCATTCGGTATTCCAGAGTCACTTAATTGCCAATGCTTTAATCCAGAATGCAGAATTACAATAATCAAAAAAATAAATGAGTATAAGCAGAAATACTTGCAGAAGGCAGCATAAAAGAAAGAGACAAATGTCAGAGCCAAGTATGCTTTGAATTAGAAGCAAGTGTTTGTTTACAGCAAAGCTTTCTAGCAATATGTTCCCCCCCTTTTACAATGAAAGTAAATTGCTATTTATAGCAAAAATTTCCCCCCAATGACAATGATGCACAGAACCCAAAGACTACAAAAGCTGCTGAGATTTGACCTTTGTTGGCCGCGAGTGTACCTGCAACAAGATTCACCTAACTTTGGTATAGCTCTGAACAGATCTTGTGGTTGAGAAGGCGCGTCTGATTAATGCGGTAGGTGAAGTGCCATTTGCTGTTGAATAACTGTTGTCAATGCTCACCTACCCTGTACTTGAAGTGTGCCTTCGGTCCCGTTCTGGCAGGCTCGAATCCTAAAATCCGTACATTCTCTGACTAAGCCTGAGGTTCACTGAAAACTGAGGGGGTTGACCAAAGTCGCTTAAAATAAACAGCGACCCCGGGAGTCGTTCCAGAATGGAGCAAACCCGGGACGCACTTTGCCTTAGAGAAATTTGCAACTCCATCTTTTTCTGCTCATAGTCGCTGAATGGGGAGGGGCGACGAAAATCGCTGGTAAATGGCAGTGACGATGGGAGTCGCTCGAAAAATGAGCAACCAACGTCAACATTCTCCTTTGCGTCTTAGAGAAAATTCTTAAGACCCTTGCCCACGGTCGCTGGAAAAAGCAGCGATGACGGGGGAGTGACCGATGTCAACCTTTCAACAATGCATTTGCTGGAAATCGCTGGGAAAATGGGCGACGAAGGCGATCGCTAACGGAGTCGAGCGACGATGGGAGTCGCTCCAAAATGGAGCAATCGGTGTCGTCTCACCACTTAGACATTTTTTCATTATTTTCCACCCGTTGACCACGGTCGTTGAAACAAGGAGCGATGACGAGCGTCACTTAGAAAACAGAGCGACCACGGACGTCGCTTGGAAAGGGAGCGACCGGCATCGTCGTTCACACTTAGAATTTTTTATGTTTTGCTCATTGCCAACGGTCGCTGACGCAGAGGGTCGCTGGAAAAAGCTAGCAACGATGGAGGTCGCTCCAAAATGGAGCGACTGCGGGAAATTTACACTTAAACAAATTTCAATCAATTTTCTCCCACTCGCTTCGCTGCCTAGTGTTGCCGTCGGTCGCCAGAGAGAGGCGCAAGGCTGGGGATCGCTGAAAAGAGGGAGCGACTCCCATAATCGCTCCAAAAGTGAGCGACCAAGGGAGTGCCCCTAACTTAGAAAAATTTGGGCTTTTCCCAAACCTTGCAAAACCTGCTGGACACTGGGAAACTGAAACTGGAAACTGAAAACATGAAATCTGCTTAGACAAAGCTGGAAAGGAAGGAGGAAGGAAGAATCTGGTCCGAAAAGTTGCAGCAGTGATTTTTCAAAATTTTTACTCCTTAGCAAAATGTGGCGACAGTACCTACCCCTTACATCTCAAATTTCTTGTTTTTCTTAGCTCCATCCCATGACTCCATTGCCCAATGAATAAAAAGGTGCTCTACTTTTGGAAGCAAGAAACACCCCTGAGGCGCCAACAATGTGGACCAATGCAATTGTCCACATAGATAAGTCCTTGCAAACTATGCCAAACTTACAATTTTGTCAAATTTTGTGGCTAAAGTTCAAAGAAACCTTGTCGGGTCTAATATCCCTAGTATATAACTGGTTGGAGCCCAAATGCATCTTGTCGGGCCAAAAGTTTGCTAAGGCAAAGTGTCTAGACACCCCAGCCTGAAACTCTCCACAAGCAGATCAGAAAGACTAAGGGTGGCCAGGACTTTTGAACAATGACATAAGCAACACACCTCAAAATCCCTAGCTAGTGACTAACTGGGGCTTGAGCAAGCCAGAGTCCGGAGCAATCACTGGCCAAAAGTTTTGCAAGATGACATCAACAGCGTGCCTCAAAATCCCCAAACAGTAAGTGGCCAAAATTTTGCTTAGACAAAGAGTCCGAACACTTCTTCCTGGAACTCTCCAGATCAGCAATGGCTTAGGGTGGTCTAGACTTTCAAGTAATGACGTAAGCAGCGCACCACAAATTCCTTGGATAGGTGAAAGTTTGGAGCAATAAGTGGCCAGAGGTTTTTGTAAGATGACATCAGCAAAAGCGCTCAGAAGTCCCGGTCAGGTCTACCAACACACAACAAAGGAGAAGCAGCCCTATAAGCATAGTCGTCTAAGGTTTTGCATGATGACGTCAACCAAGCCTCTCAAAAGTCCCGATTAAGTATCTAGGTCCCCAGCAGCAGGCTAAAGACTGTTAGCAGATGGCAACAAAAGAGAAAAGCTCCCAGATGGATCCCTTTCAGCAGAGACTGTGTATGTTTGAAGCCTGGACCACCCTGACACTCCTAGAGATGTAAGCCATCCAGAACAAAACAATTAGGCTAAGAAAAAGACAGCTAGTCTTCTTGAACCTAAAAAACCTGCAGCCACCCCTGGAAACCATGAATGGAAGAGCATGAAAACAGACTGACTGATAGCGTGGGAATAATGTGTAGTGGTGAAGGTCCGAGCATGCTAAAGATACCCGAGCCTGCTGAAGACATGAGGATGCTAGAAGCATGATTGGCTGCACCAAAGACCTGGATCAAAACAGTTAAGACTAAGTTGCAGAACTGGCTGTTGTAGGGCAACAAAGCGACATCCACTCTTCTTGAACATGTTGATCACACCTGAATCCCAGATTGAGCCAGGCTGAACCTATTCACGTTTAGCTTACACTAGGCTACCAATGTAATGATTAAGCTAATTGAACTCATTGTAAAAAGATATAAATAGCTCAGGTTTCCTCAGAAAGAGGGTTGGCATTTTCAAGGTTTGCCTGTACTAAGCTTTGTAAGCTCTGTTGTTAGTATGATCAGAAGTTGTTTGACCTCTATCAATGGATGCGCTTCAAACCATAATTGTATGTGATCTATGCATTTTTAGACATTTCTGTTTATGCTTTGTATGAGATGAATTATGTTAGACAATTCTGTTAGGCTTGGATTGTTAATTGGATTGTCTTTTGCAGAGTGCTTAGAATGTTAGATAATGCATAATTTGAACTAGATATAGATTCTGTGAAACTTCATTTGATGGTGGGTATGTTAGACTCTGTTTTTATTAAGTTACAGGACATTCATATGGTAAGCTGTTGTGCTATTACCTAGTTTCCAATCACTGTCAAATCAATCCTTCTTTCCCTTTCTACCTCACCCTCTCATCTCTATCTTTAGTCTTATACCTTTTATTTCTATTATCACAAATCAGGAACCGGCCTTCTCCTTCGAAGGTTGACTCATAAGTGATTCCGAGTCATCCAATCTTGGTGCACGGTCTAGGGCACAAAACACATACTAGGCGGATAGTGAGCCAAGAGTGAGGAATGGGTCTGAAGTGCTGAGATTTTTTTCTTTTTCCAACAAAATAAATGGTGTACCATAGTTCCGCTGCAGCTCATTAAAAGGTGTAGAAGGCATATGATAGCAAAGATTCAAAAATGAGAGCCCTCCACTGCAAAGGACATCTATGTTTACTCAAGAGCAACTGGAAGGAAGATTTAGAAATCCTCGTACATGAGACTGCTGTGTACTTGCTTGCAACACCATCATGAATTCAACCCAGAACCAATAAGAGAAAAAATATCTAGTCTAAGAGATTTACACCAAAAAGAAATACCAACATTTGAATATAGGTATGTGAGTGGGATGTCAGTCTGGCCTTCAAAATTTTAAAAACATAAACTGAGATGGGGATTATAGAAATTGCCAATCTATGATGACAATACATTTAGGACCTAAAACATTAGCCAGTCCATAACTCTAAAATATTTAGGAATGCCATTACTGCAGTTGCCACTTTACACTGAATTGGGATGTGGGTATAAGAATTGCCAATGTAGTATGTCACCAAACTTTGAACCTAATACTATATCTGATCCATAAATCCTAAAAAATACCAAGGGCGGAAACTGTTTACCTTCGGAGAGAGGCAGTTTGATTATGAATAAAGTGCTTTTCCCTGAATCCAACACAATGATATCTTTCCCCAAAGGCAGAATGACATATGGATGGATATCCACATTGTTGCCATCAATTACAGTCTCCACTGTATATCCTTCTTCTAACACCAGAGAACAATCAGAGCACAGTTAGATAGTAGCTAGAAGTTATAATACAGTTCACAGAGACGTCAGAGCACTTTTCATAGTCACTAGGTACTGAAATTTCGGTTTTTAGTAGATGGGTACAGCAGAAAATGCAAAAAAGTGTACCCGTAGACATAATGAGATAGGAAATCATCATCAAGCCTAAAAGGCTTCCGTAACAAGCAATAGAAGCCACCGTAAGTGATATCTGAGGCAGGAAAATGAAATTCCTTTGAACTTAAAAACTTGGAAGAATGTCATACTGCTTTGTACGACCGAAATGTGAAGAGCAAGAGCAGGTCGAGAACATGAAATAGTCAGTGGGTTATAGCAAAAATTTTAAAACAAGTTCCATGACTTCACAAAAAAGTCTTGGAAGGAATACTGTGACCGTGGACCCATCACGAAATAGGTTTTCGTTACGATTCAGGATCATTTTCAGCTGATGTTGAAAAATGTAAAAAATTTAGAGTGAGAATAAAGCAAGTTGGAAATCAAGCTTATCACAAGAACAGAAAGCCAGGAGAAGAGAAAGGCAGAATAGGTGTCATTAAAGTGGAACAAATTCTATCTGACGAATATGTTTATAAAAATAACAGAGCAGCAAAATAATAGTTCTTTTTAACTGTGGAGCATTTTATTGAGTTCGAGCAGCAAAATAATAGTTCTTTTTAACTGTGGAGCATTTTATTGAGTTCCATTGACCTGATATGATAGATTTAATATTACATGTCTATGTATGTATTTGAGTGAAATAAGTATATTGAAAGGTGTAAATCTAAGGTGCAATCAAGTGATGGAATAAAGGGACAAATTTGGCTATAGTCTTTGTGAAAGGGATGCAAACCTCAGGTGTAGTCAAGCATTAAAGGAAGAAGGTTGTTTACAGTCCGTCTCTTCAATCTTCAGTCTGTGACAAAGCCTCTTTGGTTAGAAGAAATATCTCTCAAAGATCTTTGGGTTCGTGGGTGGACGAACCTATGCCCTCTATCAGGATTTTGGATTTTGGAGGATGAAATTGGATTGGATTTGAACAATTATCTGCAAACTCAAGGGCTCAAAGGATACATTAAAGATTGGTGAACCAGTATAGAATATTCTAAGTAACTCTCCTACCCAAAAAAAATTGTTTCATTTTCTAATTTAGCGGATGGAGATAGGGTAATGGATTTGGAAACCTTAGGTGCAATCAAGTGTTAAAGGAAGAGGGTTGTTTGTAGATCGTCTCTTCAATATGTGAGAAAACATTTTTAGTTAGAAGAAATATCTTAGAGATCTTTGGGTTTGTAGACAACGGTGAGTACATTCCCAAGATAGGGGTGATGATAATCGGGACAGTAAGTTCTAGGCTTATGCAATGGGTATTCCTATGGACTGGTTATAGACGACAAGGATCACCCATCTAGATGCAGTGGATAGACGTCATAGGGCTTGATGTCATAGGTTGGGCAACTAGACGTCATGAACACCTTAGACATCACACAATTAGATGTCACACAAAGATATTAGACATCACATAGGTCAAACGTCACAGGTACTAGACGTCATGCAGGGAGTAGACGTCACATGTAGCTTAGATGTCACACATGTGGGGTTAGACGTCTACTATCAGTTTGGCAAGATTGGACGTAAGATAGTTCGGGTTAGACGACTAGTCGTCTGACGGTTGCCTAGACGTCAAGGCTAGATGTCTACAGTTCTCCTTGGTGTTTCCTTGCACCTGCAACAAACATCACTTGCTCTGTCCTTGCTGCAACAATCAACATGCAATGCTAATCAATAGGATAGACCTACAACTCACAAGTCAATGTAATACAACCTACAATAACATGAACTCACAACAACACCATACACAGAATGGAACATTTGCATAAGAGCATTGTCATTCATATCAAAATGTGAGCATGATGATGATCATTACAATGTTTGAAGAGGGGAGTATAAATAGGGAGGCAAAGTAGTTCCTCCAACTACTTTGCTCTCAACTACCCCAACTGTCTTGTCTTAAACATTGCTAACTAATATTGGACGTCTAACAACTGGACGTCTAACAACTGGACGTCTAACCATGGACGTCTAACTAGATGTCTAACACATTAGTTAGCCTATTTAAAATGACGGCTAGTTTTTTCATCTTGTGCCTTGTGCGTTTACAATCAAGCCTTCTTTCTCATTGGCTGATTTTACAAAAATCCAATGTAACACATACATTCCAAAATTGCTATGTACAATCAAAATTGGTGGACAACATTATTCCAGCCAGTTCTAGGATTTGTCTTGCTTAGAAC
This sequence comes from Wollemia nobilis, assembly GCA_028583015.1. Lineage (NCBI taxonomy): Eukaryota > Viridiplantae > Streptophyta > Pinopsida > Araucariales > Araucariaceae > Wollemia > Wollemia nobilis. The sequence continues at coordinate 14,541,190 of JAQPPZ010000733.1, forward strand.
TGTTGTCTACATCTATCCTCCCCTTCGAAGAAGTCGATGTCCTCAACTACTTTCTCTGTTCCACTAAAGGGGTTCCAGCATCCGTGGGTGTTGAACTTTATGGATTGGCAGCCTGGAATACCTTCGTGTACTCCTGGAGTTGTTCCTGTAAGTTGTTCCATTCATCCTTGAGCCTTTTAGAATAGTTGAAGTACTTGGCCAATTCTATTCCCAAGGCATTGGCCCGATCTTCAGTCTACTTGATACTGGATAACAGCTCTGTTTTCCTACTTCGAAACATGTCCTTCAAACGATGTTCTGATATTGATGGAGCGGTTGTAGTCTTCTGTTGTTTTGCCAATCGCAGTTTTTCTTTCAAAGCTGCCTATTCTTTTTTCCAATTTTCTCTTTCTTGAGTCCAAGCACGCTCCTGCTGACTCCTGTTAACTGCAAATGATTCTGCTTGCTTGATCAGTAGTTTCTTTGCACTTTTTAGTTGTGTGATTTTTGCTTATGATTCAGAAAACTGCTGATCCTTCTTCTCTAGTTGGATTTTCAAGTCCTCCATAGTCTGTCCAAGCTCCTGAAGTTCCTTTTTAACTTCATCCATTTGTTCCATTCTATCTTCTAAGAGTTAATCTTTCCTTTCCAAAGCTTCCTTGGCTTCTTTTTCAACTACCTATTTCGCTAAGTGTATATGCTTGATCCCTTATCCTAACCAGGTCAACAAGTGTGTAAGAAAATTTAACTGCGTGTATATTGGCAGTAATTTTGGCATCGCTTCCACTTGTGTGTCGTGTTCCACGGGATGCTGAGGAGGGTTATTACTGTGGTCGCATATATATATATATATATATATATATATATATATATATATATATATATATATATATATATATATATATATATATATATATATATATATATATATATATATATACCCGTGTTGTCTCTAGATAGAGGTTTGGTGTCTTATCCGATAACTTCTCAATGCCTTCCATCGTTTGCAAATGGGTAGTGAGTAGTGACCATGGCTATCTTGCATAAATTCTTGAGATGTCCTTCCGCCATAGGCCCTGTGTCGCCCACTTAACCAATTGGTCTAGTTCCTCCTCTACCATACCTTGCCACTTTTTCCATTGACCCACACATGCAATAATTAATTGCAAGCGAAAATTTTCCATGATATTTCTCAAATTTTCAAAGCATGTTGTCATTTTTTTGTCCATCTTATCCGAGGGGTCCATGAGATTGGGCACTCAGATAAGGAAATATTGGGCCCAAGTGTTTGTCTATTCTTACTCCTGTGGAATTGCTTTCCCCTTCTCTGCTTGGTGAACAAGTGGTCTGTCTATTTCTCCAGACTATCCTCCTAGAATCTGGTTGTTCTACCCTTCCTGTTCCTCCATCTTTTCCAAATCTATTATTTGTGGGGGTTGTTTACCTTCACTCATTGGGGTCTCCCTCTCTTTAGACACCGCTATCTTCTCCAAAATAGGCTTTTCTATCGCTGGTGTCAACTATCCTATAATCATTGGTGGTAGACCCTCCTCTACCCCAAGGTTACTTCTTGTTTCTAAAATACCTATGGTGGCTAATTCTCTAGCTACTACGAAAAACATGTCATCTATTGAAAATGTACTCATCAAAGTAGCCTCTAGTGAAGTCGGCCTCACCAAAGATACCTCAGCCAATTCTGGTGAAGCTACATGGGCCATAAATTTAGCCTCTACTAGATACTCATTAGGTCCAAATTGTTCAGTCGAATTGGTTCCAACTGCCTGATCATGAAGAGCTGGAGGTATGGCAAATTCCACTTCCTCCTATACTGGCTGTTGTTGCTCTCGGGTGTGAGTTACCTCCAAATTCTCAGTTATCTTCTACAGTGCTTCCTCGAAGAAATTTGGGGGTGGCTGTTAGGATCCTATCCTAACATTAATTAATAATCTTAATAATAATAATAATATATTATATCTTGTGGTCATAATAATAAAATAATATAATAATTAATTATATTATTATAAGAGTAGGGTTAGGAAGCATTGCAACCTTTCACCTATAACCCTAGAGGGGTATAAAACATTGTAAGAACTTATCATTCAATCATCCATGGATATGAAATATAATATAATTTATTGAAGGGACTTCCCGACAATACAAAAGGTGATTCTCTTAGTTTTAGGTCTACTTATTATTTATTTATTATTTTATGTGCTAGGAACCCTAGGTTCCTACCATATGGTATCAGAGCCGTATGGATCCAACCATATGGGACATAAATATCAAAGGAATAAAAAATGACATTACAGACATTAGAAGAATGATTAAACAAAAAAAAATAAACAAATGGAACGTTCTGATCATATTATACAATATTTAATGGAAATGCAAGAGGAGACCCTAACCATAGAATCTCAGGAAGAAGAGGAGCCCATTGCCATGGAATCCCAGAGGGTACTCATTACACTTCCCAAAAATATTCCAAACCCTAAATTAATTTTTTTGAAAAATCCCAAAGCCATAGACTTTCAAATAGTTCGTAATACATTCCCGAAAAAATTTAATGAAATCCCTAAAATTACAAATATTTTTATGAAAAAATTGAATAAAGATAAAGTCTTCCAAAAGTATTGTTTTACAAATCTGCATTCGGTCAGCCATCAAGGTAGAAATAAATTTAAAATCACCCTAATTCAGCAAAAAAAATTGTTCAAAGGTATCTCCAAGGATGTTTACAATGTTTTTTTGAAAAATCTCATTAAAACAGAGGAAGATACAAAAGCTTCTGTAAATTTCAAAAATAAAACCACCATGATGGAAATACAAAATGTTGATTATCTCGTTGGTTTTATGGGGGCGAGTGCATTGCTCTCATCTATACGCCCTCCACCATGGCCACCTCCTCTTCTCTCCTAACATAAAAATATAGTTGTGGTCTCCTCTCCAATCATGGATTAAAACTTGCAGGGCAATATAATTATAGTTTTACTATAAACTAGCCTACAAAAAAATCAAAATGTACAACCAGTTTACATCTGGAAAGAAGGAGCTTTTTCATACAACTTATTTTGGATATGTCACTCATGAATTGTGTTCAATATCACAGCTATTTCCAAACTATATGAGTATGCAGACATTGATATATGATATCAAAAACATGTTCCACTCCATGGGGAATGGGAACATAAAGCCCATCTACATATGATACTGCCTGGGTTGCACAAATACCCACCATTCACAATTCTTCCCAACCGCAGTTTCCACAAACACTACAATGGGTTGTCTCCAATCAGTTAACTGATGGTTCTTGGGGGGAAGAATCTTTTTATTTACTATATGATAGACTTATTTGTACTCTTGCATCTGTCATTACCCTCAAAATATGGAGAGTTCAGGGAACCCAAGTGCAGAAAGGCATAGACTTTGTTAACAACCAGACTCAACAGTTCAATGAAGCAAAGGATTGCAATATGCCACTTGGATTTGTCATTTTATTTGCTTCTATGTTGAAAGAGGCTCATAGTTTAAGTCTAGGTATTTCCCACGAACCATTGTTTATCAAGAGAATATTTGCAATGAGGAAGGATCAACTAAAAGGGATTAACATTTCAGCCTTACATAGTCTACCTACGTCGTTTCTTTTTTTACTTGGAGGGCCTGCACGAATTTGTCGATTGGAAAAAAATTATGGATCTTCTCTCCAAATATAGATCTGTAGCAGGCTCACCAACATCCACAACTTGTGTATTTATGCACACACGAGACGAAAGATGCCTAGATTTTATAGCATCTGTCATCAGAATATTTGGAGACCATGTACCTAGATTTTATCCTTGTGATCTCCGTGAACGTCTTTGTGCCATTGACATCGTTGAACGCCTGGGAATCAGTCACCATTTCGAAAGGGAAACCAAGGATGCATTGGATTATATATACAAAAATTGGATGCTGAAAGGAATAGGAAGGGGAAGACATGATACTATTGCAAATATCAATGACCCAACGATGTATCTTCAGAGGTTATTTCAAATTTTATGGATGAGAATGGAGAGTTCTTTAGTTTTTTTGATAAAACACACAGAGACCTTGAAGGCATGCTGAGCCTCTACAAATGCTCACAAGTAGCATTTTCGAGAAATAATAATAATAATAATAATAATGAAAGAAGCAAAAGCCTTTGCCGTAGTTTACTTGCAGCAAAATCTAAAGCAACTAAACCATTTTCGAAAAGTTCTCGTTGAAGAGGTCAAGTATAAACTGAAATTTGGGTTTCACCGGAGTTTGCCCAGAATGGAGGCAAGAACTTATATCGATATCTGTGGTCGCGGAAATGAAGTGTTTTTAGGGAAGACTTTGTATAATGTGCCCTCACATATTTGCAAGTTGCCATATGTTAACAATGAGAAATATGTGGAGCTAGCTAAAGTCGACTTCAATGCAATGCAGTCTATACACCAAATGCAGCTCCAACAAGTGCACAAGTGGTGGATAGATTATGGTTTTAGGAATTTGAAATTCACCCGCAAGAGGCATATTGAGATATTTTTTCACAATGGCGGCTAGCATGTTTGAACCTGAATATGGTAGAGCATTTGCCAGGTGGGATCTCAATACATTGGATGACATGCCTGATCACATAAAAGTTGCTTTCTTGGCTTGTATAATACTGTGAATGGGCTAGCAGATGAAGCTGGTGACCTTCAAGGATGCGACATGCTCCAGTACTTTAGAAACTTGTGGAAGATCCAGCTTGATGCTTTCAACGAAAGAAGCAGAGTGGTGTAAGCAGAAATGCATGCCGAGTTGGCATGAATACCTAGATGTCTCCAAAATATCAGTTGGATTTGCTACGAAGATTCTCACATTAATCCATTTAATAGGAGGAGTCGTCACTGATAACATTCTGTGCTAGATTGATGAGAGCCAAAACTCTCCATCTTGTGTGCTTGACTGCGAGATTGATCAACGATACCAAAACGTATAAGGTGGAAGAAATCATTCTAATTTACACAGTCTATGAGGTGGTGCTCGAACTCATTAAAGGAGATAATTTTTTATTAAGGTTCAAAAGGAGCTAAAGGTGAATTGTATAAAGTTTACTACTCCATTGGAGTCAAATTAACCTACTCCCTTAGTAAACCATAGAGCAAGTACTATTCCCAATTATACGCGTTGACAAATGAGTTTCCCAATTATATTGTATACCCTATGCTATCCCCTATAGGTATGGAATCAACCATATGGGTAAGTTTGTACTACGTTGTTCTCTTGAAAACTTGGCCATGATGACATTCATAATTACCTCCAGTCCATCATTTCGTAATTGTGCCTGTTTTATTCCTCTTCCACCATGAACACTTAACATAGCGGCCACATCTTCTCTCTTCAGATTGGTGACACTCATGATTACTTCAGGTGTCTTTTTCGTATCCACTCTCTCTTTCAACACCGGCTTGCCCTTTCGTGGAAGTCCAAATGTACATTGAAAAACTTTAGGAGAGAAATCAATCACTAGTGTGGTATCCCCTATTTCTAAAAAACTATTGTGCCTCCTTACATCGTACGTCTCCACCATTTGTAGCAAATATTATTTGAAGAATTCTTTCTTGAAATTAGGAGCTTATAAGATGAAGTGCACTCTGCCTCTTTGAGCTTTGCCCGTACTGGGTGGTTTGTTGATGTCTCTGCCCACCATTGATGGTAATAGTCTCCTGTTGGGCACAACTAGGTGATTTCCTCCAGTGGTATGGGTGCCTTGCTGTTTTGATGGATTTCCTTATTTTTGTGGGTTTCCACCTCTACTGCTTCACTTCAAATTTGAACCTGTCCTCATTCTAGAATTTTGATTTATCCCTGCATTTCAATTTCCTATTGGTGCCATAATATTTTGGCTAACACTGATTCAATTTTGGGCTCAATACAGATTGAAGTTTTTCTAGATTTTTGGTGTGCCATCTTTGTCAATTTCCCTCCTAGTATTGCACTTTTATGACCTAACAACTTCTACCCTAGATGTCTCCCATCCTTGCCTAGATGCCTTCTATGCTTGCTTGATGTCTATTGTTTTAGACGTCAGGCCTGTCATCTAGTCGTCCGTCGCATTTGCTACCCTAGCCATCAAGCCTATTGCCTTAGTCATCAGCCTACCATCTAGCTATCAGCCTACTATCTAGCCATCAAGACTACTACCCTAGCCTTCAACCTACCATCTAGCTATCAATCCTACTACCCTAGACATCAACCTACCGTCTAGTCATCAAGCTTGCTGCCCTAGACGTCCACCCTGCTGTCTTGACATCCATTGTGACTTGCTTCTCCTTCCTCCTTTTCTTCCTTGCATATGAGAGTGATGTGCAAAATGAATGGCATCTCCTCCTTTTATAGTTGCTTTTCCACCCCTAAAACTGTTATGCAACCGCCACATCACAACTACTTCCTTGCATGCATGCCACGTCGACTTGTCCAGATGTCTAGGTTATATTTTTGTATTTTTCCTATTTGTCTTATTATATTTTTGTCTTTTTCTTTTATTTTTGACTTTTCTATTTTCTTTTTTACTTTTTCTTTTTCTTTTATTTTTCTTAATTTTCAAAACTGCATGTGACGTCTTCTCTCACTGTCGACGGGTGAACCGTATGGCCAAGCCAATATGCAGTTCCCATGCATATGATGTCTCACTTCAGTGATGATGACTATTTTCTTCAAAATTGTTGAATTCATCATCGTTGGCACTATTTATTTCCTTCATCATCTGACATCTCCAACAATTATTTCATCTTGGGGGAGTTTTTCGAGTGTGACTGCTACTTCTGTCTTACAGTGGCTCACAATACAATACGCCAATCCGGTTGTTTTGCTTCTTCTGATTGGTGTCGTATTTTCAGCTCACGGGACTGGTGGGTACTAGCTCATCATCTAACATTATTGGTGGTTTGTTGATTTTTTTATGCTGCTAGACATGCTTACTCCATTCATTCTTCTAGGTTAGCATTATTATCATCCAGATGTTCTGCTACATCCTCCAGGTGTCTGCTAGTTGGATTTGGGTGTTTTGGATGGGTGGGCACTAGTGGAATTCATTCTGTACTTCCATCATTTCATTGGATTATTATGCAATCATCCAAGTAGTGAAACCTCTCCCCTTCTTGTGCATGTTGATCAAGTTCATTTTGAATGGGTTGTTGTTATCTTTGGTGTCCCCTATTTTGGTGGGGTCATCTAGCTCTTAGACCTCTTCCTTGACCTCTGTCATTTCTTGCAACTGCCCTCTCTTGATCCCTTTGTTCTAAATTGGGATTTATGTCCCAATTTCCTCTTTTGCAGACCTAGTTACCGCGTCCTAATGTTGGGCTATCAAACTCCCAACTGCCTGAGATTCGGTCGGTCCCTCAGTCATTCTTGACGACGTCTTTGATTCCTACAAGCTCGTTGATATGGACCTACTAGTATATTCTTAGGAGCACGTAGTGATGGGTTGGCTTGGACTAAGTTCTCAGATGGCCCTTGCGGTCCAAACTAAGAACCAGTCGACCTATTGGTAACTGGAGGGGAATTTCTTCCTCTCGAGCTACCGGGATGGAGGTCAACCATGCTCCTCCCTTGGTTAGGTGCTCTTAGAATTCCTAGTGGTCTTTCAAGAGTACCTAAGTTATCTTAGTTACGGGCTTTATTTATCAGTTGTGCTCTTGTCTCTGGTGGATGGTGTAAATGCGCAGGTGTTAGTTGGTGCAAGATCCTCAGTCTCCTATCGGTCCTTATCAGTATTCATCTCCATCTACTTTCCTCAAAGTGTCATTGCATGGCACAATGAGTTAAGTTCTCCTGATATTCTTTTGAAAATATTGAATTAGTGTTGGAGTCATTCCCTTCTCCTACCGTGTTCATTGGCCATTCTGAGGTTTCTTGAACCCATTGCTAATATTCTTACTTCCCTTCTATGTTATCGTAAGTCAAGTGCAGCCATCCGATACCTGGCTACCTCTTCCCATTCAGTTGGATGTCTCATGGCTCCAACATATGGTGTTCTCCATGCACGAGGTGGTGGTACTTCTGGCATCATGTCCTCATTCAATCCTCCGTCGTACTCGTCTTGTGGGCTTAGTGAAGCATCATCTTTGATTATGTGTGCAGTTTCTATAAATCTGACACCTACTTGTTGATTGCGATCTTCATCCCTTTGTCTCCTACAATCTAGGTTAGGACTGGCATATGGTATATCAGGAATTTGTGGTAGGTTTTCATCACTACTTGACTCCTCCCACCAACTTCTAGTTTTTGGTTTTTTTGGTACCATCTCAATATCCTTCCATATGATGGCTACCATTTCCTCCCTGCTTATCTGATATTTGGTAGTCAAGCTTTGTCTTGCTTCCCATATCCTGGGTCTTTCTAGAGATTCTCTCATCTCTTGATGGTTCACTAACTTCGAGCTTGAGGACTCTTCTAAATTAAGCATGATTTTTAATGTGGTTGAAGAACTCCTAGAATGTGCACCTGTTGCTATTGCTTTTCCTCTTCTATTTTCCACCGGGCTTATAGCATCTTCCCGTTCTTCCTCTAGGGAAAATAAACTGCTTTTTGAAGAGTTGCCTGTTGCACTTCCTCTTAGCTCTCCCTGTTCTAATTCTGCCCATTTCGCTTGACGTGCTTCATGCCTCTCATTCACTCATTGCATGGTTGTGTCCAACTCCTGAATCACCTGTTCTCGTATATGATTATTGTATTGTCTTAGTGTTTCATATTCTTCCTGCAACCTTTGTGTCTCCAATCGCATTCGTTGCAACAATCTAGCTCCCCCTTCCTTGTCATCTTCTTGTTCTTCTTATTCTGGAACTTCTTGTAGAGTGACCTCCGTCGGAGTCTGGAGTCGATCTTCCTCATTGTTATTTGGATTCTAGACCTACTATTGCAATCCTTGTTGCTCTTCTTCTCCATCGGTTCCAAATAACCAATCCAGGTTATGTGTTTCCTCCCTTTGAACAACACTACTCTACTCGTCAGTTTCTTGGGATTGTATTCCTGGATCTATCCTTGTTTCGGAAGTTCCTGATTGTTCTAGGTTGATCATATTTACTTGAACATGTGGTTTGTATACCTTCAAATTTGAACCATTAATTACCTCGGGGTATAGTGTTCCATCTAGTTTTCTTAGTTTTATTGCCCCATTCTCTAGTACTTCTTCTACCTGGAAGGGTCCAAGCCATAGGGTCTTTAATTTTCCTAGCTTGAGTTCTCTCTTCCCGTTGTACTTTAGTACTAATTCACCAGCCTTGAGATCCATATTTCGGAGATGCTTATCATGCCAAAATTTCCTTCTCTTCTATGTGATCTCCATAGCCCATTGTGCCATTACCCTTTTCTCATCCAACTGTACCAAAGTTGTCAATCGCTCCTTCATGCTATCTTCGTCATTCAGCTGATTGTCCACTGCCACTCTTAAGCTTGGTACAAGGAATTCAATAGGTACCACTACTTCCTGTCCGTACATCAGTTGAAAGGGTGTATGATTCATGGTGGGCTTGAAGGTGGTTCTGTATACCCATAACACTACTGGTAACTGTTCTTCCAAATTAAATCCTTCTACTTCACATGTCTTATACATGATTGAAACCAAAATTTTATTTGTCGCTTTCACCTGCCCATTTGCTCTGGGGTAATACGGACTTGACAAGGAGTGAAAAATTCTGAATTCTTCCATCAAGTTCTAGATAATTGCATTTACAAAATGGCCTCCTCTATCACTTGTCAATTGTAGAGGTATCCCGAACCTTGTAATCACTTGTTTGTACAAAAAGTGAGTCATACTTTTTGCTGAGTTGTCAGGTAAAGCCCTTGCTTCTACCCATTTTGTAAGGTACTCCATAGCAACTACGATATATCGGTATTTCCTCCTTCGAATTATTTTTAAAGGACCTACAAAATCCAGCCCCCATATCTCAAAGAGTTCCTAAGGCTGGGATGGATGTAATGGCATGAAGTCTCTTTTCAATGGTTTCCCTATTCTCTGACACGTATCACATGTTGTCACAAAATTCTTTGCATCATGAAAGAGGGTGGGCCACCATAGACCTACCAAAAGTACTTTCCTTGTTGTCGCATCTGGTCCCATGTGTCCTCCTACCAATCCCTCATGTGTCTCTTTCAAGGTTTGTTGTACTTCATCCTCCATTATGCATCTTCGCAATATATGGTCCTCCCCCATCTTGTAGAGAAATCCTGCAATCAAGGTGAAGGGTGCTGATTTCGTAATCACTTTTCTCCATTCGGCTACCATTAGTTCCTTTGGCAATCTCTCCTATCAACAAATATTCCCCTATATGCTTGTACCATCCTGGTATTGCACTAATCATAAACAACTGGGCATTGAGGAATTCATCCGGTATTCCTCCCTCTACAGGTTCTCTAGAGCGAATCCTTGACAATTGATCTACTATTACATGTTTCTTCCTTGGTATTGACTACCACTCTAAACACAAACTCCTACAGGGTGATGAGCCATCGACTCACTCGTCCATAGATCATTGGTTTATTGATTAAGTACAACAGAGCCTGATGATCCACATAGAAAGCAAAGGGGTTAGCTAGTAAATAGTGTCTATATTTTTGTACCGCATACACCATTCCCAGTGCCTCCCACTCTATTGTGTTGTAATTCTTCTCGGCTCTTGACAATAGCCGACTTGCAAAGTATATGGGCTGATCCAACCCGTATTGGCCTTCTTGTGCCAATGCACATCCAATGGTAAAATTTGAGGCATCCACATGCACATGGAATTCTTTCTCCCAGTTTGGGTAAACCAGGATAGGTGCTTTCACCAAGTGCCCTTTCAATCCCTCAAATGCTCCCTGGTGTTCCTCTATCCATTTGAATGGAACACCCTTTCGTGTAAGTGCGTCTAGTGGATGAGATGTTAGGGCATAGTTTCGGATAAACCTCCTGTAATATCCGACTATCCCTAAAAAGGTTCTGACTGAGCTCACATCATATGGCTCCTCCATTAGCAATATTACCCGTATCTTATCTGGGTCGGGTTTCAAACCCTCTTGGCATACTATATGCCCCAAAAAATTTTCGTATGGCACCAATAAGACATATTTATTTGGATTCAATGATATTCGTGCTTTCCTGCACAATCCCATACATTCTTCTAAGGCCTTTAAATGTTCTTGTGTCCTGCCATACAATGACCAATCATCTAGGAAAGCTTTGAAGTTTCCTGTGGATATCTTATCAAAAATGTACAATATGATCCTCTAAAAATTAGCTGGTGCATTGCATAGTCCAAATGGCATGCGGTTATATGCATATATCTCATTTTCCACTACAAAAGTGGTCTTCAACTTGTCTTCTTCTGCTATGCTAATCTGGTTATAGCCCGAGAATCCATCCAAAAATGAATATATCTCATGGTCGGCTACTTCTTCTAGTATGGAGTCTATGAAAGGGATTGGGAAGGGATCCTTTATGGTTACGACATTCAAACTTCTAAAATCCACATAGATTCAGATTTTATCTACTTCTCTTTTTAGAGTAATCACAATTGGTGAAACCCATTCGCTTGTCATAACTTTGAAGATAATGCCTACATCCAACATTTTCTCAATTTTGGCATTCACCCTTGTTGCATATTTGGGATTCATTTTGTAAGGTCACCTTATTACAGGTTGCGCACCTTCAATCAAAGGAATCTTGTGTACATAGAGTTCTGGTGGTACTCCCTTCAAGTCCTTATATGTCCAAGCAAAAACATCCTTATAGTCTAGAAAAATCTTAAATGTTGTTGCTTTCAGGACTGGATCCCAATCATCTCCACATTTGATCATCTTCTCCTCACCATTTTCTCCCAAGTTTACCTGAATCATTTTAGGACCTTCATATTTGATGGATTTAGGGTCATTTGTTGCTTTTAGTGCAACAATGGGGTGGGCTAGTTTATCTTCAATAACTGCCTCCCCCATTGTGAATTCTGTAAAATTATTGGGAAATGTCCACTTCTCTCTTTCCTTGTCCTTCTATGCTCTTATTTGTCTTCTATTGTTAGTTCCTTTTTAGGTTCTTGTATCTCATCCTTTTGAATCTCCTTCTCTACATCTATGCAAAAACATTAGGGAGAGAATATCTCATAGTCTTCCAACTACCAGTGTAATAGACCCTTGTCCTGATCATACTCATCTTTCATGTAGTCTTCAAGGTGCAACACTCCTTCCTCATATGGTTCATACCCTATCTCACCATCTGATGAAGAGGATCTCGAATCATATGAAGTGGCTATGTCTTGACTCATAGTTTGATTCTTCAGATTAATTATATACTTGTGTTGCCCCTATTTGAAGGATAGACGTTCTTTCTCCCAATTGTGGTTGAATTTTGTTGTTCTCAACCATCCTCATCCTAGAAGTGCATCATATGTGGGTTTCTACATAGCAATGACAACAAAATCCAATATGAAGTCTTGCTCCACTATGCGTACCTTCTAATTCATCAAAATGCCTATTGTTTCAATGCCATATTGATTAGCACCATATAGTTTAAAATTTAGATATCGTAAGGTGGGTTGCCCCAAGATCCGCCATGTCTTCTCTGACATCACGTTCACACTAGACCCTCCATCTACAATCACCTGATTTAGTCTATGGTCCAAAAATTCCATCTGGACTATAGATGGCCTTCTCTCGGCTTCAATCATCAAGATTATCGGATCAATGAATTATCCTTGCTTGATGGTTGCTACCTGTCGAGTTTCATCCTTCCTCTTGATGGCTTCCCTGATCATAGCATACAACTCAGGTACTATACTAAATAGGTTGGCTACCTTCATTTCCACCTTCGTGTTTAGTACCTCTGTTACCAAGCCTTCTACTGATGCCTTCTTGGTGATCTCCGGTCTCTTCAATACTTTCTCCAGAACTAGTTGTCCTTGCTTCTCCTTTGCTAGTTCTATTTTGATCAATTCTTGGGCTTCCTGCCATCATTCTTTCTCCTTGGTAGGGTTTGGGTATTGTTCCATTTTCTTGGTCTGTGCTCTTGTTACAACCAAGACTTCTTTTTCTACCTCTGTCACTTCTCCAATGCCAATGAGGTTGATATTCTGAGTTCCACTGGTACTTGACTTCTTCAGACAATTAGCTTCCTTGTGGTTTCCTGGACCACACCATTTACACATTTGGGTAGTGTTGTTACCACTATTGTTACCTACATTCTGGGGTTTGGAAAAATTCTTCACAAAATGGCCCCATTCCTAACAATTCTGACATTGAATAATCGATCAACTCTCAAAGTCGTATTGTAGTCGACTCTAGCCTCCTTGTCTTCCTCCTCAATGACTATTCCTATATCCCCCACTAGTGGCTCCTTTTCCATTCCTTTGCATATTTGGTTGCTCCTCCTATTGTATAGCCAATGTTTGATGTCTCTTGCTTTTCATGTTGAATGGACAGCTCGACTACAGGATGTCTCGCTATCTCACATATGTTACAGTATGCTTTCTTTGGACAGTTTACATTTGAATGTCCTTCTGCCTTGCAGTCTAAGCACCAAATATCTTTATGATCCTTTTGGCCTTCTCCTTTCACTTCCTTTAGAATTTTTTCAAATTCTCTTCGAAAGGTGTGAATTGTGCTCTAAACTTTATCTTTTGCTTCACTGTCCAACTCATCGTTATGCTTTAAGTAACCTTCGATACCTGCGATCGTTTGTTTACCTTCACTTTCAAAGTTTTTAGCCTTTTCTAGTGCTTCTGCATACGTTGAGGATGGTATTGCCTTCATTTTCTTCTTGAATTTTGGTAGTAACCCATCCAAAAACCATCACTTTATCATACCATCAACAGGTGTCATCTCCATTTTATCTGTCAATTGTTTCAATATTCTATTGTAGCTTTTGACATCCTCATCCGATTTTTTCTTAGTAACACATATTTCTGTGATGATGTCAATGTCATCCCTCAGTGGTCAAAATTCTTCTATGAATGTAGTCTTCAAATCCTCCCATTGTGTAAATGCTTGTGTACTTTATCTTTTCAAGTACCAGTCTATCGCCATGCCTCACAATGTGGCTAGGAATAGTTGCAACCATTGTGTGTCTTGTGTGACCCCATTTTCTCCCCAAATGGTAATGCAAGTTCCCACATGTCGAGATGGGTCCTCTTTTCCTTCACCTAAAAAATGTGGGAATTTTTGTTGTATTATTCTATTGGCAAGATTTGCCACCATAGTATTTGTTTTGTTGTTCGTATTCCCTAGTGTTGGTGGTTGTGGAGTTCGATTCGGTTGTCTATCTATTGTTGGTGGTGCAAAATTGTACTCAAATAGCCTTCTACCTAACTCCAATTGGTCTCTACTTCATGACCTCCTTCATAAATATACCAAACATGGCTCCGGTCTTCCTCCCCACGAACCTCCACATAGGTGCCCTGATACAAGGTTCTCTCCTTCAGTATCCTCTAGCCAACCCTCCCTCACTAGTTCTGGTGTTGCCATCCAGTTCTCAATGATGGGCTCTTCCTTAGCTATTTGTTCTTCCTCATTTTTTGTAGTCACCAACAATGTTTCAATGCTTGGATTATCCTCGTCTTCTAGGTTCTAGACTCTCTCCACTTCCGGGTGAGAGACTTTTATTGCCTCTTGTGTCCTTAATTTCACCAATCATGTGCACTTCTTCTTACCAATATTTAATTTTTTTTTTGTGACCTAGAATCAGTCATTCACCTTTTACACCTATCACTTATGTCGCTAGACTCTGAGTTCACTTAGGAAATGATGCCAAATGTAGATAAGGGTGAGTACATTATTGGGATAGGGGTGATGATAATCAGGATAGTAATTTCTAGGCTTATACAATGGGTATTCCTATGGACTGGTTATAGACAACAAGGATCACCTGCCTAGATGCAGTGGATAGACGTCTATGACTAGACATCATAGGGCTTGATGTCACAGGTTGGGCAACTAGACATCATGAACAACTTAGATGTCACACAAGTAGATATCACACAGGTTAGACGTCATAGGTACTAGATGTCACACAGGGAGCAGACATAATAATAGTTAGATGTCACATACGTAGACGTCACAAGTAGCTTAGACATCACACAGGTGGGGTTAGACGTCTACTATCAGTTTGGCAATACTAGACATCAAATAGTTTGGGTTAGATGGCTAGCCGTCTGACAACTGCTTAGACGTCAAGGCTAGACATCTACAATTCTCCTTGGCATTTCCTTGCACCTGCAACAAACATCACTTGCTCTATCCTTGCTGCAACAATAAACCTGCAATGCTGATCAATAGGATAGACCTGCAACTCACAAGTCAATGTAATACAACCTGCAATAACATGAACTCACAACAACACCATACACAGAATAGAACATCCACACAAGAGCATTGGAATTCATATCAAAATTTTAGGATGATGATGATCATTACAAAATTTGAAGAGGGGGGTATAAATAGGGAGGCAAAGTAGTTCCTCCAACTACTTCACTCTCAACTACCCCAACCATCTTGCCTTAACCATTTCTAACTAATCCTCAATGTTTACCAACTAAATGTCTAACAATAGACGTCTAACCATGGATGTCTAACTAGACGTCTAACACATTAGTTAGCCTATTTAAAATGATGGCTAGTTTTATCATCTAGTGCCTTGTGCATTTACAATCAAGCCTTATTTCTCATTGGCTGATTTTACAAAATCAAATGTAACACATACATTACCAAAATTGCTATGTACAATCAAAATTGGTGGAAAACATTATTCCAGCCAGTTCTAGGGTTTGTCTTGCTTAGAACTACTGTCTACAGGGTTCATAGGTGGATGAACCTATGTCCTTTATAAAAATTTTGAGTGATAAATTTGGATTGGATCTGATTGATCATGAAGCCCAAACAATTTTCTGCAAACTCAAAGGCAAATGACTAGAGCAGCTCAAAGGATACATTAAATATTAGTGGACCAGTAATAATTCCAAGTAACTCTCCTACCCATTTTTTTAGGTTCTATTTTCTAATTTAGCAGATAGAGATAAGGTAATGGATTATAAATATAATTGGTTTTTCAAAAAAATGGGTGTTTATATAAGACCTTGGACTCCTAGCTTCAACCCTTTACAGAAGTAGTTAATGACTTTCTTGTCTTGGTGAATCTTTATGCTCTCCTTGTGAAGTTTTGGGGTGAGAAGATATTTACCAAAATCGATAATATCATTGGTGCATTCCAATATATGGATGCTAAAACAAAGGAAAATTTGTCTAGTAAAATTAATATGAGTAAAGCAAGATTGGTTGTTTGGATGGATGTTTCAGTTCTTAGACCTCAATCCATTACTATATCCTCAAGAAAATGGGAATGGATCCAAAATATTGAATATGAAAACTTCTTCCTAATATGTTATAGCCATAAACAATATGACCACCTGAAGAAGAGATGCCCAATCATCCCATCATGCTTAGATTCCTCCTTGGTGGAGGAGAAGGCCCTACATGCGAATGATTCAAAAGCTTCAAATGTCTCAATTCAAAATAAAGAAGCTCATCCTATAGATGCACCAATTTTCCAAGAAGCATCATGCGAGCAATAAAAGACAACCCCAAAAGAAGAATTTGAATCAAATAAATGATAAAAGTCATAATAAACTTTCCATAATCAACTTTTTTTTTGAAAAAAAACATAACAGTCATCCATCAAAGAGGAAATAAGTTCGATTTTTTTCTTCTATAGCATAGGTTCTTCCTCCTTTAGAGGGGTAAGATCTAAGAATGCATTTTGCACTTCAAGCTCCTAAGGTAATATCTAGTTGTAAGGATCTTCATTTAAAAAAAATGATCATCATCTCTTGTCTCATAATTAGCTTCAAGAATATCATATGAAGTGCTAATATTTTCCATGAAATCTTTTGGATGGTCTTTAGTAACCATTTGATTTTTATCAATGATCTAATTCAAATTCTTCTTTTGGGCTTGTCTTTTGTTGCTCGCATGATTCTTCTTGGACAATTCATGCATCTAGAGGATGATATTCTTTATTTTGAACTGAGACATTTGAAGGTTTTGAATCATTCGCATGTAGGGCCTTATCCCCCACCAAGGAGGAATCAGAGCATGATGGGATGATCGAGCATCTCTTCTTCAAGTGGCCATATTATTGACGACTATATCATCTTAGGAGGAAGTTTTCATATTCAATATTTTGGATCCATTTCCATTTGATTGAGGACATAGTAATGGATTTAGGCTGACTAAGAACTGAAACATCCATCCAAACAACTAATATTGCTTTAATAATATTTTTACCAGACAAATTTTCCTTTATTTGGGCATCTATATATTGGAATGCACCAATGACATTGTCAATTTTTGGTTTTATTTTCTAATTTAGTGGTTAGAGATAGGGTAATGAATTATAGATATAATTGGTTTTTTGGACAAATGGGTGTCTATATAAGACCTTAGACTCCTAGCTTCAACCCATTTACAGAATTAGTTAATGACTTCCTTGTCTTGGTGAATCTTTATGCTCTCCTTGTGGATTTTTGGGATGAGAAAATATTCACCAAAATCGATAATGTCATTGGTGCATTCCAGTATATAAATATCCAAACAAAGGACAATTTGTCTAGTAAAATTAATATGAGTAAAGCAAGATTAGTTGTTTGAATAGATGTTTCAGTTCTTAGGTGGCATCAATACATTACTATCTCCTCAAGCAAATAGGAATGGATCCAAAATATTGAATATGAAAACTTATTCCTAAGATGTTATAGCCATAAACAATATGGCCACCTGAAGAAGAGATGCCTGATCATCCCATCATGCTCTGATTCCTCCTTGGTGGAGGAGAAGGCCCTACATACGAATGATTCAAAACCTTAAAATATCTTAGTTCAAAAGAAAGAAGCTCATCCTCTAGATGCACCAATTATCCAAGAAGAATCATGCGAGCAACAAAAGACAACTCTAAAAGAAGAATTTGAATCAGATCATTGATAAAAGACTCACCAAGATAGTGAAGTCATTAACTACTTCTATAAAGGGGTTGAAGCTAGGAGACTAATGACTCATATTATAGACTATTATGAATCATAACCCTGATGCTAGTGGTTTAGACCACATGAAAAAGGGGACTTAAGATACTAACGCCTACTTAAACTTAAAATAAAGGTTATATCATAAGGGGCCCATGCACATTAGGCACCCAAGGTGCAACATAATAGTATCACTAGACAAGTACATACAAATAGTAATGTTGGGATAGGGTCTTAAATACCTTTCCCCTTCAAGAAGCATTATCCTCAAATCTTGAGGTGAAAAACTACTATTATAGTTGATGGAGTGGCTCCTAGGTATCATCTTCTAGCCAACTTATATTATGGAAAACTAGATGTGTCATGGAATAAGATGATAATTCTTACTTGCAGGTCATCAAGCCAACTTGCTAGAGCATGTTATACAATCTATAGAATTTTGATGCTAACTTTTAATTGCAATGGATTTCTATGCATGAATAAACTATATCATTGATATTTAAGGTCTATAGGGTAAAATATTATGCCACCACACCTTGATATTATTTATTCAAAAATATTTTCATACGATATGAGTTGATGACCTAGGTATGACTTGTGATCATGCCTTAGAGAGTGTATTGCATCCCACATTCCATGAATTACATGCTGTAAACACCTAAAATATGTCATGTTTAAGAGGCTACTCATATGGATACCTCTTTAGGCCATATGATTGATATTAGACTTTTTCAAGATTCAACAATGGTTCAAAGCACTTAAACAGGGATCATAGTCCTATTCAGCCATAATCGTTGATGTCATTAGCAACAGTCATCGTCACAATCGATGATCAGAGTTTTTATGTCCATAGCCATGCCTGTCGATAGTGTTGAGGATTTAACAAACTTGAGCTATCCGAGCTGAGTAAATCCATTGGAATCCAATAAATTCTTGAAAGGTTGGCAAAATCAAAGCATCTATAAGCTTCTCCTCAATGGACATAGCCTAACTAAATCTTGTTCTTGGATTCATGAGGAAGCTAGGATGAGAATTTTGGGAGTCTACTTAAGGCCCCAAAAATAAGAAAGAAGCCTGGATAATTGATGAGCTTTTAGCATAATGAAGTGCTACCGCTTTGCAATCATATAGTACAATCTCTCACAAGTAATATAGTGCTATCAAAATTGAGATATGGAGCTATCACCTACATTCATGGAGCTTTGGAGAGTTTGAAGCTACTCTACACCACTTTTTTTCATCAAATTTATAATCAATTTAGAGCTAATCCATGCGAAATCCCTGTTAACCAGATAGACAAATCCTTCAACATAAATTCAATAGAATAATTGATCATCACCACACCCATAATTTATAAAATAAAGCCTCTATCCCATGGCCAATATTTTCAATAGTGGCTCGCAGGTGCCTTCATCAACGTCGAAAGTGACTAATAGAGTCTGCTACCCAAATTGATAGTAGCTATGGGATGATGTATCATTTCTTGTGCTTTAGCCATAGATTAGTAATTAGATACTTTTGTATAATTCCTAATCTAGATTAACAACTTTACTTTTAGTCTTTCTACTTTACTTTCAGTTGTTTTATGCATCTTGTCATTTATTTATGTATTTGCTTCATATTTTGTAATAATCATGAAATGGCATCATTTTGAGAGACTTTATTCTTGCTATTGATGTTTTGTAGGTTTCCTTATGTGCAATTTATAGGTCTCATCGGGAGCATATCATATTCAAGATTATCTTCATTAGCATCATTAAGCGGAGGTTACTAAAGAAAACCCTTCAAAATTAGTTCATGGGGATTCTAAATATCTACTGAAGACACCTATCATTTGAATTATTGATTGTAATATGTATCAAATTGGTTAATCCCTGAAAGCACGAGATTCCGAGCAAAGGAAACACTAATTGCAATATAACCAAAACCAAATGCGCTTAAGTCCTAGAAACGTAAAGTGCATGAAATGGAAAAGAAATGCATTGGAAGAGACACAAGCAAATGGAGAAAACACAACCCTTTCATTAATATCCCTTGATCTCTGTTACAATGACGCCTCCTCCATTTTTAGGGGCTAGGAGCGTTAAAAGAATTTGATTACAATCACTGAATGATTCCTCTTTCCGTGTGCCCACGATTGCAATGGGCGGGCCAAGATGATGTCGCCGCTGATGTCGATGAGTCCTTCACCTCCGCTACTTCTCCTGCGAACAAAGAAACAACCAAGATGTCAGTAGCACCTGCTGCAAGTGAAAGTGTTTGTTCTTCTAAAATCATCAAAAGATGCATGCAAACATTTATCTAAAACAGATGAACAAAATGATTCTAAAAAGCCCGAAAACTTGCCGGAAGACGGAGAATGTTACCAACGAGGCCACTGCCACTGATACAGTCAGCCAATTTGCTTTCAACTGGAAATTGTCCCTGGGTGGGACGATTTCGATCAGTAAATCGTCCCCGGGTGGGACGATTTCTTCTGTGTTGGGGAAGCCGAACTGACACGCTCCAATGTCTACTCCCAAGGTCTCCAAAACACCTGCAGATAGAGGGGTTATGTAATTGGGGCCATTTTGGGATGACCCAGATGGTCGGATTCTCCAAATTTGGCCTTTATCTTCAGGAATTTGATATCGCCACCTGCAAGTCAATGAAACAACAAAGCGACACAAAACATACTAGAATCTGACCAAAAGTTACGAAATTGCAGCTATGAGTTCACCAAACATAATAACACAAAATGCAACCTGAAAAGGTAATCTAGAATACTCTAAAACTTGGAAAGTGCGGGGGTGCCCAAGTGGGCCTCCCACCGTTGGCACTTGGTTTCGGCGCCAATCCACTAGGGATGGGCCCAAAACCTCTTAGGATTGTGGGGTCGGCAGATTGGTTGGTTTAGGTGTCCATGTGTTGGATTTGGGTCAGGTTCGAGCTTCCAAAAGCCACCCAACAACCTCCCTTGCAAAAGATATTGGTGGATGTGGGAAGATGAACCAAAGGGGATGCAAGTGGGTCTTCAACTCGGCAGCACTTCGTTGCTTGAAAACTCCTTCGACCTGTATATCTTGGGTGAGAAAAGTCTCACCTTTTATAGACCCAAGGGGTCTCTTTTGGGAGGGAAGCCTAAGTGCCAAGTGTTGGTCTTAGGTGCCATGTGGCAGTGTTGTCTTCCCATGAGGGAGGGGGAGTCCTCCATGACTTGGGCTCTCATAATTGCAGCTTGTGACAGTCCTCCAACGGCCTATCTGTTCACCCACACACGCGTGCGAGGCAGGAGTTGTTAACTGACTGTCCTGGGCTGCCACTTGGAGCCATTTGTCTTTTTGCCCGTTAAACTTGGAAATCGTCCTTGCTAGAGACGATTTCAAAAATCATCCCTGGGTGAGACGATTTCAAACTAGTAATCGTCCTTGGGTGAGACGATTACTGGGTAAAGTGTCTAAGTGTGCCAAATTGCTTCTTGACCTTACAAAATTGCTGTGAAAGTGGTTAGGACCACTGTTTGACCTCTGAGGGCTGCCCTGGGGGCTGTGTTTGTCAAAGAGATCCGTGTTTGCAGTCACGTAATTAGATTATTGCTATTTTGGTGTCTATAGATGCCCCTTTTTGGGAAGTGCTACGGGTGACGCAGTGCTGAGCAAAAATAGATAACCAAAGCACCAATGATTAGGGTTTCTTGGTAACCTAACCAACTTTTGATGCCCCAAGTATGGAAAGGGGCATGCATTCTTGAATCCTTGCTTCTGACGAGCTAAGGAATTTGATTTCAAGTATTAACCTGTCTTGGTGAGGTGCGACTTGAACTTAGACATTGATTAGTCATGAACAGGCAAAGGGCATTTTTATCCTCAGGGGGAACCTTGTGTTCATGATTCACGAAATGCCAAGTGTTTGATTGATTTGATTGTTGCTTGTTTACTGCCCCAAGCAGGAGCGTGATTGTCTTTGTCATTGATTCTTTGAATGCATGTCGTTTTCTTTAATTGGGTGTGTGATTGTTGGTTGGTGACTAAGTGTGACTACCCCCTCAAGCGACGAATCGATGAGAGAATGACCTTCGTGAGAGAAGCGACGAGTCGCTTGACCCAAGATGACTTGTGCAAGGTTGCCTTTAGAGGGTTTACCGTTAAGCATTTGCAATTTTTCCAACATATGGACTTGTTTTTGGTGGGTGTTAACCCTTTTGGTGATGTTGTAATGAGGTGAAATCATCGAAAACCTATCTTCCCGTGGAGCGGTCCGGCTATGATAGCCTTCTTGGGGAATTAGGAGAGTGATAATTTGAACCTCGACATCTATTTTCTTTGCCTAGAGGTTAAGTGCGATAGCACTTGTGTCCGGCAATGTTTATTGCTATTTGTTTTTGTTGCATTTTTTATTGTTTTTGTGACACCATTTGGGGATTAAATTGTCGGCAATCCGTCTTCCCGTGGAGCGGTCTGGCTATGTTAGCCTTCTTGGGGGGTAGGATAGTGACATTTTGTGACTCCAATGCCTATTTTGTATGCCGGGATGTCAAGTGCAACAACACTCTCATTAGGCCAATTTATTTTTTTGTTTTTAGTTCATTTTTGTTGATTTTTTGATGTTATGATTTTTCTGGTTGGAAATCGTCCCTGGGTGGGACGATTTCCAATTGCAGAAATCGTCCCTGGGTGGGATGAGCGCTGACCAGAGCGCTCATCCCAGCCAAGGACGATTTCCAGTTGGTATGCCTATTTAAGGCCCAAAACTTGGATTTGGGCTCATTTGTGTCATTTTTTTCTTGCGATTTGGGAGCTCTGGGAGGAGGAGGTAATTCTGCGAAGCGAAGCGCTGTCAAAATTCTCTCTGTCATCATGAGTGCACAAACTGGTTCGAGCGGTGGAGCGGAGGCGAAACCCGTAAGTGTTCCCTAGAGTTTATTCTTGCAATTGATGATGTGATTTGAATTGGTTTTGTTTATTTCTTTGTTTGAAATAAAATTTAGACCCTGACACTTAGTTTATAAAAACTAAGATTTATTGTACATTAAACGTAATGTAAAACCTATGTAAAAGCGTTTATTGTTTGAAGTAAACCTTAGGATAAACTGCACGTAAACCCTAAGTTTTTATGTTTTATTTTTTTTTTGAATTTTTTGCTGTTTTTGTATTCAATCAGTTAAGGTTAGAAACCCTAGATCTGAAAGTTTTATTTTTGAATTTTTGTGTTGCTTTTTGTAATTACTCAGTTTAGGTTAGGAACCTTAAATCTGAAAATTCGCTTTCTGTAAATTTTTGTGTTGTTTTTTTTGTAATTATCAGTTAAGGTTAGGAACCTTAAATCTGAAAATTTGCTTTCTATAAATTTTGTGTTGTTTTTTTATAATTATCAGTTAAGGTTAGGAACCCTAAATCTGAAAAATTAGTTTTGAATTTTTGTTTGTGTTATTGTTTTGCAGGTTAGGAGCCGGTACCGTGTACCTGCCGCATTCGCTGAGGCACGGTCGACGCTGACTGATGTTGATCGGCAGTGGCTTGATGCCCTTGGGCTCAAGCAAGTGGCTCGATTGGAGCCTGTGGTCCCGGATCAGGCCTATCTGACGGCCCTGATCAAAGTTTGGGATCCGCGGACCAACACTTTCCATCTTCCGACAGGGGAGATGACTGTGACACTGGAGGACGTCTATCGGTTGCTTCGGATTTCGATAGATGGACTGCCCATTAGGACATCTCCACATGATCAACAGACTGCTGTACTGACAAGATGTTTTGGGCATGCAGAGCGGCTGGGTGTAACGAACCCAGTGGAGACAGCTGAGGTGGACTGTCAGGCTAGCGGGATTTTTGTTAGGCGGGTGGCGGGGAGAGGGGGTGTTAGGAGTGAGGCACGCATTCTTGATGGGCCTCATTTCTAACATGCTTCTTCCCGATTCGTCGAGTGCGAGGTTCCTGTGGAACCTGCTGGAGTTGGTATGGCAGTTGGTAGAGTGCCCGATAGAGGCACCGCTGATTTATGGATGGGGACATACATTGTTGGAACAGCTCTACGGGGAGCTGTACGATGTCCGCTATCGGCAGCGAAAGGGGGTGAGTTGCAGTTATCTTCTTCAGTGCTGGGGTTGGCAGCACATAGCAGTAGAGAGGCCGACCGGGTTACCGTGGATGACTCGGGCAGTGATGGATGACGAGGATATTGGCTATGCAGCTTTGTGGCGGCGGTCTACGGAGCAGGGGCAGAGTCGACGATGGGCAGGTGCTGTACAACACTATACTGATGCCTTATCTCGACTCACTCTAGGGGAGGTGGTTTGGCGTCCTTATCGGGACTGTCCAGTCTGGCCAGAGGCCGGAGAGTGGCTCCGACGGGTACGTAGGGAGCGGTGGTTGACTGGGCGGCACGAGACGGAGCATGAGTTCTTTCTGTACCGCTGGGTTACACGACAATTTGGGGTGCGCTAGGGGTTACCTGGTGAGCCCGTGGTCTATCGACGACGAGGAGATGAGAGAGGATTAGAGCCACCGATAATTGCTCCATTGGGCAAGGAGTCCGATGCAGTAATCGAGGTCCTGGATGTGGATGACATCGGGACTACCATTGAGTATGACTCGTGGTGGGTACTGCGGCGCTGGAGAGGAGAGGGGCCACTGGGAGGCACGGAGGTGGCAGTGGAGGATGCTGAGGCAGCAGGGGGTGATTGGGGGGGTCCATTGGATGACGCAGACATGGTGAATGTGGGAGATGAGGATGTGGACTTGGGTGTTCCAGAGCGTACCGAACATGCAAGATGTGGAGGAGCATTGGGAGCCTGAGCAGGCTGCTATTCCCGCGAGTCCTATGCGTCCGGTAGATACAGAGGATATGGGATCTAAGGTAGGCACTGAGATTGCGCGTCTTACAGAGCTACTATGGATGCGGGATCTGGAGTTGGGGGATGCGTAGTAGGAGAGGGATCTCCTGCGGGCTCAGTTGGAAGAGCAGGATAGATTTTTGGTGCAGCGCGATGATGCATTGTATATCTATCATCGACGAGAGGCAGAGTGGTGTCTGTATCGGATAGAATTGGAGAGGGAGGTCATCCGCCTTGGTGGGTGGCTACCTGAGCCTTCGGTCGGTGGATCTTCATGGCAGACAAGGGATAGTCTAACTGAGCAATCAGCATCATCTCGTCGCAGGCGGTTAGATGAGGGGGGTGGTAGCAGGCATGATGCGGGGGCTAGTAGTAGCCGCCCTGTAGGGTCCCGTAGGACCCACACCACGGGGGGTGGTTCCCGTTGCACCGATCCTGCGTGATCATGGTGGTCAACGCCTTAGGTTGGGTTTTTGGATATGATTACGGGGTCTGAGGACCGATTTTGTAGCCTACGGGCATCTTTTTGATGATATATATATATATACCAATTTTATTGTGGTTTTGTACATGTGATGATGTGATTTTTGTTATGCATGTTTATTTATTTTGATGAATGCAGATGTTATGATGAATGCAAATGTTTTTGATGTCTATGTGATATGCGAAGTGAAATGGATGAATGACATTTGTGGTGATTGCACTATAGGCTGTTTAAGAAGCTCTTTATTTACATGGTTTTTTTGTTTTTGTATTTTTTGATGGTATCATAAGGATGATAAGTAGGGCAGATGGTTTAGTAATGTATGTAAGGTTTTCTGAGATTCAGACCGTTTTAACTCACTATCCATGACTGTACTTTATCTTACAAGACTTTTGGACAAGGTATGAATCGGACTTGTTTTTGACCAAGTTATTTAACATCCCTATGTGTGCAATTGAGTTCATTTAGTGGTATTTGTTAGGATACCGCCAATGCCATATGGGCTTTCAACCGAACCCGTATCGAGGATCACCTAATTAGCTCCACGAATTCCTTTGTTGTATGTACTAAGATTAATCTGCGATGTAATCCAGGAGGCCATAAGCTAGCTCATCCACATGCAAACATTGATCTGTATGCAAGTTAATGTGACAGATATATCGTCATGCGGGAGGTTTACTTCTGTTACCGATAGGCTATCAACCAAATTGGTACTGAAGCTTACCTTATGACCTATAGAATGCTGAGAGTTCCAGGGATTCAAGGTCAACTCCCTTCTTTTCTTCAATTGTATTGGGATACTTGCTCATTGTAGTGATGAGATCACTGGTTATTTTGATTTGCTTTTCGAGCAAGGGATTGGGGATATGGAGTGACGAAAATCACTGTTGTTTGTGCCTTTTGATGTGTGCACTATAGTTTGTCAAATTTTGGAGTTTTGACATTTTGCAAATTTTTTTTGTGTTTTGCAACTATTTGGAACTTTAGGGATTCTTAGGGAATTGGGTAGGGAGGAAGCTTGTCCTTTTGCCAACTCTCAGCATTCTAGGGGTCATTCGCACAGGGGGATGAGCAAGATAACCGTTTCGCTTGTGGTGACCTAGATTATTTTGCAGGTTTCATCTCGTTCACATAATTTGGGAATTTTTAGTGTTTTGATTTGTGTTGGGATGTTATGTAACAAGGTGTATTTCAAGTATGACTCTACCTTCGTAAAATCTATTCGACTTGATACACTACATGGCTAAAGAGGAAAATGATGACTGAATCACCGAAACTCTTGGTACATTCCTAGACCACTGACTGTAGTGTGGTAAAAGTTATGCATGGTGTTTTTGTTGTTTTTGTAACACGAGACAATGCGGAACAAGATGGACTATCAGAGCTATTGCAGCCTATGGTGCCTTTGACCCGTATGACTACAAATATGCAATGTATGGATGCAATGTTTAATGCAACTATGTATTTTTGTAATTTTGATGGATTTTTTTTGGTGAAGGTGAAGGTGAGGTGCGAGAATATGAATTTTATGATGAATTTGAGTATGCCTAGAATTGAGATGCAAATATTTGTTGTTTTTGATGATTTTTGTTGTTTTGTTTTTTTTTGAATTTCTTGATTTTTGACCAAGCGATTGTGATAATCGTTGGAGCATTTTGGGTTTGACCAAGTGATTGCGATAATCCTTGGAGCTTTTGGGGTGACCAAGTGATTGCGATAATCCTTGGAGCTTTTTGGGTGACCAAGAGATTGCGATAATCCTTGGAGCTTTTTGGATTGACCAAGAGATTGCGATAATCCTTGGAGCTTTTTGGGTGACCAAGAGATTGTGATAATCCTTGGAGCTTTTTGGGTGACCAAGAGATTGCGATAATCCTTGGAGCTTTTTGGGTGACCAAGAGATTGCGATAATCCTTGGAGCTTTTTGGATTGACCAAGAGATTGCGATAATCCTTGGAGCTTTTTGGATTGACCAAGAGATTGTGATAATCCTTGGAGCTTTTTTTTTTTTTGGGGATATGGCTTTCTTAGATATGAAATGGTCACAAATGACTGATATTCAAGGGTTCTGTTTCCATGATACCGTCAAGAGAAGCTAGCCGGTACATCCCGGGTCCTATTTTGCTATCAATGACATAAGGACCTAACCAATTTGCCATGAATTTGTCCCTCATATGGGACGGCAAATTAGAGTTTTGTTGGTTTTCCTTCAGAACCAAATCACCAACCCGAAAGTCCCTTAGGTGAACTTTCATGTTGTAAGCTTTCTTAAGCCGCTCTTGATAGATACGTAAGTGCTCGAGAGCATTAACGCGTCGTTCGTCAAGAAACATAAGTTGGTCTAATCGAGCCTGCCGTGCAGTGTTATCATCGATGAACTCCTGCATTGATATGCGCAGGGAAGGAATTTCCAACTCGAGAGGCATTACTGCCTCTGAGCCATACACTAGTGAAAACGAAGTTGCCCCAGTGGGCGTCCGAATGCTAGTGCGATAAGCCCAAAGGGAAAGTGGGATTTGTATGTGCCAATCCTTATGACTGTCTGCGATGGTCTTTTTAAGGATGGTGACTAGCATTTTTTTTGACGCCTGTGCTTGCCCATTTGCTTGCGGATAATAGGGTGTTGAAAAGCTGTGCTGAATTTTGTACTTTGTGGTCAAAGCACGCACGTCTTTGTTCTTGAATGATGGCCCATTATCCGAGATTATTTTGGATGGAATACCAAAACGACATATGATGTAATGCAAAATGAACTCCGCAATGCGGGGTCCTGTCGTAGAGGTTAACGGAATTGCTTCCACCCATTTGGTAAAATATTCTGTGGTCGTTATGATAAACGTGTGACGGCTCGATGATGCAGGGGAGATCTTTTCGATTAGATCGAGGCCCCACTACGAAAATGGCTAAGCAGACTGGACTGTCTGTAGGGCCTGGGAAGGTACGTGCATCAAATTGGCATGATGTTGACATTTCATGCACCTCTTGACATACGCGCAACAATCTCGCTCTAAAGATGGCCAATAATAGCCCATGTGAAGAATGCGCTTTGCAATGGCCATACCATTGAAGTGGCCGCCACATGTACCGTCATGCGCTTGGGCGATCGCCCAAGTGGACTCTTGCTGGTCCAAGCAAAGAAGAAGAATTCCGTCGTAGCTGTGACGATACAAAATGTCTCCTATCAAGACATATTTTGCCGCTTTCTGTTTGAATGTTCGTTTTGCGGCGTGCGTCAATCCAAAGGGTAGATTACCTAACTTGAGGTAGTCTCTTATGGGTAAATACCAGTCCTGTTGATCAGAAACCTCGACAGTATGAACAGCCAATCCCTTTTGGAGTTCTTCCCTAACAAATGCTGATTGGGATAGAACTTGTAAGAATAGCATTGTGTTGCTATTAATGGGAGTGGGGGAAAACAAAGACCCCCAGTTGGCATGTTTCAAATAGTCTTGAATTTGAAAGAACTTATCCGAAGATGGTTCAATCTGGATCATGTGGATTCCTGGCGTCAAGTCTGAGCTTATGCGCTCTATCACGGATTGCGATAAGGTTTTGACCTGAATAGTTGTCATGTCACCGGAAAGGTCTTGCGGGATTAGTGACCTCAAGGAGGCCATTGTATCCGCAAAATGATTCGATGATCGAGGGAGTGCCTCGATGTCATACCACTCAAGTTTTTCCAGGAATTTGTCTACAAGGGCCTTATAGGCCTTCAGAAATGGGCATTTGCATTGATATACCCCTTTGACTTGATTGACGATTAACAGCGAATCACCAAAGATGTTTAGTCTTTTGATGTTCATGGCGATTGCTGTTTGAAGACCTAGGAGCAAGGCTTCATATTTTGCATTGTTGTTGGTGCACTAGAAGTTTAATTTAAATGACAGGGGTATTGGAGCGCCCTGCGGTGTGAAGAATACAATTCTTATGCCACCCCCTTGCTCGCATTTAGAACCATCAAAAAATAAGGTTATGTCGGCATGAGACTCAGGCTCATCAGAATCTAGAGATTCTGAGACATGGAGGGCCCCATCATCGGGTAGTTCTATGACTAGAGGCTGATCGTCTTCAAGAGGAGCCTCTGCTAGTTGATTGGCTATGACTTGTCCTTTTATAGATTTTTGCCCAATAAACTCAATGTCAAATTCCGTCAACAACATGATCCATTTCGCCGTGCGACTACTATGATAAGTGCGGCTCATCATGTATCACAATGGATTCTCCTTAGACACAACATACGTAGTGTTGCTCAGCATGTAATGGCGTAGCTTTTTGGTAGCAAACACCACTGCTGAGCGAGTTTTTCAACGTATGCATAGTTAAGTTCAGTAACCCGACCAGGGTGTGGCTAAGATAGTAAGTAGCCTGTTCTTTGTGAAGTTCATTCTTCTGGGCTAGCATTGCACCCAGTGCCACCTCAGTAGCTGAGATGTATAAGTAGAACGGCACACCTGGTCTAGGTGGTGCCAACACTGGCGGCAAAGCCAAGTATTGTTTGATTTCGTCAAAGGCTGACTAGCACTCATCATCCCAATGAAATGTGACCCCCTTGTGCAATAATTTGTTCATGGGTCGGCATTTATCAGATAATTGTGCTATGAAGCATTTAATCGATGCGAACTTTCCTTGCAGACTTCTGAGCTGCTTGATAGTGGTTGGGGGAGCCATTTCAAGGATTGCCTTGACTTTGTTTGGGTCCACTTCGATGCCTCTCTTTGAGACTATAAAACCCAAGAGTTTTCCAGATGTGACGCCGAACACACACTTCTTGGGATTCGATCTGACCTTATGCTCTATGAAGCGATCGAGAATCTTGCTTAAGTCACCGAGATGATCTGAGCGCAATAGAGACTTGGCTAACAAATCATCCATGTAATCTTCCAAAGTTTTGTGCATGTAATCATGGAAGATATACGTCATAGCATGTTGGTAAGTAGCGCCAGCATTTTTAAGGCCAAAAGGCATGACCTTATAGCAAAATGTCCCCCAAGGCGTTGTGAATGCCGTTTTGAGTTGGTCTTCAGGATTGATACGAATTTGATTGTATCCTGAGAAACCGTCCATTAGGGAGAGCATTTTGTGACCTGCTGTAGCGTCTACCAATGCATCGATGCTTGGCAAGGGAAAATCATCCTTAGGACTCGCTTTGTTTAGGTCTCGAAAGTCGGTGCATATGCGAATCCTCCCGTCGGGATTCTTGACGGGAACCATGTTGGACAACCATGGCGGATAGTCCACGCAGATGACAAATTGTGCATCCAACAGCTTTTGCAATTCATATTTGACCATCAAGACCACTATTGGGTGCATCTTTCTTAGTTTTTGCTTTACAGGCTTGATTGTCGGATCAAGCGTTAGGTTGTGCATGACTAGCTGTGGGTCTAGTCCTGGCATATCCTTGTATGACCATGCAAAAACCTCCTTCTTTTCTTTAAGAAGGGCAATGTAATCGGCTTGCTCTTCGGGGGAAAGGCTTATCCCCAGCTTGAGAATCCATGGATTCATTGGATCTGTGTCGATGTCTACGTCAGTCGTCTCCTCGACTGACATGTGGGATCCGTCCTCCAACTGATGTGGAGTTGGGATTAAATGGATATCATCGACTGAGTTAAGATATACATTTGGAACCTCGGGTCCCTCTTCAGCTTGAAAAATATCCTGAGTTGTCCTTGGGGTAAAATGAAGCATTTCATCGAAAGGCCAGTACTCTGATGGTGATAATGGTGAATTGACACGATCCCAGTCGATGGCATCCATGTCTAGATGCAATGACCGTGATGGATCGATCGGATTGCGGATGGGTGTGGTCAAATCAATGGAGATCATGTGGATGGAATGAATTTGGTCTCCAGAACCGTGGGTGTGATAACTTGTTTCTTCTAGATGCTCCCTATACTCTAGATCTGGCTCTACGGGAACAGGCACGAATGGATCCTCCCTAGGTGCAAATTTTGCAAAAAGGAGGGTGGGATCTTCCCTTAGAACTGATGTCATGGTGGGATCTCGAGGTGGACGAGGCTCGTCTTGAATTTGGAGCCATGGATTTAACACTTGGTCCCACCTTGCTGGGTCTACACGCCATTCATGCCCCAGTGGTATGCCCATCTGTCCCATTAGATCCTCATGTGTTAAAGCGCGGTGATGTCATCGTGCATGTCTGAGATAGTCCATCTCAGTCTCATCTTCTGAATCGCTATCATAGATCCAAAATTTTTTATCCTCTTCAGCATCTGTTGCTTGTGACATTGAGGACTCTTCTTATTCCAGTGAATTAATATGGTCCCATTGTGGTTGTTCCACTCTTGGTGGAGGGACCTGATTCTCTTGGCATTGTATTATTTCATCTGGAACCTCTAAGGGGAACAACTTTAGAAAGATGTCTGACAGTCGTTGATGTTCTATTTGAGGATTACTATCCGAAATTTCACCTCTCTCTAGCAAATGAGAGCAATTATTGCTGTTTCTAGGGGTGTTTGTTGACCATGGGAGGTAATCTCCCAATGTGTATTCTGTATTTGGATTGGCATACGGGTCTTGTGCCAATCCCCCCTTGTTGCCTATTTCTAGGCCTTGCATATTTTCAACCAAGATGTCCAAGGGCAAGGGGTGGTTAAACCCCACTCCTGACTTGTCATATGGCATCTGATATCTTGGTTGGCAAAGGATTCGCATCCCTTGCTCATATCTGCCTAGCCTGTATCCATGCCAATTGCATTGGCCGAGATATTTTAGGGCAAAATTTGGGTTTGACAGATAGTTGATGTTTTCCACAAAAGGTTATTCGTCTATTTCCTTTTGTTGGCATGGTTCAATACCATGATCAAGGCCCCCATACACAAAATTTGTTTGGTTCGATGGGTAGCCTAGAGGAACAATTGTCCCTATGGGAAGGCGAGGTCTTCCCATGTCCTGTACTGACTCCAATGTGGGGGTTGCCACAATGTTTTGCACTAAGTGCTCCCCCAGGACCGTACTGGCCATTTCAACATTGATTGTTGATGATTGGGTGGGAGGAAACGGTAGTCCTTCCTGAGTCCATTCCATGTTTGGTTGTTCAGGAGTCTTGGTTTTTGTTGTGTTGGGTGTTTCCTCTATTGATATTGTTGAAATTATGGGCAACCCCTATTCTAGAGGCTTAACCTCTTCCATGATTTGTTTTCCCTTGTCCTTCTATTGGGCCATGATAGGTGGCGTTGACGATGAAGGAGCAGGTGATGAAGTCTCACCTGGTTGGGATTTTGCCTTTTTTGCCACCAGTGGTGCCTGCGGTATTGGACCCTGTTTAGATGGATTTAATTGGAAATCCAAATGCGTTGAAGGGAGGGTCGATTGAGATATGAATTGTATCGCATTGCAATACTTGAAGGGCTCTAAGTCCATTGGGACTACATGTATTTCCCCTTCATAAGCATACTTTAAGCATTGGTGGGCGATCGAAGGGACACACTTCATGTCCCTGATCCAAGACCGCCCTAGCAGTATATTATAAGCCATTTCACCTTCTAGCACATGGCACAGTGTAGGTATTGACTTTTGTCCTACCTTGACTGGCAGAATGATCGTGTCGACTGTCGAGCATATTGCATCATTAAAAGCTCGCAGTGTGTACGTGGAGGCTGTGATGTGAGAGGCTGGCAGCTTCAAATGCTTTAAGGCTACAGTGGTTATGATGTTACTGGACGAGCCAGTATCTATCAGCACTCTCTTGTACGGAATCCCGTTGACCCGCGCGATAACATGCAGGGGTGGATCTGCCATGTCATTTGATATCGTTTTGACCTCATCTTCTCTGAATGTGATGACCGGCTCCGTACATTGTTTCACATGTCCCACGAAGGCGTTGAAAGAATTTGCTTCATGGGGTTGTAATTCAATGGCTTTTAAAATGTCCATAAGAGCTTCTCTATGGGGAGCTGATTGTTGAATAAGCTCGTAGATGGACAACCTAGCCGACGTGGTCCACAAACTCTACGTGAGTTTGGTTCGTATCGTGACCTTAGGTCTAGGCGGAGGTAACTGCATTGGGCGTTGTTGAGGATGCGATGTTGCCGAAACTTCCCTCGTAGCTACCTCAGGGGCAGCTGTCGGGTACCTTCTGTTCCTTGTTACTATGCTAATCATTCCCACAAATCCCTGTGTGGGAAGATCCTGTCGCACCTCGTTAATCTGGAGTGGTTTTGTCTGTGCCTCGTGGGCTGGCAAGGGGTCCTTGAATACCCCCATTTGTTGGTTGTTTGGTGCGATGGGGTTGTCCACGACTATTGTTCTATTTTCGATCAAATCCTGGACTAGGTCTTTGAATTTCCAACACCCATTCAAGTCATGTCCTCTGCGCCTATGGAATCTACAATACAATTCCTCTCTGTACCCCCTAGGCTTGGGAATGTTAGGGTCTATAATTTGGATTTTTGGCAGAGTGACTAAATTTGCCGCTGACAAGCGGTCAAATAAGGAGTCCCTAGACTCCGCATATGGGGTGAAATTTTTCCTAGGGCGACACGGGTAATTCTGCTCCTGTCTTCTATTATCTCTTTCATAAGCATGAGAGCCTTTGCACGGTAGTTAGCCTTTTGAGGCTGCGTTTCTTGCACGAGCGCGGGAACATTTATCGCAACTTGGTTTACTGCAGCGTGTTGTGGTTGCGTTGTCCCAGTTTTAGTGGTTTTATTCCACTCTTTCTTCTTAGGCTTGGCAATTGCACCTTCGCCTATCTTAATCTCTTCTATGAATCTGGCTTGCGCCAAAGCTTATTCTAAGCTGTCGTATTGTCACAACAACAATAGACCAGAGATTGATTTTAAGCAAATTTTTGTGAACATCTGCGTGAGATCAGACATAGGAGGACGGTAGGGTAACCTAGAAAGCAAATCTCTCCATCAATTCCCATACGTTGCCATTGTTTCCTCTTCAAATTGCTTGAGGCTCGCTAAATCACTTAGTGATGCCTTCTTCCTTGTGTTGAAGGCAAAGCGTTCCAGAAACGCATCTACTAATTGATCTAAATTACTTATGCTGTGTTTGGGCAGTTGTGTGAACCAATCCGAGGCAGGGCCTGCGAATGTGGTTATGAATGTTCTAAGCAGCAATGCGTCATTATCTTGGATACCAAAGCATTGGCTTAGAAATCGTGTAACGTGCTCTTGTGCGTCCTCTTCACCTTTAAAAACTACCAATTGAGGCAACTTGAAGTGCTCAGGGTAAAGAGGCGTAGGCACTGAAGGATGCACCGAATTACTGCGGAGCAGACGTAATGTGGGTTTTTGATGCCCAGCAGCTTTTGTCTCCACAGACTCCAAACGCTCCAATAGCACTTGGTATGCATTAGAAGATTTTATTTCTTCCTCTCTTGTTCGCTCTTGTTGCAAGTTAAGGTAAACTGGAGGCCTATGGAGGGGTGGCCAAATGACATCCCTCCTGCCTTGATGGGGAGTTTCAACATATTCCTCTTCTGGTTCATACTCCTCGTAAAATTCTTGAGGAGTCTCTGGGCGAAACCTATGACCCTGATCAAGCTCTCGTTGAAGGTACCCATCATTGTTTTGAGGAGTTGCCTCCCTCTCGAATCTATGAGGTCTCAGAGGCAGAGCTTGATGAGGTCGTGGAGACCTGTCCTGCACCAACGGATTACGCCTCTCATACTGTTCAGCTCTTTGGATGCGAGGGGTTGGCCCCCTCTCAGGTATTTCATAGCGTAACTCATCCACTTCGCGTTGCATGCGTTCTCTATCCAAGCGGTGTCGGTACTCTATTTCTTGATAACTTGGTTTAAGCCGCATGATTTGGGCTTGACGGGTGGTATATCTGGCGATAGCTGGGTCAATTTGGTCTACCCTATTTTGCTCAGGAGGTTCGAATGTTTCTCCTATGTGTTTACCTTGAGTTTGCTGATCTAAGGTTTCAATGGGTCGCTTCCCTCTGTCGAGGTAAGCGGTATGTGCTCAAGGTTTTGGCCTCAAGGGGTGATCATGATATCCTGCTGGTGCAAAAATGCAAGGTTCCCGCATTGTTTGTTGCCCTCGAGGAATGCGATGGCTTTCCTCGTACTCCCTTTCACGGGTGTGAAGGGGGTGGACGGAGTTAGGTCGCCCTATGTAAGGAGCCCTGTGCTCCGGATTTGGTCTCTCTATTCTGATGATAGGTAAAGAAGGGACGCCATATCCATGTTGCCCCTCCAAATGGACGGTGTGCCTGTCTAGCGCTTCATCGCGCGGTGGCCACTCATGCCTAACCTCAAGAGGTGATTCTCTATTTATGTCAAGGTCTACATGTAAGGCATCTTCCCGAAAGGGGCTGCTTTGAATAGGCATACCCCACCGAGGATTCTGAATTGGATTCTTTTGTAGGTTAGACCTATAAGGCGGTATGACCAAATCCTCAAGACTGAAGCGAAGGTGACTTATGCCTGCTTCTTATGTACCTTTCGGAGCTTCTGCCCTTGATTGGGCTTGACTGTGGGTGTACACCATTGCGGTGCTTCTATGCTATCTAAATAAGTTTTTATCTCATTTATGATTTTTTTTTTGTCTACACTAAGCAGAATTAAGCACACACATTCAAAAAATTGTGATTATCTCTTTTAAGGATTATTGGTGTGCCCTAAACTGGTTTAGTGCATTTTGGTGTTTTGTTTTGTTTTTGTAGGTTTTGAAGATCGTTTAAATGCATTATGACGGCTCATATAACTCCCAAAATGGTAGTCCCTTCAATATACCAACCAGGCCGATATACCAACCTCTCTATATACCCGCCATTACGAGAGGGAGACTATAGGTACATGAGAGTAGAAGGTACGTGGTACATAGGCGGTACGGAAGGGGGATTGTACTGTTAATGGCACCTACCATAGAAAAATTATCCTCGCGTGCATGGGAATCACCCCAGTGACACTCGGTCTGTCTTCGTCAGGATTTACGTCTAACAACAGTTGACAATCGGGAAATGGATGCAAATCAAGCCAAGGTGGTGATGAAATCCACCAATGGTCTTGATAAAGGGTTGGGGTCTTACGACCAGCTCCTTGGTTTAAAATTGTTACGTGGAGTGTGTGAGGTTCATTTTATTTAGCGAAAATGAAACAAGCATGAATGATTTTCCCTAAGTATGCAGGATAAAATGAAAACAATCAAAGAAACAGAAAACAAAAACAAAAAATTTAACAAAGATGATAAAATCCCTACCTCTTCTCTACCTGCTCCAGTTGCCTCTGAATTTCTGCTCTAAAAATCTGTAGATAGAAAATCGTCCCCTGGTGAGACGATTTACAGAACAGAAATCGTCCCTGGCAGAGACGATTTTAAAATCGTCTCAGGGTGGGACGATTTCCAGTAAAGTAATCGTAACAGTCAGAGACGATTAACAGTCTGCAAGAAAAAATGTACCTGTAAAACACAAAACACAAAAACCTGATTAGTTTATCTGTTATCTTAAAAATAGGGAACACGTCCCACCGTGATCGCCACTAAAAGCACGAGATTTCGGGCAAAGGAAACACTAATTGCAATATAACCAAAACCAAATGCGCCTAAGTCCTAGAAACGTAAAGTGCATGAAATGGAAAAGAAACGCATTGGAAGAGACACAAGCAAATGGAGAAAACACAGCCCTTTCATTAATATCCCTTGATCTCTATTACAATGACGCCTCCTCCCTTTTCAGGGGCTAGGAGCGTTAAAAGAATTTGATTACAATCACTGAATGATTCCTCTTTCCACGTGCCCACGATTGCAATGGGCGGGCCAAGATGATGTCACCGCTGATGTCGATGAGTCCTTCACCTCCACTGCTTCTCCTACGAACAAAGAAACAACCAAGATGTCAGTAGCACCTACTGCAAGTGAAAGTGTTTGTTCTTCTAAAATCATCAAAAGATGCATGCAAACATTTATCTAAAACAGTGAACAAAATGATTCTAAACAGCCTGAAAACTTGCCAGAAGACAGAGAATGTTACCAACAGGCCATTGCCACTGAGACAGTCGACCAATCTGCTTTCAACTGGAAATCGTCCCTGGGTGGGATTATTTCTGACTGTAAATCGTCCCTGGGTGGGACAATTTCTTCTGTGTTAGGGAAGCCGAACTGACACGCTCCAATGTCGACTCCTGAGGTCTCCAAAACACTTGCAGACAGAGGGGTTATGTAATTGGGGCCATTTTGGGATGACCCAGATGGTCGGATTCTCCCAATTTGGCCTCTATATTTGGGAATTTGATATCGCCACTTGGAAGTCAATGAAACAACAAAGCGACACAAAACATACTAGAATCTGACCAAAAGTTATGAAATTGCAGCTATGAGTTCACCAAACATAATAACACAAAATGCAACCTGAAAAGGTAATCTAGAATACTCTAAAACTTGGAAAGTGCGGGGGTGCCCAAGTGGGCCTCCCACCGTTGGCACTTGGTTCCAACGCCAATCCACTAGGGATGGGCCCAAAACCTCTTAGGATTGTGGGGTCGGCAGATTGGTTGGTTCAGGTGTCCATGTGTTGGATTTGGGTCAGGTTCGAGCTTCCAAAATCCACCCAACAACCTCCCTTGCAAAAGAGATTGGTGGATGTGGGAAGATGAACCAAAGGGGATGCAAGTGGGTCTTCAACTCGGAAGCACTTCGTTGCTTGAAAACTCCTTCGACCTGTATATCTTGGGTGAGAAAAGTCTCACCTTTTATAGACCCAAGGGGTCTCTTTTGGGAGGGAAGCCTAAGTGCCAAGTGTTGGTCTTAGGTGCCATGTGGTAGTGTTGTCTTCCCATGAGGGAGGGGGAGTCCTCCATGACTTGGGCTCTCATAATTGCAGCTTGTGACAGTCCTCCAACGGCCTATCTGTTCACCCACACATGCGTGCGAGGCAGGAGTTGTTAACTGACTGTCCTGGGCTGCCACTTGGAGCCATTTGTCTTTTTGCCCGTTAAACTTGGAAATCGTCCTTGCTGGAGACGATTTCAGAAATCGTCCCTGGGTGAGACGATTTCAAATTAGTAATCGTCCCTGGGTGAGACGATTACTGGGCAAAGTGTCTAAGTGTGCCAAATTGCTTCTTGACCTTACAAAATTGCTGTGAAAGTGGTTAGGACCACTGTTTGACCTCTGAGGGCTGCCCTGGGGGCTGTGTTTGTCAAAGCGATCCGTGTTTGCAGTCACGTAATCGGATTGTTGCTGTTTTGGTGTCTACAAATCCCTCAAAGGAATATCTTGTAACCTTGATGTAAAGAGCAATTTGCAAACATGAATAAATAAGGGCACCATTTATTTTATCTCTTTCACTTTGCATTGGTTATATGATGTTATCTTATTAGTTTGATTTCATACTTCTTTAGGTGTTAGATTTTTAGCAATATTATACATACATACATAGAAAGTATCCCTTACTATCAAGCCTAGGGTGTGAAGTTAGTAAGTTATTAATACAATGTCATAACCCTCCAAAGAAAAGTAGATATGTCCATCCATCACTATATTTACCTTTCTACAATTCCCCTTGCATGGTAGAGTACTCGGTACCATTAAAATCCATGACTTCAAATGAATAGTAAGAATAAATGTAACAAAATACTTATTTAACAACCCAAGGATCAATAAAATTTTGGGTGCTTCTAGAATCAATGAGTATGATAAGTTACTATCCTTTGAAATACTCCACCACCTCATGGTCTA
Organism: Wollemia nobilis; assembly: GCA_028583015.1. Classification (NCBI taxonomy): domain Eukaryota; kingdom Viridiplantae; phylum Streptophyta; class Pinopsida; order Araucariales; family Araucariaceae; genus Wollemia; species Wollemia nobilis. The sequence continues at coordinate 14,580,139 of JAQPPZ010000733.1, forward strand.
GGAAGTAGATATTCTATCTAGTGCATGTACAAAAATTTAGGGTTATTGGTATTCTATTGATTTGGGATCTTCATGGTGATCTACCCTTAGTTGATCACCCCCTTCATCATGTAGGGCACTAGTGAAAGGTTTACCCATATCTAGTAAATATAATTTCTACTCAACACACTTGTGGCCTAGAGAATATTTGTCATCATAGTTGTAACATAGACCTTGTCTCCATCATGACTTTATTTCTTCATGGGTGAGATATTTAACCTAGGGTGGTTTGTATCCTAAGTTTGATGATGTCTAGGATAGAAATAAGGTTTGATCCTATGATGGTTTAACAATATGCCCTTGTGTTACAAATATATTCTCAACAAGCCTAGACAATCCTACAGTTTCCATTATGCTTTTTGGTTTGAATAGTTTCACCTTAACATGGATATCTTTATTTAAACCACTAATAAATTAACTTTGGAAAACATAGCACTCAATCCCGTGGTGTAATTTTCTAGCTTGTCAAATTATGTCTAGTAATCGTACATAAATGATGTTTGTCCTAACTTTGTGAGGGATCCTATAAAATCTTCATATTCACTAGTAAAAAGCGAGTGAATAATTAATGTCAAACTCAATCCAAATGAGCCTTGGATTCATAATCTCTAACTATTGGAATCATAAGATTGCTTCTTGTTTTAGGTTGCAAGATGTAACTAAAAGCTTCAAAAAATTTGGAGTGGCATGAAGAGAAAAATATTGTTTGACCCGGGGTTATGCATAGAAGCTATTTATCACCAAATTAGCTAAAATTAGGATTTTCAAAATTTAGAATTGGCTAATATTTGTGACCCTTGACTAGGGCCCATTAGCCAAAACAATTTGGGTGCAAACTTATTTTTGGGTCGATTCACCCCAATTTTAGAATAATTTGACCATTTAAAGTTTAAATTTCCAACATTACCCTTAACAATAGTGAACCTTCTACATGCGTTTTGATACTATTTGCTTGGATTTTGAAACTGATTCACCAAATTTCTATAAATACATTTTGGGGCCAACCCCTTACGCATACGCATAACCCTAGTTTAGCCTGATACATCCAACTACTTCCTAAAATTTTATGGTGATGATCCAACTAGTTGGATCATCACCATAAAATTATAGGAAGTCTAGCTTGGGTATTTTTTTTATTTTTATTTAGAGGTGGTTTTTCTAGCACCTTCACTCTATAATGATTGTCCTAGTAGAGTTTCATATTTTGCATTTAGGCTTATTAAACAACTTTTGAGATTGTCAATTTTATCAAGTCTATCTAATTTGGATAATGCCCATATGATTGTTGATTGAAAAACTTCAATTTATTTCACATGTTTGACCAATTGCTCTAACTCTTGAGTATTTCTAGATTCACTAGTTATTTCACTTTAGGGTCTCCAATAAGTTTTTCAAAGTTATATCTCAAAATGATTACCTCAAAGAGAGGATCGAAATGGACTATACCATAAAATAATGATTTTTGAAAAGTTAGGTTTTGAAAATGGGTTACCAAATTTAGGTCTAAAAATGAACTCAAGGAGGGAATCACAATGGGGTCCATCATAATGGTAAATGATAACATTTTTTTTATGAAAATGTGCAATAATGTTATTACTTTAGAAAATAAATAGAGTATATTTATTCATAAAAAATAGGTGGATAGAAAATCATACCCCAAATTCTATGCTAGGCACATCCATTAAACTAGAATTATCAAATAAAATTAGATATAGTAGGTCAATCATGAGCTCTTTATGTAGTAAGAGCTATGGATCTAGAAGGTGGATCCTAAGTGTTGGATGAAGGATCCCAACCTGAGTTGGTACATTGCCTGTTTGTCTTCTACACCCCTCCTAGAGAATATGAAAAGGTTGAGATGAGGAACTTGTCATTTTTGTTCTATCCCTAGGATCCTTAGTCATAGGGCTAAGAGGGATGAGGTGGCTAGCAACTCCAATCCCTAACTTTGTACTAAGGACTCTAACAGGGAGCTTATGAAGCCTGATTATGGTAACTATAGGAATAACTCTTAAAGGTTGGTAGTATGTAATCCATCATGCATGGGGTATTAACCCAATGGTCCATAAGAGTCTATAAATGATCCACCTCTAGTACCACCTTGTTTACCTATGTCTAGAACTATAAAAATATATTGAAACAAATTTTAGATTTAATAGTCAATGATAAATGGGTGTCAATAGATGCTCTAGAAAAAATAACTATATTTTTATCTTTCTAGATATCAAATAAAATCTCCATTTTAAAAGTATGTTAAAGTTGGGTGTATTTGGTTGGCATGTTGGAACAATCAACCAAAAAACGTATTTTCCAAGAGAAAGGCTCGAGTCTAAAAGACCTAAAAAAATCATGAATCTATGTTCATGAAGTTTAATCTCTAGGACAAAACCAAAAGAGAAGTTTTTATGTTTTCACGTTACCTATAGAATATCCTATAAATAAAGAATATCGAGATCAGATACCTTTACCAAGTTTTTTGCATGATAAAATTCCTTTTGGATTTTGTCAGACCCCTAACATTCCATTAAGGAAAATTCATAGAAGATGTTGATCGAGTGACATATCCTTGCTATCAAGCTTAGCCAAAACTCCATAGTTATTCTATATCTACATAGAATTTTAATTAGGCCTATAACTTTCCAATTGCACAGTTCATGTGAAATGTGATCATTTGTTTGGCATAAACTCGTCAACCTCCTTGTCACTTGGGCTACACGAGCGCCTAACATTTATTGGAGGAGACAACAAAGGAGAACTTATCTAAGTGATTGTCTAAGTAGAGATTGTAATAGGAGCCTAAGGAGTTATGATGTAATAAGGCTCGGTTGCATCTTTGAGCTTATTTTTAGAAGGGGATGGTGGAGAAACTTCTTTTCCCTTGATTCTTTCTTGGAAAAACAATGGCCACTGTAAATGACATGTGATAAAGGAAAAAACATACAAAGTAATGAAGCTTTTATATGGTAATATTGTATAACACATTACAATAAAGTAATTTAAGTGTAAAAAACTTTGAATATGCTAAGGGCTTGGCTTCGGGCTCTCTTTTGGAAACCTAGGTTCAAATTACAATAAAGTAATAAAGTGTGTGAGTTAACTTGTTACCAAAAATTAAAAAATGATAATTAATAGCTTAAACCATTCAATAAGCAAATTAGTAATATTGAATAGTATAATTTAAAAATAATAATTAACCAAAATGAATAAAGGTAATCTCAATAATTTATTATAGGGTAATTTTTTCTTGAAAATAAGTTGAAATTTTTTACTTACAATGCATGTAAATATTAAATCCTAAACAAATATTTTTTTTATATAAATATTAAAATATATATTCTTTTCATAATTTTAAAAATAATAATAATAAATAGTATAAACTATCCAATAAAATTTTAAATAATATTGAAAAATGTAATTAAAAAAAAAAAAACAAATTAACCAAAAATGAATAAAGGTCAAGTATTTTTTAATGTCATCAAATGTTAAATGTTATATTAACCAAAATTTGATCAGCCAAATATAATATACAACTCTATCCTTCATTAAATTTAAACTATATTCAAAATTCTAAAATCTTAGTATTAAACTTGGCTAAACTACATTTGATAAATAAAAAACTTAAAAAACAATTATTATTTAAATCTATACATTTCAATTGCTATAAAATAATATTGAAGTTCATTATATAGTATAGAAAGAGAAATCCATAACGAAAGTCTCGAGACTCTAAATCAACCTACTCTTATAAAATTTAAAAATTCAATCTCTGTACAAATATCACTTGCAAATAAATAAATGAATCTGGCCATTGTCTGCGTGATTATTTAAGCGGGACCATATATGGACTCTTCCATCTTTGATTGAAGTTCGAGTGAATGACGCAGCGTAGACTTCAGGTTCTTACCGTCACAATGGAACCTAAACTGTTGAAAGCATTCAATACCTTCCATGGACACATCTTTGATGGTATACAAGGCTTCGTACAATTTGCACCAGCGCATTCGTTCCCTGCTTTCTTCCTCTGTTAAACTCGAAATCTGAGTTGGGCAGTTCCACTGTTGTTTAATATAATTGCCGACAATTTCCTTGAGGGAAGTTTGATCGCCATTGTCCTTTATATCAACATATTTATCCCACTTCTGCCACAAAATAAAATAAAAAATAAAAGGACAGAAAATATATTTCCATGAGCAATTAAGCACCCCGCATTAGTAACAAGAACAAATAATGAATTGCAATGCATACCTTTATGAGAATGTTCATTTCGTGTTTCCATTGCCAGCATGCAAAGGTCCAGGCCACAAATTCAATCTTGCAACCCACAGGGTAATGGGTTACATTCCTGGCTCTTTTGCAGAGAACATTTCTTGCAAATCTGTGATAGTTCAAATTGTTAGAAATATTAATCTTGATTTCATGCCTCCATCAAACTGTGCTCCGAACTTGGGCGAAGGTCGGGGATCTCGGTAAAATTTTTGACTTGACGTCACACGTGCCTTCTGACAAATGTGACGTCTGACAAATCTGATCGCCGCATAAGTTAATGCCAATTCGGCGATTGGTCAGAAACCCTAGTTCAGGGTCTGTCAGAACCTGTCAGAGGATAACCTCTATCTTCTTTTCCTTGCGGCTATATAAGGCAATTCGGGTCTTTAGACAAAGTGTGGGGAGTGGGGGAAATTTGGAGAAGCAGACAAGAGAAAAGCAGTCATTCGCAGAGCAGCAGACAAGATCGTTTTGGTGAGCAGTGTAACTCATCTGTTTAATGTCCAAGCAGCAAACTCGACATTTGTTTTCTCTCTCAGTTTATCCTACAGCTTTAGTCTGTAGATGTTAGTTTTTCCTTAGTTGAGGACTTTTGTAACCCTCGTCTTATAAGAATAAAATTTGCTGTTGTTTAAGGCATCTGTAGGGTTTGCGGTTATCTCTGTCTGCATAAAATTTGTTGTTGTTCTTTGTACAATCATCTCAGAGTGTTCTTTCATGTTCTATGAAGTTGAACTCAAATCCCAAACATTGCATTTAGATTCGGTGTTTCTCTCCTCCCCGTACAGTTCTTGCCAAGCCAAGAAAATTATCGTTTTTATTGTGCGAGCCTCAAGACAACAAAGTTCGATAGGCAAAAATTTTCCTGTGTGGAGTTGTCCACTCGACTGCGCAGTGCAGTCGAACTTCACTACCTTTGACCAGCGCATTCGAGCGTTGACCATCCGCTCCTTGACTTCGCACTTTATTTCGTGCATAGCCCGATTGCACACATTTTTTGTGTGCAACCCGACTGTGCACATTATTCTGTGCGTAGCCCGATTGCACAAGTTTTACTTGCATAACCCAACTATGCAAAAGTCGGGAGTGCAACCCAAATTTGGGAGCACAACTCGACTTTGGGTGTGCCACCCGACTTCAGGAGTGCAGCCCAACTTCGGGGCCCCCTTCTCCCTGTGCTCCTGATGACTGTTAAAAATAAAAATAAAACTTCAAATTGGTATTAGAGCCACTAATCCCTTGATGCAAAGACCGAAGTAGAATGGCTTCTAGTAGCAACAACTTGCAGTTGCAGATCCCATGCTTCAATGGGAAGAATTATGATTACTGGAGCATCTAGATGAAGATCCTATTCGGATCTCAAGAGCTATGGGATTTAGTCGAGAACGACTACCTAGAACCGGTAGATGCAGGAGCACTCACCACCCTCTCTCAAGTAGACAAGGACCTGTTGAAAGAGAACATGAAGAAGGACCAGAAGACCCTATTCTACATCATGCAAGTGGTCGAGGAGTCCATCTTCCCATGGATCTCATTAGCCACCAACGTGAAGTAGGTTTGGGAGATTCTGGCCAGCTCGTACCAAGGCACCAACAAGGTAAAGTTGGTGAAGCTGCAGATGCTCAAGAGGGAGTTTGAAAATCTACAGATGAGTGAGTCCGAGTCCATGAGTGATTTCTTCACTTAGATGATGAACATTATCAACCAAATATGGTTGAACAAAGAAATCGTGCAGAGCCAGAGAATCATGGAGAAAATTCTTAGAAGTCTACCTACCAAGTTTGACTCGGTTGTGATAGAAATCAAAGAGTTGAGGGATATGACAACCCTCTCGATAGATGAGCTCATGGGTTCATTGCAGACACATGAACAGAAGCTGAGCCATTCACCTCAGACCTCTCTGGAGCAAGCATTCAAGCTCAGGTCTCATTTCGAGACAGTGGCAAACAAGATTCCCACCATGGCACCCCTAGTTCTCACAGAGCTAGAGGTAGAGGCAGGCGTGGGAAAGGCAAAAAGTAAGGAGGATGGTCAAACCCTAGCGAAGGAGAGAACAACTGTAATTTCCATTAGCAAGGTAGAAGAGGCAGCTCAAAAAATTAGCAAGTTGGATCTGGTCAGAAGAAGGACATGTCAAAGATCCAGTGCTATTTTTATAAGAAGTTCGACCATTACATCTCATAGTGCAAAAAATAGATGGCCAAGGAGAACCAACAGCAGACCCATTACATAGATGAAACCAAAAATGTGGCAGGAGGAAACGTGCTATTGACTTGCAACATTGAGGAGGAGTGCTAGAAGAATGTCTGGTATTTAGATAGCGGGTGCAACAATCACATGACGGGGAATAAGGAGATGTTCTTGTTGTAATCATAGTGACACTGAGAGGGGGGTGAATCAGTGTGATCTTTAAAATTTCTAATATATATAGTTTTAAATCCAACAACTATTTAAAACTGATAAAAGAAATATCAAATGTAGCAAGAAAGCCTGACACACAACACAGTAATTTAATGAGGTTCACCAATGTGGCTACTCCTCAAAATGACTGCTTGGAATACTATCCAAATCTAGCCAATGCAAAGCTACAACTTTACAATATCTTTTACTAGCACCAACTAGAAGGAGCACCAACCCCTTAGCTTTATCTGTTACAACCAAAATGGAGCACCAACTCCCAATTTACTAGCACCTACTGGAAAGAGGCACCAACCCCTTATGCCAAGCTACAACTTGGAAATCAATAATGATAAAGAAAATTATAGAATAAGATTTTCATGTTATTTCTTACAGTCTGCTGTTTCTCTGTAGTCTGCTACTTCTGCGCAAAATTCTTCGCACTATCCGACTACTTCTGTGAACTTCTTCGCACTCTCTACTGCAATCGGATGATCAATCACTTCTGCTGTCTATGCGCTGTCACTTCACACTTATAACTCCACCTCTGCACATCGCGCTCTTCATTCACGCAATCATGATATACACACTTCGTTTCAACTCAAACTACAACTTTGCACTCTGCTCGATATGAACTTTACTTGCACAATCACTGCTCGCATTCGCATATTATCTTCACACCACCATATTTCAAACTTGAAGTAGCCCTCCTTTTATAGAAGAAATTTTAGGATCAAACCCTAAAGAACGTCGACTGAGAAACCCTAGAAATTATCGGCTACAAAACCCTAAAATTCGTCAGCTATAACCCTAAGAATGTCAGCTGCACAACCCTAGAAATTGTCGGCTACAAAACCCTAAAATCTGTCTGCTGTAACCCTAAAAATGTCGGCTGCACAACCCTAGAAATTGTTGGCTACAAAACCCTAAAATCTGTCGACCCAGATTCAACTTTGTCGGCCTCAACTGCTACTGCCACTACTATCACCTTCCTATAACTATTGCTGGGAAACAGAAACATGTCGTGATATCGTGACACTTTTTGTAGCTGTACGTCTTCTTGTCCTTGCTGTCGCGAAATTGTGACCCTTTTGGCTTTTGTAGCTTTGCCTCCATTCTTGTCGTGAAATCGTGACACTTCAAAATTTTTCTAACGTCATTCTCATTCTTGTCATGAAATCGTGATGCTTTCGGCTTTCGTACATTTCTCGCTTCATGCACTAGCGAAATTGTTACAACTTTGTGCCTTGTGCTACCAACTTTGCTTCGACCCGCAAAATTTTGACTTGTAGCGAAATCGCTACACTTTTGTGTTCTACACTTTTGACTTGTAGCGAAATCGCTACACCTTTGTTTTGTGCACTTTTGACTCGGTGAAATCGCTACACCTTTGTTTTGTGAAATTTTGACTCATAGCGAAATCGCTACACTTTTGTTTTGTGCACTTTTGACTCGTAGCGAAATCGCTACACTTTTGAGTTTTGCATTTTGACTTGTAGCGAAATCGCTACACCTTTGTGTCTTGCAGTTTCAACTTGTAGCGAAATCGCCACAACTTTACACTTAACACTTTCTCCCTACTTCAGCCAATGAAATTTCAACATGTAGCGAAATCGCTACAACTTTTCCACTTAACGCTTTCTCCTTGCTTCGGCCAGTGAAATTTCAACATGTAGCGAAATTGTTACAACTTTTCCACTTAACACTTTCTCCTTGCTTTAGCTAGAGAAAATCCAACATGTAGCAAAATCGCTACAATTTCTCGACTTAGCTTCTTGGCCTCCAACATGTCATGAAATCGTGACAGTTTGCCTTGCGCCTTCTCTCTCCTCATTTTTGTCACAAAATCATGACATTTTCAGCTACACCTTCTCTCTCCTCATTTTTGTCGTGAAATTGTGACATTTTCGACTGTGCCTTCTCTCTCCTCATTTTTATCGCAAAATCGTGACATTTTCAGCTGCGCCTTATCTCTCCTCTGACCTGTCGCAAAATCATGACAGAAAACATGTCACGATATCGCGACAGTTTTCTAACTTGTCTTTTTCTTCGAATTTTTGAAACTGGGTCACTTCTGTTTTCCAGGAATTGCACTTTACATAATCTGGCTATCCTTTGAACTTCTATCCTCTGCATCTGAATGACTCCTAAATTGTTTGTCCACTGCATCATTAGATCTAACTGCTTGTGTTGACAACAATGACAAACTTCTTGCAACACCTTGCTCAACAATCTCCCCCTTTGGAATTGTTGGCAACACTTATGTACATTCCTGTAACTCTTCTCCCCCTTTGTCAATAATACCAAAGGGCTGCTGCAAACTCCCCCTGAGTCCATCCTCACAATTCTTAGGCACAATTTGTTGCATCTAGCACAAATTATGATCATGAGCAAAAGAATAGTCAAATACTCAAATGCTTCCCCTGAGAAAATGATCTCTGTAGCTAGTCACTTCTTAGGAAGTGTAACTACTCCTAATTTGCTTCGAAGGTACTCAAACACTTCCATGGGCAATGGTTTTGTAAAAATATCTACTACTTGTTATGTAGTTGGGACAAAATCCAATTTAACTTCTCCTTCTGCAACTTTCTCCTTCAAGAAATGATACCTTATAGCAATGTGTTTTGTCCGTGAGTGCATTACTGGATTCTTAGAGATGTTAATTGCACTGGTGTTATCACACTTAACTAATATTGGTTCACTGAAATTAATACCAAGATCTTTCAAAGTTTGTTTCATCCACAAGACTTGTGTACAACATGTTGTTGCTGCAATATATTCTGCCTCAGTTGTAGATAAAGAAACTGACTCTTGCTTCTTACTGTGCCATGCAACCAATCTGTCCCCCAAGTAAAATGCACCTCCACTAGTATTCTTTTTGTCATCAACACATCCAGCCCAATCTGCATCTGAATATGATATAAGAGTGAAGTATTTGCCTTTTGGATACCACAACCCATACTCCATGGTGCCCTTGAGATACCGAAAAATCCTTTTAACTGCTGTCACATGAGTTTCTTTGGGACTGGCCTGAAATCTAGCTACCATGCAAACTGCCTACAAAATATCAGGTCTGGTAGCTGTTAAATATAGTAAACTTCCAATCATAGATCTGTACATGGTTTGGTCTATAGGTGGATATTTGTCTTCTTTACTCAACTTGTAGCCTATTGTCATGGGAGTGCTAACTGGCTTACAGTCCTCCATAGTGAACCTCTTTAGCATTTCTTTCACATATTTGATTTGGGAAATGAAAATGCCTTTCTCATTTTGATTAACTTGTAGCCCAAGAAAGTAAGACAATTCACTAATCATAGACATTTTAAATTCATTCTACATCTTATTTGCTAAGTCTTTACAAGATTCATCTTTGTTGCTGCCAAATATGATATCATCTACATAGACAACTAGAACAATGAGATGCCCACCTTCTGTTTTTACATACAGATTACTATCCACTAAACCTTTCTTGAATCCTTGTTGAGAGAGATAGTTATCTAGCCTTGCATACCATGCCCATGGTGCTTGTTTTAATCCATACAATGCTTTCTTTAATTTGCAGACAAGGTTAGGATCCTCACTAATTTGAAAGCCATCCGGTTGTTCAATATAGACCTTTTCTTCGAGTTTCCCATTTAAAAAGGTAGATTTTACATCCATCTGATAAAATTTGAAGTTTTGTGAACTGCTAAGGCCAAAAACATTCTAATTGCTTCTAATCTAGCCACTGGTGCAAAAGTCTCTTCAAAATCAATCCCTTCGACCTGTGCATATCCTTTACAAACCAGTCTTGCTTTGTTCCTAATGACCTGTCCGTCTTCATTTAATTTGTTTCGAAATATCCATTTGGTGTCGATTACATTTTTATTTGTAGGTCTAGGTACTAATTCCCAAGTTCTATTCTTTTCAATCTAATCTAACTCTTCATTTATAGCCTTCATCCAGTTATCATCTTTTCTTGCTTCATCTATGTTTTTGGGCTCAATGCTAGATAAAAGAGAGTAATTACTTATTACTTTCCTTCTTGTCTGAATACCAACTATGGGATCTCCAATTATTTGGTCTCTTCGATGATTTTTCTGCCAGTTGTCTGTTTTGAATTTCTTGTTTTCTTGTACCTCTGAGTCATCAACTAATTCATCTAAATCAAATGTAGATTTATTTTCTATTTCATTCACCTCATCTCCTTCAACGACTTCTTCATAGATTGGGTAGTTTTCCTCAAAGTCAGCTAATCGTTTCCCACCTTCATCGAATTTAACATCTACACTGTCCACAATTTTCTTGAGTCTCTTGTTGTAGCATTTGTAAGCTTTGTTTTTTGATGAATACCCAACAAAACACCTTCATCTGCTCTATCTTCAAACTTCCCAAGGTTGTCATTAGTTTTTCTAATGTAGCACCTTCAGCCAAATACTTTGAGATGTTTTGCTATTGCTTTTCTACCAAACCAAAACTCATAAGGTGTTTTGCATTCATGAGTTCTTAACATATATCTATTTTGGATGTATACTACAGTGTGAACTGCTTCTTTCCAGAATCTATCTGTTATTTTATTTTCTGCCAGCATGGTGCGTGCCATTTTCTGTATAGTTCTATTCTTTTCTTTCTACTACGCCATTCTGCTGTGGAGTTCTAGCTGCTGAATATTGTCTCCTGATACCATGTTTTTCATAGTATTCTGTAAATTCATTCGAAATGAATTCTCCTCCTCTGTCTGATCATAAGAATTTGACCCTTTTTCCTGTTTCATTCTCAACTAGCTATTTGAAGGTTCTGAACATTTCAAAAGCTTCTATTTTATCTTTTAGGAAAAATATCCATGTCATTATGGAAAAATCATCGATACACAGCATAAAATATTTGTTGCCATTTATGCTTTGAGTTCTCATGGGTCCACATAAGTCTATATGAATAAGTTCCAAAGGCCTGCTAGTGTGGTATTCTTTTTTTTTAAATGAGACTATGGTTTGCTTTCCCTTCTGACATGAAGCACAAAAATTGTTTGAAGATTTTATAATGGTTGGAATATCTCTCACTACTTGTTTCGAGCTGATTTTCACCAAATTATCAAAACTTATGTGTCCAAGTCTCTTGTGCCACAACCAGTTCTCTTCTTCTTGTCCAATGAAACACGTACCTTCTGATGTTTCTGAAAGTGTGTACAAATTTCTAGATGTCCTTGAACCAGTTGCTATTAATTTCCCACTGTTTATTTTTCTGACTTCACAACCCTGCCTTTTGAAGACTACTTCATGTCCTTTATCATAGATTTGACTGACACTTAATAGGTTGTGCTTCAAACCATCCACAAATAAAACTTCTTCCGACTTGATTTTCCCTTCACTAATTTTGACAGATCCTTTTCCTATTATTTTGGCTCCATCATTATTTCCAAACTTTACAGAGCCACCCTCATATTTCTATAGATTTTCAAATTTCTGTTTATCACCTGTCATATGACTTGAGCAACCACTGTCAAGAATCGACGGTACACATTTATTTTGAGCCCTGAAAGCTGTCTGCACTATTAAAGATTCCTTTTCTTCCCTGAGCTGTTCTTTCTATTTCCATTTTGTTTTGATTATGGTATTGGGTTCTAACTTGGATTTCCCCTTTTCAGAATCTTGCACATATTTTTTAGAAATATTTCTATTCTGTTTTGGCCTATATGGTTGAATTTTTCTTTTTTGAGATTGATTTGAAACAGAAGTACTATGACAGTTTCTAGCAATGTGCCCGAAGTTGTGATAGTTAAAGCATTCTACTGCATAACTCATTAGAGGAGCAAAGGTATTTCTACTAGTGAAACTTCTTGGACCTATATTATACTTGCAGTTAGCAATTCTATGCCCATAACCATTACATTTGAAGCAGAAACCATAAAAGTAATGATTGAACCTGAAAGATGGTCTTTGCCAAGTTATTGTAGGAGCCTTAGATCTTCTTTTCTTTTGATGTGTGACCTTGGTAAACCCATCATTGTCAGTTCCTATTTCAGGACTGTCATTACTGCTTTTTTTTGCCTAATTTGTTTTTCTTTCAACAGTATGTTTCTTATTTTTATTTTTTTCACTTTCAACATTACTTGCCTTTGGTCCGTTTGATGATTCTCCTTCAATAAAGCCCAAACCAAATTTGATACCTGCGGGTCTTTGATCGCTTAAGATTTTGTCCAACTTCATCGAACTTTCTTCATGTTTGTAGTGGCAACTAATTTTTTGATCCAGCTCTTGTATTTGCATTCGAAGACCAAAATTTTCTTCTTCTAATTTGCAGCAATAATCTATCTTCATGGTTACCTAAATTTCCAGATCTTCGGACATTTTCTTGTATTATTTTGTCTGTATTTTTAAGTTGGTTATAATGTCATTTGCATCCTCAAGCTTTCTTAAAAGTTTTATATTCTTTCTCTTCTCAGATTTCCATTCTTCAAGAGCAGAAACCAGCTCACCTTCTAAATCAACTTTAGCCTCAGCTTTTTCAATAGATACTTTAGGGTTCATATCTTCTCTCTTTTCTAGGTTTTCTGCCTCTTCTAATTTTTCTACTTCAAACGCCATAAAAAGAGCTTCACCTGTTCCTTCTTCAGAGTCTTCACTAGAGCTGTCCTCTGAAGAATCTGTATTTTGAGAGAAAACTTTTCTTTTTGAAATTGCCTTTTCTGAAGTTTATTTTCTTCCCCAATTCACTTCTTTCTTGATGCGGAGTTTCTTCACCTTTGTTTTTGTCATTGAGAGGACATTTTATCACAAAGTGCCCAATGTCTTCGTAGTTAAAGCATTTGAATGGTAGATTTCCTCTGTACTTTTCTTTTCCCTTTTTTAGTTTTTTGACAAAATTTGCTTCCATTTCATTTGATACATCTTCTTCTTCAGATTCTGATTTTGTGACTTTACCTTTTAGGGCTTTGAAAGCAGCTTCTTTATCTATAGGGTTAGAACTTCCTATTCTCATTTCAAAAGTAGTCAAGGAACCATGCATCTCATCCATACTAAAATGATTTAGATCTTTGGCTTCTTCTATGGTAGAGACTTTAGAATCAAATATAGGAGGGAGCGATCTTAATACCTTTTTCACGATAGTAGCATCGTTTATATCTTCGTCGAGACCTTTGATTGAATTGGTGATCCCATTGACTCTTTGAATGAAGGTCTCTATGTTCTCATCATTGTCCATCTTTAAAGACTCGAATTGAGTTCGATGTGTTTGAAGCTTGGCCTCCTTAATCCTATCATCTCCTTCATGAATGTTCTCTAGTTTATCCCATACATATTTTGCTGATTCAAAATTTATGATCTTGACTAGCTCACTGTCTACTAGTCCACACATGATGGCATTTTTTGCTTTTGAATCATACTCAAATGCATTTTTACCAGTAGTGTCTGTTGGAGCAGTGGTGGGAGCTTTGTAACCATTAACTACTACACCCCAGATGTCAAATCCCAAAGCACTGAGATATGTCTACATTCTAATTTTCCAGAATGCATAATTAGTCCCATCAAACAATGGTGCTTTGTTCGAGGAGAACCCTTCACCACTTGCCATTGCATCACTTCCAAGATCACCCTAGCTATTTGAGCCTGTTCAGGAACTTGGCTCTGATACCAATTGTTGTAATCACAGTGACACTGAGAGGGGGGTGAATCAGTGTGATCTTTAAAATTTCTAATATATATAGTTTTAAATCCAGCAGCTATTTAAAATTGATAAAAGAAATATCAAATGCAGCAAGAAATCCTGACACACAACACAATAATTTAACGAGGTTCACCAATGTGGCTACTCCTCAAAACGACTGCTTGGACTACCATACAAATCTAGCCAATGCAAAGCTACAACTTTACAATATTTTTTACCAGCACCAACCGGAAGGAGCACCAACCCCTTAGCTTTATTTGTTATAACTAGAATGAAGCACCAACTCCCAATTTACCAGCACCTACTGGAAAGAGGCACCAACCCCTTTATGCCAAGCTGCAACTTGGAAATCAATAATGATAAAGAAAATTACAAAATAAGATTTTCACGTTATTTCTTACAGTCTGTTGTTTCTCTGTAGTCTGCTACTTCTGCGCAAAATGCTTCGCACTGTCTGACCACTTTTGTGAACTTCTTCGCACTATCTACTGCAATCGGATGATCGATCACTTCTGCTGTCTGTGTGCTATCACTTTGCACTTATAACTCCACCTCTGCACATCACGCTCTTCATTCACGCAATCACGATATGCACACTTCGCTTCAACTCAAACTATGACTTCGCACTCTGCTCGATACGAACTTTACTTGCGCAATCACTCTGTTCGCATTCGCATATTATCTTCACACCACCATATTTCAAACTTGAAGTAGCCCTCCTTTTATAGAAGAAATTTTAGGATCAAACCCTAAAGAACGTCGGCTGAGAAACCCTAGAAATTGTCGGCTACAAAACCCTAAAATTCATCGGCTGTAACCCTAAGAATTTCGGCTGCACAACCCTAGAAATTGTCGACTACAAAACCCTAAAATCTGTCGGTTGTAACCCTAAGAATGTCGGCTGCACAACCCTAGAAATTGTCCGCTACAAAACCCTAAAATTTGTCGGCCTAGATTCAACTTTGTTGGCCTCAACTGCTACTGCCACTACTGTCACCTTCCTGTAACTATTGTTGCGAAACAGAAACATGTCGTGATTTCGCGACACTTTTTGTAGCCATACGCCTTCTTGTCCTTGTTGTCGTGAAATCGTGACCCTTTTGGATTTTGATAACTTTGCCTTCGTTCTTGTCATGAAATTGTGACACTTCAAACTTTTGCTGACATCATTCTCATTCTTGTCACAAA
Organism: Wollemia nobilis; assembly: GCA_028583015.1. NCBI lineage: Eukaryota > Viridiplantae > Streptophyta > Pinopsida > Araucariales > Araucariaceae > Wollemia > Wollemia nobilis. Next base: position 14,595,670 of record JAQPPZ010000733.1, read on the forward strand.
ATCGCGATGCTTTTGGCTTTCGTACATTTCTCGCTTCATGCACTAGCAAAATTGTTACAACTTTGTGCCTTGTGCTACCAACTTTGCTTCGACCCGAAAATTTTTGACTTGTAGCGAAATCGCTACACTTTTGTGTTCTACACTTTTGAATTGTAGCGAAATCACTACACCTTTGTTTTGTGCACTTTTGACTCGTAGCAAAATCGCTACACCTTTGTTTTGTGCAATTTTGACTCGTAGCGAAATCGCTACACCTTTGTTTTGTGCACTTTTGACTCGTAGCGAAATTGCTACACTTTTGAGTTCTACATTTTTGACTTGTAGAAAAATTGCTACACCTTTGTGTCTTGCAGTTTTGACTTGTAGCAAAATCGCTACAACTTTTCACTTAACACTTTCTCCCTGCTTCGGCCAACAAAATTTCAACATGTAGCGAAATCGCTACAACTTTTCCACTTAACGCTTTCTCCTTGCTTCGGCCAGCAAAATTTCAACATGTAGCAAAATCGCTACAACTTTTCCACTTAACACTTTCTCCTTGCTTCGACCAGTGAAAATCCAACATGTAGCGAAATCGCTACAGTTTCTCGACTTAGCTTCTTGGCCTCCAACATGTCACAAAATCGTGACAGTTTGCCTTGCGCCTTCTCTCTCCTCATTTTTGTCATGAAATCATGACATTTTTGACTACGCCTTCTCTCTCCTCATTTTTGTCGTGAAATCATGACATTTTCGACTGTGCCTTCTCTCTCCTCATTTTTTGTCATGAAATCGTGACATTTTTGACATATCACGATAGTTTTCTAACTTGTCTTTTTCTTCAAAATTTTTAAACTGGGTCACTTCTGTTTTCTAGGAATTGCACTTTACATAATCTGGCTATCCTTTGAACTTCTGTACTCTGCATCTGAATGACTCCTAAACTGTCTGTCCATTGCATCATTAGATCTAACTACCTGTGTTGACAACAATGACAAACTTCTTGCAACACCTTGCTCAACAGTTCTCCCAACTGGATGAAACATTCTAGTTTGAGGTGAAGATGGGGAACAACAACAAGGTTACTATAATGGAGAAAGGAAAGATCCTCATCTATACCAGTCATGATGAATGAAAGCAGATCTGTGACATATGCTATGTGCCTGGCCTAAAGCACAACCTGCTAAGTGTTGGACATCTCATGCAAAAGGGACATACGATCTAGTTCAAATACAAAGCTTGCACCATTAGAGAAAAGTTGCATGGGAAGATTGCTATCGTGCCCATGACAAAGAATAAAATATTTTTGTTGTATATTCAAAATGAATCATTGATGTCTCTGAGTGTAGCTGTGAAAGATGCTACCTAGCTATGGCATCTTATATTTGGTCACCTAAACTTTAGTGTGTAGACACCAAAATAGCACCAATCCGATTATGTGACTACAAACACTGATCGCATTGACACACACAGCTTTCAGGGTAGCCCTCAGAGGTCAAACAGTGGTCCTAACCACTTACACAGTAGTTTTGGAAGGTACCAATCCTATTACATGACAGTGCTTTGATTATTTCCCATTTGCTTTCTTCGACCGTTTTGCCTTCCCTAGTGAGAAGGCCCAACTATCGAATGTATCCTCCAAGTTCGGCACAAGTCTTAAACACTTAGGCAAAAACAAGTCTTAAACACTTAGGCAAAAAAAAGTTTTTAAACACTTAGGCAAAACAAGATTTTAACACTTAGGCAAAGGCTGCCTGTCGTGATATCACGACGATCGCGATATCACGACAGTCACGATGTCATGTCGTTGCGATATCGCAACAGTCATGACATCGCGTCGTCACGATATCGAGACGTCGCACCATCGTGATATCGTGACAGTCATGACGTCGTGCCGTCATGATGTCGCACCATCATGATATCATGATAGTCATGATATCATGACAGTCGTGACAGTCGTGACGTCGTGCCGTCGTGATGTCACGACAGTCATGATCTCACGACAGTCATGATGTCACACAGTCATGATCTTGTGATAGTCGTGATGTCGCACCGTCATGATATCACGACGTGTCGTCATGATGTCATGACTGTCATGATCTCGCGACAGTCGTGATGTTGCACCGTCATGATATCGCGACAGTCATGATATTACATCATTGTGATATCGTGACAGTCGCAATATCGTGACAGTCATGATATCACAACAGTCGTGACGTCGCAATATTGCAATAGTCATGATATCACGACGGTCGTGATATCGCGACAACGCTACATCACGACAGTCGTGATGTAGCGCTGTCGTGATATCATGACTGTCACGATATCATGACAGCTCCAGCCAATGTGCCCTATTTCCCTGTTGGTGTCGCGATATCATGATGTTGTGATACCACGACAAGAACTTCACATTTATGCCTGGGCAGACGTTAACCATTAAAAGTGCCATTAAACCAATCAAAGGCAGATTTTAAGCATTTGAAGGCAGATTTTAAACCGTTGAAAGCAAACATTAAACCATTAAAGCAGACATTAAATGAGCGATAGCCGAAGACAGTCAATTATTACCGCCTGCTATGCATGCACGCGTAGGTGGGCAGATTGGCAGTTAGAGGACTATCACAAGGGCAGTCATGTAAGCCCAAGTCAAGGAGGAGTCTCCTCCCTTTTGGGAAGGCATGGCCGCCACGTGGCATCCCTGCGTGCCCCTCCAAAGAGACCCCATGGGTCTATAAAATGGTGGACTTTCCCACCCAAAAAAAGGACAAGTTGGTAGACATTTGAAAGCAATGAAGTGCTGCCAAATTAAACACCCGAGTGCACTCCTTTTCGATTCATCTCTTCTACACCCGTAATCTCTTTCGCAAGAGAGGTTATTGGGTGGCTGTTAGAAGCGTGGATCTGGACCTAAACCCGACATTTTACCACAGTAATCCATCAATTTGATGACACCACATTCTCTGAGATTTTGAGCCCATCCCTAGTGGATTGGCGTCAAAGTCGAGTTTTAACGGGGCGGCCCGCTTGGGCACCCCACACTTTTTGTTAGTTGCATGATTAATCTATTCTGTCATTGCGTGTTTATCCTGCATTACGTTCTACACCTGCATTACATTTTCAATTGCGTGTTTATCCTGCATTACATTCTGTCATTGCGTATTTATCTGGATTTCAAAAGACCTCTGTCGAATATTATCATGCTCTTGGAATGCAGATCGACTGACCGTTTAAATAGTTCACGCTTTACGTTCGAATATAGCCAGAATTACGCTTTATGTTTAAATATATCCTGCATTACATTTTACGTCTAATCTGGATTTCAAAAGCCGCTTATCAAATACTATCATGTTTTTTGTCGATTTTTGGTTCTTCACTAACTTGCAGGTAACAACGATCAGATTCATCGACTATTTTGCTGGCAGCAACCTTTTGGTGATGTTTTCTGATTTTTGTCTGATTTGCAGGTGACTTAGATCCAATTTGTTCACTAGTTTCGACAATATTTTGCATGCATCTTTTGTTAAATTCAAGGAACAAACTTTCTCTATTTGCAGCAGGTGCTACTAACGCTTTTATTGTTTCTTTGATCGCAGGAGAAGTAGCAAGAAGCGAGGACTCATCAACATCAGCGACGACAACACTTTGGCCCACCCATTTTGCATGTGGGCATGCGAAAAGGAGATCACTATTCACTTTTGTAATGGAAACATGCTAACTCTCCTAGCCCTTAAAAAGGGAGGAGATGTATTGTAACCGATTTGGAATTACATTAATAAAAAGGGTTGTGCTCCTGCTTTCTCCCTTTTATATTTGTTTTGATTCGATTACATCCGCTTTATTTCATGCATCAAGCTAGTTAGTTTACATTGCAACAATTAGTGTTTCTTTTATTTCCAGAATCTCATGCTTTCAGTGGCGATCACGGTGGGACCCTGTCCCCTATTTTTTTTTAGATTCAAAAATTGATTTATGTTTTTTTGTGCTTAAAGGTACCGGGCCGAATCAAAAACAGCCGATTTGGGCGGAAAAGATAGTCGATTTGAGCAAAAAAGAGGTAAGGTTCCAAAACTGTACCTATCATTTATTTTATTTTATTTTTTTATTATTTTCTGTTTCTATTTTTTTGTCAACTTTTACTTGCTTAGGGAAAGTTGTTTATGCTTGTTTCATTTTCATTAAATAAAATGAACCCCACACACATCACATGGTAAATTAAACCAAGGAGCTGGTCGTAAGACCCCAACCCTTGAGCAAGACCAACGGTGGGTTCATCACCACCTTGGCTTGATTTTGCATCCATCTCCTCGATTGTCACTGTTGTTAGGCGTAAATCCTGATGAAAGCTGACCGAGTGTCGCTGGGGTGATTCCCATGCGTGCGAGGATAAGTCTTCTATGGTAGGTGTCATTAACAGGACAATCCCCCTTTCGTACCGCCTATGTTCCACGTACCATCTGCTCTCACGTACCTATAGTTTCCCTCTCGTAAGGGCGGGTATATAGAGAGGTTGGTATATCGGTCCGACAATGGTATATTGAAGGGGCGACCATTTATGGGAGTCATATGAGCCAACATTATGCATTTAAACGTTCTTCAAAACTTGCAAAAACAAAACAAAACATCAAAATGCACTAAACCAGTTTAGGACACACTATTAATCCTTAAAAGAGATAATCACTGTTTGTGTATGTGTGTGTTCATTTTTTCTTAGTGTAACAAAAAGAAAAATCATCATAAACGAGATAAAAATTTGCTTAGCTAGTAGAAGAGCACCACAATGGTGCTCACCCGCAGCCAAGCCCAATCACGGGCGGATGCTGTGGGGAGTATCCAAGGAGGCACAAGTCGCCTTCGGTATAGCCCCAAGGATTTGGTCATACCACCTTGGCGGCCTGACACACAAGGTAGTCCCCTCCGTGCCCCGACGAAATGGGACTATAGGGGCACCTCTTCGAGGAGCACTCCTGTTCAGCATAGCACTCAACACACACCCTTCCATGAGGGGTACAGTCATAGGAGAGCTCCCTTAGATGCTCGCTATGAGCGGTCACCGCGTGATGAAGCGCTAGGTCAACATAGGGTTCAACGGGAGGAACCACATCATTACACTATCCCTCCTTCACCCCCTCTAGTTGTCAGGACTACAAAGACAAATCCAGAGCACAAGGCTCCTCAGGCGGGGCGAGCCAACTCCACCCGTTCCTTTTTCACTTATGACAAAGAGCAAGAGGAAAACCCTTACCTTCCTCAAGAACAATATACATCACGGGAGCAAGACGCCTCCGCAAATGCTAGCTATCAGGATCACCTACTGAGGCTAGAGCCTCGGATAAATGCCACTACCTCCAACAGAGGGAGGCGGCCTATAGAGATCTTGGATCACTACGACCGAGATAGATATCTAGGAGAGGCATCTAGGCCTTCTAGACATGAGGCGGTAAGACCAACTATCTTAGAATCTGTCAAGCATTTCGCACACCGGATGCAACTCACGCAACTTGAGCTAGAACGACAATAGTTAGAGCAATGGTATCTTCTAAATAAAGAGCACCTTCAGCACTAGAAGGATGAGTTGTTCCAACACACTATGCAGGAGAGGACTCCAACCCCTCACACACATAAGACAAAACATTATGAGAGGCACAACCCCCGGGTGCGAGACAAGTCTCCACGACCTTATCAAGCACCACCCTCGATGCCTCCTAGACATGAGCGGGAGGCTAATCCTATAACCAATGATGGGCGCCTTCCTCAGGAACCCACTCAGATTTATGGGCCACCTTTAGAAATTCATCAAGAAGCCTCTAAGGAATCAGAGCGAGAAGAAGAGCGGGATGAACTGCCCTACCAAGGCATGGGGGGTGCTATCTGGCAACCCCTCCATAAGCCCCAAGTTCCTCAACAAGAACCAACCAAAGAGGAGGAGCTCAAATCTCCCGATACATGCAAAGCGCTAGAGCACTTAGAGTCGATAGAGACCAAGATTTTGGAGCTCCCAAGGCCCAACTTACATGAGGCTCCTTTCGAAGAGGATCAACCTTTAACCGTAGGGCTACCTGATGATGCAGTCCTCCATGTCTCAGAATCTCCATATTATGATGAGCTGTACTCACTGGTCGAAGGTGAAGATAAAACAGAGATAGCCCACAACAATCACATGCGATAGCATCGACATCCCATAAATATCGATGAAGCATGTCAACAGATAAACATAATACTAGGGCATGAGTGGCACGTTAACCCACCACAGTGGGACCAAGCGTTACATCCACCACTTTGGGCATACAGATATCAATTTCTTCCCAGATATCCCATAGCAATATCAGTACCGAGGGTAGACCCTGTCCTCCTATCCATGCATAGGGACGATCCATTCGTGCCCATCCCTCTAGAGCCAGATCCGGAGCGTAAAGACCATCAAGCTGGGGGTACCTCTATCCCCTGAAGAGCCATAATCCAAACCAAAAAGCTCCAAGGATTATCACAATCGCTTGGTCAAATCCCAAAAATGCTCCAAGGATTATATAATCACTTGGTCAATCCCAAAAATGCTCCAAGGATTATCATAATCGCTTGGTCAATCCCAAAAATGCTCCAAGGATTATCACAATCGCTTGGTCAAATCCCAAAAATGCTCCAAGGATTCTATAATCGCTTGGTCAAATCCCAAAAATGCTCCAAGGATTCTATAATCGCTTGGTCAATCCCAAAAATGCTCCAAGGATCTCTATAATCGCTTGGTCAATCCCAAAAATGCTCCAAGGATTCTATAATCGCTTGGTCAATCCCAAAAATGCTCCAAGGATTCCCAAAATCGCTTGGTCAATCCCAAAATGCTCCAAGGATTTCCACAATCGCTTGGTCAAAAATAAGAAAAGTTAAAATTCAAAAATCATCAAAAAAAACAAAAAATTTTTGCATCTCATTTCTAGGCATACTCAAATTCATCAATAGAGAGCTCTTCTCGCACCTCATCTTCATATTCACAAAAATCAATCCATCAAAAATACAAAAATACATAGCCGCATTAAAGCATTGCATCCATACATTGCATATTTGTGGTCGTACGAGTCAAAGGCACCATAGGTTGTAATTGCTCTGCTAGTCCATCTTGTTCCACACTGTTCCATTTTACAAAAACAACAAAAACACCATGCATTGCTTTTTACCACACTAGAGTCAGTGGTCTTTTAATGTATCAAGAGTTTTCGTGATTCGGTCATCATTTTGCTCTTTAGCTACGTAATGTACCGAGTCGGACAGATTTTACGAAGGTAGAGTTACACTTGAAATACGCCTTGTTACGTAACATCCCAACACAAATTAAAACACATAAAAATTCCCAAGTTGTGTGAACGAAAGATGAAACCCATGCAAGTAATCCAGGTCACCATAAGTGAAACAATTATCTTGCTCATCCCCCTGTGCGAATGGTTCTAGAATGCTCGAGAATTGACAAAAGGACGAGCTCTTTCCTATTCATTCACCTCCATATACAAGTGGTTTTCACCACTACCAAATCCCAATCATAGTTGGTTCCCAAAGTTGTAAGGATTTGTACTACACGTCCCTGCCAAGGATGGGTAGTCATCCCCAAGACCCAAAAGGGATCAACGCCATTCACAAACAAAATTCCAACAAATCATCATCCTAACACTTTCCATTCACCTTTGGTCTCCAAGTTGTAAGGATTCGTACTATCCGCCCCTAACCAGGATGGGTAGTCATCCCCAAGGCCTAAAAGATCAATGCCCTTACTCCATAATCTCCATCACCCCCTTGGTTCCCAACGTCGTAAGGATTCGTACTACACGTCCCCACAAAGGATGCGTAGTCGTCCCCAAGGCCACAAGGATCAAGGCCACTCACCAGACCAAACTCACAATACTCAAAATACAAAATCAAATAACAAGTGGTTATCACTACTATTCAAAATCCTTGCTCAAAAAGAATTAATAGAAAATAAAAAAAGAAATAGAAAATAAACAGTGATTTTCATCACTATATAGACGAGCAACTTTCTAAATCATTCAGCCAACAAATATCCCGAACTTGAATCCCTGGAATTCTCAGCATTCGAAAACCATCTAGGTGATCCTCATTACAGGTTTGGTTGATAGCCTATCTGGCAATGGTGGTATCCTACCCGCATGACGATATGTCTGTCACATTCGCTTTGCATGTGTGCAGACCAATGTTTGCATAAGGATGAGCTAGCTTATGGTATCCTGGATAACACCGCAGATTAATCTAACTAAATACAACAAAGGAGTTAGTGGAGCTAATTAGGTGATCCTCAGTATAGGTTCGGTTGAAAGCCCATCTGGCACTGGCGGTATCCTGACAAATACCACATAAATGAACTCAATTGCACACACAGGGATGTGAAATAGCTTGGTCAAAAACAAGTCCGATTCATACCTTGTTCAAAAGTCTTGTAAGATAAAGTACAATCATGGCTAGTAAGTTAAAACCGTCTGAGTCTCGGAAAACCTTAGCTACATTTCTAAACCAACTGCGCTACTTTTCATCCTTACAATACCATCAAAAAATACAAAAAAAAAGAAAAACCACATGTATACATACAAAGTCATGCATCACAGCAATCGCCTAAAGACAAAATAACAGAGTTCTAAACAGTCTATGGTGCCATAGCCAAACATCACAAATTCTATTCATCCATTTCATTTCTGCATATCACATATAAATAAAAAACATTTGCATTCATCACAACATATGCATCCATCAAAATAAATCAACATACAACAATCGCATTTATCATACCATATGCATACATCAATATAAAGTAGCATGCATCCATCAACATCAATCATTGTGCATAACATAAAATCATGACATATACACAAAGCAAGAAAATCAAAACAACAAAAACATCACAAAAATGCAACACAAAAACATAGCAATAAGCATTGCCGGACACAAGTGCTCTTGCACTTAACCTCTTGGCATAGAAAATCGATGTCGGGGCTCAAATTGTCACTCTCCTACTTCCCCAAGAAGGCTACCATAGCCGGACCGCTCCACGGGAAGACGGGTTTTCGACGATTTCACCCCATTATGGCATCACCAAAAGGGTTAACACCCACCAAAAATAGGTCCAAATGTCGGGAAATTGCACATGCTTAATGGTAAACCATCTAAAGGCACCCTTGCACAAGTCATCTTGGGTCAAGCGACTCGTCGCTTTTCTCATGAAGGTCATTCCCTCATCGATTCGTCGCTTGAGGGGGTAGTCACACTTAGTCACCAATCAACAAGCACACACCCAATCAAAGCAATGACATGCATTCAAAGAATCATTGACAAAGACAATCACGCTCCTGCTTGGGGCAGTAAACAAGAAGCAATCAAATTGATCAAACACTTGGCATTCCCGAAGCATGAACACAAGGTTCCCCTATGGACAAAAGGTTGCGCCCTTTGCCTAATCATGACTGATCAATGTCCAAGCTCAAGTCACACCTCACCAAAATAGGTTAACACTTGAAATCAAATTCCTTAGCTCGTCAGAAGCAAGGATTCAAGAATGCATGCCCTTTCCATACTTGGGGCATCAAAAGTTGGTTAGGTTACCAAGAAACCCTAATCATTAGTGCTTTGGTTATCTATTTTTGCTCAACACTGCATCACCCGTAGCGCTTCCCAAAAAGGGGCATCTGTAGACACCAAAACAGCACCAATCCGATTATGTGACTACAAACACTGATCGCATTGACACACACAGCTTTCAGGGCAGCCCTCAGAGGTCAAACAGTGGTCCTAGCCACTTACACAGCAGTTTTGGAAGGTACCAATCCAGTTACATGACAGTGCTTTGATTATTTCCCGTTTGCTTTCTTCGACCATTTCACCTTCCCTGGTGAGAAGGCCCAACTATCGAATGTATCCTCCAAGTCCGGCACAAGTCTTAAACACTTAGGCAAAAACAAGTTTTAAACACTTAGGCAAAAACAAGTTTTTAAACACTTAGGCAAAAACAAGCTTTTAACACTTAGGCAAAGGCTGCCTGTCACGATATCACGACGATCGTGATATCGCGACACTCGCAACATTGTGATATCGTGATGGTTGCGATATCACGACAGTGGTGACATAGCGCTGTCGCGACTATCACGATATCGTGATAGCTCCAGCCACTACGCCCTATTTCCCTGTTGGTGTCACGATATCGCGACGTCGTGATATCGTGACGTCGCGATATCGCGACAAGAACTTTGCATTTATGCCTGGGCAGACGTTAACCATTAAAAGTGCCATTAAACCAATCAAAGGTAGATTTTAAGCATTTGAAGGCGGATTTTAAACCGTTGAAAGCAAACATTAAACCATTAAAGCAGACATTAAACGAGTGGCAGCCGAAGACAGTCAATTATTGTCGCCTGCTGTGCATGCGCGCGTAGGTGGGCAGATTGGCAGTTAGAGGACTGTCACAAGGGCAGTCATGTAAGCCCAAGTCAGGGAGGAGTCTCCTCCCTTTTGGGAAGGCATGGCCGCCACGTGGCATCCCTGCGTGCCCTTCCAAAGAGACCCCATGGGTCTATAAAATGGTGGACTTTCCCACCCAAAAAAAAGACAAGTTGGTAGACATTTCAAGCAACGAAGTGCTGCCAAATTAAACACCCGATTGCACTCCTTTTCGATTCATCTCTTCTACACCCGTAATCTCTTTCGCAAGAGAGGTTATTGGGTGGTTGTTAGAAGCATGGATCTAGACCTAAACCCGACATTTTACCATAGTAATCCATCAATTCGATGACACCACATTCTCTGAGATTTTGAGCCCATCCCTAGTGGATTGGCATCAAAGTCGAGTTTTAACGGGGGTGGCCCGCTTGGGCACCCCACACTTTTTGTTAGTTGCATGATTAATCTATTCTGTCATTGCGTGTTTATCCTGCATTACGTTCTACACCTGCATTACGTTTTCAATTGCGTGTTTATCCTGCATTACGTTCTGTCATTGCGTATTTATCTAGATTTCAGAAGACCTCTGTCGAATATTATCATGCTCTTGGAATGCAGATCGGCTGACCGTTTAAATAGTTCACGCTTTACGTTCGAATATATCCTGCATTACGCTTTATGTTCGAATATATCCTGCATTACGTTTTACGTCTAATCTGGATTTCAGAAGCCGCTTATCAAATACTATCATGTTTTTGTCGATTTTGGTTCTTCACTAACTTGTAGGTAACAGCGATCAGATTCATCGACTGTTTTGCTGGCAGCAGCCTTTTGGTGATGTTTTCTGATTTCTGTCTGATTTGTAGGTGACTTAGATCCAATTTGTTCACTGTTTTCGACAATCTTTTGCATGCATATTTTGTTAAATTCAAGGAACAAACTTTCTCTATTTGCAGCAGGTGCTACTAACGCTTTTATTGTTTCTTTGATCGCAGGAGAAGTAGCAAGAAGCGAGGACTCATCAACATCAGCGGCAACACTTTGGCCCGCCCATTTTGCATGTGGGCATGCGAAAAGGAGATCACTATTCACTTTTGTAATGGAAACATGCTAACTCTCCTCGCCCTTAAAAAGGGAGGAGATGTATTGTAACCGATTTAGAATTACATTAATAAAAAGGGTTGTGCTCCTGCTTTCTCCCTTTTATATTTGTTTTGATTCGATTACATCCGCTTTACTTCGTGCATCAAGCTAGTTAGTTTACATTGCAACAATTAGTGTTTCTTTTATTTTCGGAATCTCGTGCTTTCATAGTGGCATGAATCAAATGTACAAGAAGTAGATGGTGAAGGGTTTACCCTTGATAGAGAAGAAAAATCAAGTTTGTGAGGGCTTCTTAGTTGGTAAAAAACATAGGGATTCGTTCCCTTTTGGTCAATCTTGGAGAGCATCACAACCATTGGAGCTGGTGCACTCAGACATTTGCGGTCCGATGTAGACCAGCACATTTGTCGGCAACAAATACTTCTTAATGTTCATAGATGACTTTAGTCGAAAGAATTGGATCTATGCCATCAAGCTAAAGGTAGAAGCATTTTCTAGATTCAAGGAGCTCAAGGCTCTGGTGGAGAAATAGAGCAGATATCAGATCAAGACTCTCAATACAGATGGCAAAGGTGAATACATCTCCAACGAATTCCATAACTACTATAAGCAACATGAAATTTGAAGGCAGTTCACTACCAGATACATGCCACATCAGAATGGCATAGCTGAGAGGAAGAACCAGACCATCATGGAGATGGTATGAAGCATGATGAAGGCGAAGGGATTACTGCATGAATTTTGGGCAGAGGATGTAACATGTGCAGTATACCTACTAAACAGATGTCCCACCAAAAGTGTGAAGGAAAAAATCCCTCAGGAGACTTGGAGTGGTGTGAAGCCAAGTGTGGTACACTTGCGTGTGTTCGGGTGCATTGCATATGCACATGTTCTAGAATAGAAGTGACAGAAGTTGGATGATAGAGCTAAGAAGTGCATTTTCATAGGGTATAATGAGCAGAATATGTCACCGTCACGTCAACCACATGCCAGGAAATTTAGCTACGAAGAGTTGAGTGAACTGAACTATCCTCCAGAAGGTGCGATGATAATTTTTATGATAACAATTTGGCAATTACACTATCAAAGGATCTTGTGTTCCATGGCCAAACAAAGCACATCAATATTCGTTATCACTTCATCAGAGAGTTGGTGAAGTTTAGAGAAATTCAACTATGGTTTTGTAGATCCAAGGAGCAGTTGGCAGATATTTTCACGAAGCCTTTGAAAGAGGAAGACTTGAGCAGAATGCGAGAGTAGCTTGGAGTCAAAGCGCTCGTGAAATCAGTATTAAAGGAGGGTGTTAGAAATATTAATCCTAATTTTACACCTCTGCAAAACTATGCTCCAAACTTGGGCGAAGCTGGACTGCACTTGCGCAATCGAGGATCTCAAAATTTTTTTTGACTTAATGTCGCACATGCCTTCTAACAGATGTGACGTCTGACAGATCTGATCGTCGCATAAGTTAATTCTAGTTTGGTGATTGGTCAAAAACCCTAGTTTAGGGTCTGTCAAAACCTATCAGAGGATAACCTCTATCTTCCTCTCCCCATGGCTATATAAGGTAGTTTAGGTCTTTAGAAAAAGTGTGGAGAGTGGGGGAAATTTGGAGAAACAAACAAGAGAAAAGCAGTCATTTGTAGAGCAGCAGATGAGATCGTTTTAGTGAGTAGTGTAGCTCATCTGTTTAATGTTCGAGCAGCAGACTTGACATTTGTTTTCCCTCTTAGTTTATCCTGTAGCTTTAGTCTGTAGATGTTAGTTTTCCTTAGTTGAGGACTTTTGTAACCCTCATCTTATAAGAATAAAATTTGCTGTTGTTTAAGGCATTTGTAGGGTTTGTAGTTATCTTTGTCTACCTAAAATATGTTGTTATTTGTACAATCACCTCAGAGTATTCTTTCATGTTCTATAAGGTTGAACTCAGATCCCAAACATTGCATTCAGATTCGATGTTTCTCTCCTTCCTGTACAGTTCTTGCCACGCGAGCCTCAGGACAACAAAGTTTGATAGGAAAAAATTTGCCTAAGTTTGGAACTATCCACCCGACTGCGCAGTGCAGTCAGACTTCACTGCCTTTGACCAGCATAGTCGGGTGTTGACCACCCATTCCCCGACTTCGCACTTTATTTCGTGCATAGCCTAATTGTGCACATTTTTTCATGCGCAACCTGACTACGCACATTTTTCCATGCATAGCCCGACTATGCAAGTTTTACTTGCGCAACCTGACTATGCAAAAGTTAGGAGCGCAACTCGACTTTGGGTGCACCACCCGACTTCGGGAGTGCATCCCGACTTTGGGCCCCCCTTCGTCCTACACTCCTGAAGATTGTTAAAAAAAAAAACTTCACAAATAGTTTTTTCACTCTCGATGATATGTTTGGTTTGTTGCAGCAAATGCCTTCAGTCTATTAAAGGTCTTAACTTCTTCTTTGCTGTAACCCTGAAACAGTGTCTCTCTCACACGTCGTGCACGTTTTATTAACGGCTGGAATTCCATCTCAGTCGTATCATAGTATGCCTCATTTCTGACGTTGCAATCGCTAACATACAAACTGTGGAGAATACGATGCAGCGAAGAGAAGAACGTCTCACACAAATCTGAGATACCTGTCCATTGTTATTATTTGCAGTGTTTGTTCGTTAGCGTTCAGATGAAATCCAAAATAAATTAAGTTTATTGCAGCAATATTGTTAGAAAAAGTATAAAGCACGTTCAAAGAGTTGGACAAGGACAAAATGAGAAATAAATTTTAAAAAGAAAGTAAAAACAGTCTAAGTAAAAGTTAGAAAAAAAAAATATTTCTGTATAATTTCCCAAAAATATATTAGTATTGTTATTATAAAATTTGCTAATCGGGTGATACGATATGCTAATCGAATGGTCTGATTATGCAAAAATCCACCTGATTAGGGAAGAGAGCTATAATTTGTCAACTTTGATATAAAAAACAACATTTTCACCAAATAATATGCATCTACTAAAATAAATTGCAAAGAATAATGAATTTGAGAGTACAACTGATGAATTATTGAATATGACTCTATGTTAAATACTTGAATACTTGCAAAAAAGTGATGAAATGGAAATATGCAAGCTAGAATACCAAGTATAATGAATCTAATATGATCTAAATATGATTCTAAACAAAAGAAATGGGACTATAGAATGCAAATAATGAGGTCTGTATGCCCCCAAGCAGTTGAATAGCACGAATGTGTGATGCAGATAAAATTAGGTAGTTTTGTCAAAATCGGGCATAATGATATCAAAATCGGGCGATATGATATCGTACAAATCTAATCAATGTGCAATTTGAACCTACAAGAACATAGAAAAATGACAGAATAACAAGATGAAAATATTCTGATGTTCTAGGGGGAATACGAGGTGAGGAGCCTGGATTAAATAAGAAGAGATTAACTAAGGGTTGGGCTAAAAATGAAGGGGGGTTACAACCTCCTCTATTCTGGATGAAATAATTCAAACTGATCCCGCAACCACCATGCAGTTGGCCAGGTAGAGACAAAGAGGTTACAACAAAATTTTGTTGCCTAGCTAAGGCAAGGATTTTTTGGTTTTGGATAAAATCCGATGATCCAAATTTGTGCAAAATTTATCGATTTTGCACAAGGGCTAAAACAAACTTGTAACAATTATGTGACTGCAAAAAATGATCGCTTTGACAAACACAGCCCCCAGGGCAGCCCTCAGAGGTCAAAAAATGGTCCTAACCGCTTTCATAGCAATTTTGTAAGGTCAAGAAGCAATTTGGCACATTTAGGCACTTTGCCCAGTATTCGTCTCACCTAGGGATGAATACTAACTGGGATTCATCTCACCCAGGGACAAATTCTAAAATCGTCTTTGGTCAGGATGAATTCCAGGTTTAACAGACAAAAATAAAAATGCCGCCAAGTGGCAGCCAAGGACAGTCAATTATTGCCTCCTGCCATGCATGCGTGTGTAGGTGGGTAGGTTGGCAGTTACTGGACAATCACAAGGGCAGTCATGGAAGCCCAAGTCAGGGAGGAGTCTCCTCCATCTTGGGAAGGCATGGCCGCCACATGGCATCCCTGCATGCCCCTCCAAAGAGACCCCATGGGTCTATAAAATGGTGGACTTTCCCACCCAAAAAGGACAGATTGGAGGCGATTTCAAGCAACGAAGTGCTGTCCAATTGAACACCCATTTGCATATTTTTGATTCACCTTCTCACATCCATTAATATCTTTCACAAGGGAGGTTATTGGGTGGATTTTGGAAGTGTGGATCTAACCCAAATCCAAAATTTGACCACCTTACACCACCAATTTGCCGACACCCCAATCCTAAGAGGTTTTGGGCCCATCCCTAGTGGATTGGCACCGAAATCAAGTGCCAACGGTGGGAGGCCCACTTGGGCACCCCTACATTTTCTAAGTTTTATTCTAAAGCATTCTAGATTATTTGTTCATGTTGCATCTTATGTTATTCTATTTAGTTAACTCATAGCTTCAATTCCATAACATTTTGATCAGATTTTATCATGCCTTTTGTCGCTTTGTTGTCCCACTAACTTGTAGGTGGCGATATCGAATTCTTGAGGATAGAGGCCAAATTGGGAGAATCCGACCATCTGGGTCATCCTAAAATGGCCCTAATTACGTAACACCTCTATTTGCAAGTGTTTTGGAGGTCTCGAGAGTCGACATTAGAGCAGTATCACTTCGGCTTTTCTAACACAGTAGAATTTGTCCCACCCAGGGACGAATAGCAGTCG
Source organism: Wollemia nobilis (assembly GCA_028583015.1). NCBI lineage: Eukaryota > Viridiplantae > Streptophyta > Pinopsida > Araucariales > Araucariaceae > Wollemia > Wollemia nobilis. Next base: position 14,611,948 of record JAQPPZ010000733.1, read on the forward strand.
AAATTTGTCCTGCCCAGGGACGAATTCCAGTTGAAAGCAGGTTGGTCGACTGTTTCAATGGTAGTGGCCCTCTGGTAATGTCTTTTGTCCTCTATCAGGTTTTTAGGTCATTTAGATTCATTTTACTCACTGTTTTAGACAACTGTTCATATGCATCTTTTGGCAATTTCAAAGAACGAACTTTCCTTTTTGTCACAGGTGCTACTAACGCCTTGTTTGTTTCTTTGATTGTAGGAGGAGCAACAAGAAGTGAGGATTCATCGGCATAAGCGGCGACAACACTCTGGCCCACCCATTTCAAACGTGGGCATGCAGAAGAGGGATCATCGATCACGATTGTAACCAAATCCATTTAACGCTCCTAACCCCTAAAAAGGGAGGAGGCAATTTTGTAACCGAGGTTAAAGAGTTTAATAAAATGGCTATGAATTCTCTAAATTCTTGTAACTGATTTCAATCAATTTTCCTCTTTCATTTAAACGCACTTCATATTCTAGGACTTAAGCGTTATTTTGATTTGAATGCATCGAAAGTAGTTTTTCCTTTCTAAAAGCTTCCGAAATGTCATGCTTTCAGTGGCGATCATGGTGGGACACTGTCCCCTGGTTTTAAGAATAAATAACTGATCCTTTTGTGTTTTGTGCTTGACAGGTACAAGTTTTTTTAATGCAGACTATTATTTGTCTCTGACTGTGACGAATACCTGACTATGATTCGTCTGACCTTGAGACGAATTTAAATTCGTCTCTGGCAGGGACGAATTCTGTTATGTAATTTGTCTCACAGAGGGACGAATTCTTGCCTGTAAATTTTTAGAACAAAAGGTCAGAAGAAGCCGGTCCAGGCAGAGAAGAGGTAGGGATTTTTATGATCTCTGTTAAATTTTTCTGTTTTTGTTTCTGTTTCTTTGGTTATTTTTAGTTTACCCTATTTGCTTAGGGAAATTCATTTATGCTTGTTTCATTTTCGCTAAATAAAATGAATCCCACACACATCACATGGTAATTTAAACCAAGGAGCTGGTCGTAAGACCCCAGCCCTTGAGCAAGACCAACGGTGGGTTCATCACCACCTTGGCTTAGCTTTGCATCCATTTCCCCGATTGTCACTGTTGTTAGGCATAAATCCTGACGAAAGCTGACCGAGTGTCGCTGGGGTGATTCCCATGCACGCGAGGATAAGTCTTCTATGGTAGGTGTCATTAACAGGACAATCCCCCCTTTCGTACCGCCTATGTTCCACGTACCATCTGCTCTCACGTACCTATAGTTTCCCTCTCGTAAGGGCGGGTATATAGAGAGGTTGGTATATCGGTCCGACAATGGTATATTGAAGGGGTGACCATTTATGGGAGTCATATGAGCCAACATTATGCATTTAAACGTTCTTCAAAACTTGCAAAAACAAAACAAAACATCAAAATGCACTAAACCAGTTTAGGACACACTATTAATCCTTAAAAGAGATAATCACTGTTTGTGTATGCGTGTGTTCATTTCTACTTAGTGCAAACAAAAAGAAAAATCATCATAAACAAGATAAAAATCTGCTTAGCTAGTAGAGAAAAACCATAATTGTGTACACCCGTAGCCAAGCCCAATCAAGGGTAGACGTTGCGAAAGGTACACAAAGAGAGGGCGCTGGTCGCCTTCGCTTTAGCCCTGAGGACTTGGCCATACCGCCTTGGCGGTCTGGCCTACAAGAGAGTCCACATCAGGCCACATCAAAAAGGAATTATTGGGACCCTCCTCATTGGAGTATACCTATTCAAAACAGCCCCTTTCGAGAAGAAGATTTACATATAGATCTCAATGTAAGTAGACAACCACCTCTTGAGGCTAGATCTGAGTGGCCGCAGTGCGATGAAGTGCTAGAGAGGCATAGTGTCCATGAGGAGAGACAACATGAATACGCTACCTCTTCTTTGCCTCCCATTAGAACAGAAAGACAAAATCCAGAGCACAGGGCTCTTCACACAGGGCGAGCTCACTTCGCCCGCCCCTTTCACACCCATGAAAGGGAGTACGAGGAAGATCATCGCATTCCTCGAGAACAACATACAATATGGGAACCTTGTGTTTTCGCACCTGCTAGATATCATGGTCACCCATCGATGCCAAAGCCTCAAGTACATGCCGCCTACCTCAACAGAGGGAAGCGACCCATTGAAATTATAGATCATCAAGATCGAGGTAAACACAGGAGAAACTTTCAAGCCTCCTGAGCAAAATAGGGCAGACCAAGTTGACCCGGCAGTCGCTAGACATGCCGCTCGCTAAGCCCGAATCACGTAGCTTGAGCAAGGTCATCAGGAGTTAGAGTACTTATACCGCCTGAATAAAGAGCGCATGCAACATGAAGCGGATGAGTTGTGCTATAAACTACCTGAGAGGGTGCCAACCCCTTACACCCAAAGAGCCAAAAAATATGAGAGGCACAACCCGTTGGTGCAGGATAGGTCTTCGTAACCTCATCAAGCTTTGCCTCCGAGACCTTATAGACCCGAGAGGGAGGCCACTCCCCGAAACAATGATGGGTACCCTCAGTAGGGACTCAATCAGGGTCATAGGTCTTGCCCAGAGACTCCTCAAGAAGTTTATGAGGAGTATGAACCAGAAATAGAATGGGCTGAAATGCCCCATCAAGGCAGGAGGGCTGCCACTCGGCCACCCCTCCATAGGCCTCCAGTCTCCCATAACTCACAATGGGAGAAAAAAAAAGAGGAAGAGATAAAATATTTCGATGCATACAAAGTGCTATTAGAGCATTTAGAGTCTGTGGAGACAAAAGCTTCTAGGCATCAAAAACCCACATTACGTCAACTCCGTAGTCATCCGGTGCATCCCTCAGTGCCCACACCTCTTTACCTCGAACATTTCAAGTTGCCTCAATTGGTAGTCTTTAAAGGTGAAGAGGATGCACAAGAACATGTCACAAGGTTCCTAAGTCAATGCTTCGGCATCCAAGATAATGACGCATTGTTGCTTAGGACATTCATAACCACATTCACAGGCCCTGCCTCGGATTGGTTCACATAGTTACCCAAACACAGCATAAACAACCTAGATTAATTAGTAGATGCGTTTCTTGAACGCTTTGCCTTCAACACAAAGAAGAAGGCATCACTGAGTGATCTAGCCAGCCTCAGGCAATATGAGGAAGAAACAATGGCAGCATATGGGAATCGATGGAGGGCTTTGCTTTCTAAGCTACCCTACCATCCCCCTATGTCTGATCTCACACAGATGTTTGCACGAAGTTGCTTAAAATCAATCTCTAGGCTATTGCTGCTGTAGCAATACGATAGTTTAGAAGAAGCTTTGGCGCAAGCCAGAGTTATAGAAGAGATTAAAATAGGCAAGGGCGCAATCGCCAAGCCTAAAAAGAAAGAGTGGAACAAAACCACTAAGACTGGGAATACGCAATCACAACCCGTTGCGGTTAATCAAGTTGCGATAAATGTCCCCAAGCCTGTGCAAGAAATACAACCCCAAAAGGCTAATTACCAGGCAGTGCCTCCTAGTTATGAAAGAGATAATAAGAAATAAGAGCAGAATCAGCAGCGTCACCCTAGGCGACAATTCACCCCTTATACGGAGTCTAAGGACTCCTTATTTGACTACTTGTCAGTGGCAAATTTAGTCACCCTTCCAGAGATCCAAACTGTGGACCCTAACGCTCCCAAGCCTAAGGGATACAGAGAGGAATTGTATTGTAGATTCCATAGGCGAAGGGGACATGACTTGAATGGATGCTAAAAATTCAAAGGATTAATCCAAGATTTGATTGACAATAAAACATTGGTCATGGACAACCCCATAGCACCAAATAATCAACAAATGGGGGTATTCAAGGACCCTTTGCCTGCCCACGAGGCACAGGCAAAACCTCTCTAGATTAATGAGGTGCGACAGAATCTTCCCATGCAAGGATTTGTGAGAATGATCAGCATAGTGACCAGGAACAAAAAGTACCTAGCAGTTGCCCCCAAGGTAGCTACGAGGGAAGTTCCAACAACGCCGTAGCCTCAACAATGCCTTGTGCAATTGCCTCTGCCTAGAACCAAGGTCACGATACGGACCAAACTCACGCAGAGTTTGTGGACCACATCGGCTAGGCTTTCCATTTACGAGCTTATTCAACAGTCAACACCTCATAGGGAAGCTCTTATGGAAATTTTAAAAGCCATCAAATTATAGCCTCATGAAGCAAATTATTTCAACAACTTTGTGGGACATGTGAAACGATGTACGGAGCTGGTCACTACCTTCAAAGAGGATGAAGTCAAAACAATATTGAATGACATGGCAGATCCACCCCTGCATGTTATCGCGCGGGTCAACGGGGTCCCGTACAAGAGAGTGTTGGTAGATACTGGCTCATCCAGTAACATTATTACCACTACAACACTAAAACATCTGAAGCTACCAGCCTCTTATATCATAGCCTCCACGTACACACTACGAGCTTTCAACGATGCAATATGCTTGACAGTCGGCACAATTGTTCTACCTGTCTAGGTAGGATAAAAGACAATACCTACACTGTGCCATGTGTTGGAAGGTGAGATGGATTACAACATACTGCTAGGGTGGCCTTGGATCAGGGACATGAAGTGTGTCCCTTCGATCACCCACCAGTGCTTAAAGTATGCTTTTGAAGGAGAAATACATGTAGTCCCAATGGACTTAGAACCCTTCAAGTATTGCAATGCGATGCAATTAATGCCTCAATCGACCCTCCCTTCAATGCATTTGGATTTCCAGTTAAATCCATCTAAACAGGGTCCAATACCGCAGGCACCACTGGTGACCAAATCATCAAAATCCCAGCCAAGTGAGTCTTCATCATCTGCTCCTTCACTACCAACACCACCTATCATGGCTAAATAGAAGGACAAGGGAAAACAGATCATGGAAGAGGCTCAACCCCTAGAAGAGGGGTTGCCAATAATTTCAACGGTATCAACAAAGGAAATACCTAGCACAACGGAAGTTGAGACTCCTAACCCACCAAACATGGAATGGACTCAGGAAGGACTCTCGTTCCCTCCCTCACAAGCATCAACAATCACTGTTGAAATGGCCAGTATAGGCCTAGGGGAGTATTTAGTGCAGAATGTTGTGGCAACAACCATAGTAGAATCAGTACAGGACATGAGGAGACCTCGCCTTCCCATAGGAATAGTTGTTCCTCTAGGCTACCCACCAAACCAGACAAATTTTGTGTATGGGGGCCTTGATCATGGTCTTGAACCATGCAAGCAAAAGGACGAAGGCGAAGAGCCTTTTGCTGAAAAATATCAACTATCTGTCAAACCCGGACTTCGCTCTAAGATATCTCGGCAAATGAAATTGGCATGGATACGGGCTAGGCAGATATGAGCAAGGGATGCATGTCCTTTGCCAACCAAGATATCAGATGCCATATGATAAGTCGAGAGTAGGGTTCAACCACCCCCTACCCTTAGACATCTTGGTAGAAAATATGCAAGGCCTAGAAATAGGCAACAAGGGGGGATTGGCACCAAATATTTATGCCAACCCAAATACGGAATATACATTGGGAGATTACCTCCCATGGTCAACAAACACCCTGGGCAACATCAGTAATCACTCTCCTTTGCTAGAGAGAGGTGAAAGTTTGGATACTAATCCCCAAAGAGAGCATACATGGTGTCTGGACATCTTCTTGAAGCTGTTCCCCTTAGAGGTTCTAGTTGAGTCAATACAGTGCCAAGAGAATCAGGCCCCTCCACCAAGAATGGAACAACTGCCATGGGACTATATTAACTTGCTAGAACAAGGAGAACCCTCAATGCCGCAAGTAATAGTTGCTGAAGAGAATGAAAATTTTTGGATCTCCAAAAGTGATTCAGAAGATGAGACTGAGATGATCTATCTCAATCATGCGCGACGGCATAATCGCCCTTTAACTCATGAAGATCTGATGGGAAAAATGGGCATAAGGTTAGGGCATGAATGGTGGGTAGACCCAACGAGGTGGGACCAAGTGTTGGATCCATGGCTCCAAATTCATGATGAGCACCATCCACCCCGAGACCCTATCATGACAACAGTACCGAGGGCAGACCCTATCCTCATATCAGCACATAGGGCCGATCCGTTCGTGCCCATTCCCCTAGAGCCAGATCCAGAGTATAGGGAGCATCCAAAAGATTCAATTTATCATACCCGCAGTAATGGAGACCAAATTCATTCCATCCACATGATATCCATTGATTTGACCGCACCCATCCGCAATTTGGCCAATCCAACATGGTCATTGCATCTAGACACAGATGCCATCGACAAGGATCACATCAATTCACCTTTGTCACCATCAGAGTACTGGAATTTCGATGAAATGCCTCATTTTACCCCAGGGACAACTCAGGATATTTTTCAAGCTGAAGAGGAACCCGAGGTTCCCAACGTAGATCTAAATTCAGCTAATGATATCCATTTGATCCCGACTCCACATCAGTTGGAGGACGAATCCCACATGTCGATCGAGGAGACGACTGATGTAGATATCGGCACAGATCCAATGAATCCATAGATTCTAAAGTCAGGGGTAAGTCTTTCCCTCGAAGAGCAAGCCGACTAAATTGCCCTTCTCAAAGAGAAGAAGGAGGTTTTTGCATGGTCATACAGGGATATGCCAAGACTAGACCCGTAGCTAGTCACGCATAATTTAACGCTTGATCCGACAATCAAGCCTGTAAAGCAAAAACTATGTAAGATGCACCCAACAGTGGCCTTAATGGTCAAAGACAAATTACAAAAGCTGTTGGATGCACAGTTTGTCATCTACGTGGATTATCCGCCATGGCTGTCCAACATGGTTCCCATCAAGAAGCCCGACGAGAGGATTCACATATGCACTAATTTTTGAGATCTAAACAAAGCGATTCCTAAGGATGATTTCCCCTTGCCCAGCATCAACGCATTGGTAGATGCTACAGTAGGTCACGAAATGCTCTCCCTAATGGATGGTTTCTTAGGATACAATCAAATTCGTATCAATCCTAAAGACCAACTAAAAATGGCGTTCACAACGCCTTGGGGGACATTTTGTTATAAGGTCATGCTTTGGGGGACATTTTGTTATAAGGTCATGCTTTGGACATTTTTTTATAAGGTCATGCTATAATTCAAATTGATCCCGCAACCACCGTGCAGTTGGCCAGGTAGAGACAAAGAGGTTACAACAAATTTTTTTTGCCTAGCTAAGGCAAGGATTTTTGGGTTTTGGATAAAATCTGGTGATCCAAATTTGTGCAAAATTTATCGATTTTGCACAAGGGCTAAAACAAACTTGTAACATGCATGACAATCGAGGCAACAAGTTAAGGATAGTTAAATTTGATTTTTCAAATATTTATTAACTTAGGTTTGATTAATGCAAGCCATTTTTAGGGTGCTACATTTTGCCCCCTTTTTAGCGTAATTTTGAAAGAAAATGTGTTAAAGAAAAGTACATGTTTTACGAGAAAACAAAAATTTATTGCAAATTTTGTTGATGATTTCAAGTTTTATTGTTAAACTATTTTAGATATGATACCCCCTTCAATTTTTTGCACCAAATTCCAGGTTTGGTGAAAAACTCAAAATTTGCACATTTTTAGAATAATTTAAAAAAACCAAAGAATTAGGGTAATACCTAATTCATTTTTACTATGCAGTTATTCCGATTTTGAGCTCTTGAGAGAGAATATGGCATAAGTTACTAGGTTAAGGGTAGAAATTGCTGCCTAGAAGACTAGGATTGAGACCCTAGAGGCACAGCATGCAGGCTTGAGATCTAAGATTCAAGATCTAGAGGTAGAACTGGCACATGCTAAGGCTCAAGGAGTTGGAGATCAGGGAGTTGTGGTTCTAACCCCTACATCTTCACAGATGAGGGGTAGCTCATGGGATGAGTTGGCTAGGACTATTGGGCAGGTAGATTTCTACCAGGCCCTATACTTTATAGCAATTCCTAAGGGACAAAGACAACCACTGCCTATAATGTATGATCCTATGAATTTCTCGAGTCACTCGAGATCGTAATCAACTACCAAGAATGCTACTACTATTGGAGAAGGAGGATTCCGAGCACCACGATCCCCTGATGGAGATGATGATGCTTAGAGCTCTAGAGGATCTAGGGGGTAATATTAAATATTTTGTATTATATATCTATTGACTGAGTATGTGAATTTTTAAGGATTGTGGCATACCAGTCTAACTTTATTTTGTACATGGACTTTTGAGATATATATATATATATATATTGACCTTGTTGTCTTATGTGATTTTGTATGATTTGATTGTATTTGATTGAAATTTTTATGATGTTGTAAATTTATTATAATCATGCTTTTGATTTAAGTATTTGTGATCATGCTTAAAATTAAAATTGATTTGTGTAAATGTATTTTTGAAATGATATTTTTGGAAAAATATTTTTGGTAATATGATGACTTGAAGGGATTAGCAATGTTCCTCGAAGGATGTTGTGCTGTTATATGACTATTGGTGGAGATCAATGCTCGCTAAGTCATAAAGTGAATCCTGTTATGAAGAATTTGTATTGCTAATAATAGAAATGTTTTTGTGATGCTCAAGTATGATCTTGAGGCTTATACTGATAGAGGAAAATGTTTGATTTTGTTTTTGAGAAGATTTTGATTTTTAAGAAATATTTTGATGATGTTTATTGTTTGTGATTTTAAGCATGAAAATTTGGGAAGGATGACTTGCACTAGGCATAGAATTCCTAGTGGGAAATTTGAGAAGAATAATTCCTAGGAATTATACCATCATCATGAAATCAAGATGCAATACATGATAATATGAAATCATTTATTTTAAAGACATACGTTTATATCACATATTAAAGAAGATTAATAAATATGGAATGTATTAGATCTAAAAATTGAGAAAAATGACTTGCGCTAGGCATAAAATTTCTAGTATGAAATTTGAGAAGAATAATTTCTAGGAATTATACCATCATCGCGAAGTCAAAATGCAATGCATGATAAATGGTTTTGGATGTTCGTAAAGATGTAAATTAATGTATGATAAATCATCGTGCTATATGAAATAATCAAAACTTAAAAATTGAGAAATATGACTTGTGCTAGGCATAGAATTCCTAATGTGAAATTTGAGAAAACAGTTACTAGGAATTATACCATCATCGTAAAGTCAAAATGCAATGTATGATAGATAATTTTGGATTACAAGTTCTTTTGGAGCGGGCCATTTTTTTTTGGAAATTTTGACAAATTTGTGTAATGAATGAATAAGGATAAAATGTTGTCTAACAAATTTCAAAGAAATATTTTAACTTATTTCTAAGACAAAATCAAATTTATCAAGAACCAGTGTGTGATAAATGAGTTCATTATCCATATTGATTCGACACAATGATACAAAATATCTCAAGGATAAAATGTGTGTGCTTGTAAAATTAATTTACCAATTTTGAGTAAGGTATTGATACAAGCAAACTTGAATGAACCAATGTGTGTGCAAGTGAAAGGTTCATTAACCATGATTTTGTGCATGCAACTGTACTAAACTACTATGTAAGTCTAGTTACCAAAAGTTAGCTAATCCACAAGCGGACATAGGTCTATACAAAAAAGGTCGCTAATGTGACAAACATGTCACCACGTGAAAGGGATTACCCAAGGTCAAGCGGGTTGGGCACAAACCATCTATTATGGGGCTTACCTAATGGCTTTTGAATAACTGAGGAATTTCAGGAATTCAAGATCACTACCCCCTTCTTTTCTTCTAAGTTTTGGAATAGGGATTTCTTGTCCATTTTGAACAAGGGGATTTTATTGCTTTTGCTTTTCTTTTTATTTTTATTTTTGGGATACTTGCCCAAATTAGACGTAGGGCAAGGGATTTTTATTCGGGTAGGGAGGAAGCTTGTCCTTTTGCCAATTCTCAGTATTCTAGACCATGTGCATAATAGGATAGCAAGGGAAACTTTTTTCTTAAGGAACTAAGACTACTATGTAGTATCCTTTTCAAATTTGCAACAAATCATTTTTAAGATGTGAGAATGTGTTCTTGGTTCAAGAAGTAGCAAGATCATTTCCCAAAACTCAAAATTTATTTAGTGAAGTAATAATGATTTTCAATACAAGAGAGATTTATAATCAAAGCAGAAAAATCAAAATTATGAAAGATGTAAATTAAGTGCATGGTTCAAGATTAGTTTTGAATTTATCCAAAATACAATAAAATATAACTTGGATTTTTGGAAGATAACACACGCTAATGCAAAATGAATAACTTAACAATTTTGAAATATTTTTGGAAATTTTCATATTTTTCGATTTTTTTTGTTTTTTTGATAATACGAGGGTTGTAAATGATGAAGAAATTTATTTACGATTATGTACAATGATGGAACTTTATAATTTTATGCATAATATCTCTTCAAATGCATGATCTTCATGGGTTATTTGAGATCTTTCCCATCCAAGGAAATCTATATGCACCTGATCTAGATTTAGCAGTGATGACATATGGCCCAAGCCAATTAGGTTGAAATTTTCCTTTTAGATATTTTCTTGCATTAGGATTTTTTTATTTTCTTTTAAGACTAAATCACCAACTTCAAAGGATTAACTGTGAACTTTATTTGCATACTATCTTTTAAGTTTATCTTGGTAGGCATGAAGATGCTCCAAATCATGGATGTGCTTTTCATGTAGAAGTTCTAGCTAACTAAATCTGCTAGCGTGATATTCATCTCCTACTTTAGTATCTTGAAGTAGAAGATCTAAAGAAGGAACTTCTAATTCAAATGGAAAAACTACTTCAGCACCATAAACCAAGACAAAAGGTGAAGTGCTTGTAGGAGTACGAACACTAGTTCGATAATCCCACAAGGCAGGATATAATTGTATATGATAGTCACGACCAGATTTATTAACTAATTTTTTTAGAATTTTTATTAAGGTTTTATTGGATGCTTCTGCTTGGCCATTACCTTGTGGGTAATAAGGAGTGGACCATCTATGTTAGATTTTATATTTTTGACATAATTTCTTAACATATTTGTTCTTAAAACATGTTCCATTATCAGATATGAGATTAGATGGAATTCCAAATCTATAATTTATTTGATTTAAAATGAATTTAAAAACTTGAACTCCTGCGCAAAAAGCTAAAGGTATAGCTTCAACCCACTTTGTAAAATATTTTGTTGCTATTATTATGAATTTATGACCATGAGAAGAAACAAGATTAATTTTACCAATGATATTTAAACCCCATTTAGAGAAGGGCCAAGGAGAGGATATGGCTTGAAGTTCTTGAGCAGGAGCATGGATAAGGTCATCATGTTTTTGACACTTATCATAATGACGCACGTAATCATTAGCGTCTTTTTCCATGGAAGGCCAAAAATATCCCATTCTAAGGAGCTTTTTAGCAATGGTATTTCCACTAAAGTGTCCTCAATAGGACCCATCATAGGCTTCACTTAAGGCTTTATTAGACTCTTCTAGGTTGAGATATATTGATAGGATACCTTCAAAATATCTTCTATATAAGGTATTACTAACAATTACAAAGTGAACAACTCGCTTACATAATAACCTACGTTGGTTTCTATCTAGTCCTTCACGAAAAATCCTTTTTTGGAGAAAATTAAAGATATATGTATGCCAAGACTCTAGGGTAATTTCATTAATAAAAAACACATCTAATGGTTCTAAACATGAATTAGAAGAACCAGGTGTATTTGGTGAATAATGATAGTAGCATACTCATCATCCAACTCCAAATGCAACAAAGAAGCACTCGTGGCCATAGCATCGATAGCATGGTTACTAGTTCTAGGAATAGATTTTAAAATTATTTTTTCAAACAATGATATAATATTAAGGACATATTATTTATAAGGATGAAGTTTCTCATCTCGTGTTTCATAAACTTCATTGATTTGATCTATCACAAGCTAAGAATCTCTAAAAACTATTAAAATTTTAATTTTTAAATCTAAAGCAACTTGGAAAGGATTAGAGCCTCATATTCTATAGTATTATTAGTACAAGAAAATTTTAACTTAAAATATAAAGGTATAAGGCTCTTTTGGGGAGATTTCAATATGATATCAGCACCTACACCACTCATACATCTAGCTCCATCAAAATACAAAGACCATATCTCATAATGATCCTCTTCTAGAGTAAGGCACTCATTAGGAAATTCATAGGATGAGTAGACTCTAAAGGTGCAACAGCTAACTAATCAACTATAGCTTGGCCTTTAATAGACTTTTGGCCGATAAATGTGAGTTCAAACTCGCTAAGAGCAAGTACCCACTTAGTTGTATGTCCTGACAAGTAAGGTCTACTCATTAAGTACCTTAATGGAACAAAATTAGCAATGACATATATTTTCTAACTAAGCATGTAATGATGCAACATTTGCGTAGAAAATACAACTACTAAAAAAAGTTTTTCTAATGAAGTATATCTAGTTTCATAACTTATTAAAGTTCTACTTATGTAGTACGTGGCTCGTTCTTTTTGAAAATATGCATTGTGTTACAAATGTATCATAAAAAAACCTAGATAACTCTAGGCTCTCATCACTCTATCTGAATTGAATATTTTTACCTCAACATGGATATATTCATTTAAATCACTAACAAAATAACTTTGTAAAAACTTAGAACTCAATCCCCTAGTGTAATTTGTTAGTTTTTCAAATTATATATGTCAATCATACATAAATTATGTTTTTCCTAACTTGATGAGGGATCCTATAAAATCTTCATTTTTACTAGGTAAAAATTGAGTGAATAATTAATGCTAAAATCAAGCCAAATAAACCTTGGATTCATAATCTCTAACCATTGGAATCATATGATTGCTTCTTATTTTAAGTTGCAATATGCAATTACAAGCTTCTAAAATTTTAGAGTGGCATGAAGAGAAAAATATTGGTTGGCTTGATACATCCAACTGTTTGGATCATCACCATCAAATTATAGGAAGTCTAGCTTGGACACTCTCTAATTTTTATTTAGAGGTGGGGTTTCTATCACCTTCAATTTATAATGATTATTCTACTAGAGTATCATATTCTGCATTTAGGCTTATTAAACAACTTTTGATATTGTCAATGTTATCAAGTCTATTTAATTTGGATAATTTCTATGTGATTGTTGATTAGGAAACTTTAATTTATTTCACATGTTTGCCCAATTACTACTGTAGCTCTTGAGCATTTCTAGATTCACTAGTTATTTCACTTTAGGGTCTCCAAAAAGTTTTTTGAAGTTATAGCTCAAAATGATCAACTCAAAAGAGAGAATCCAAATGGACTATACCATGAAACTATGATTTTTGAAAACTTAGGTTTTAAAAATGGATTACCAAAGTTAGGTCACAAAATGAACTTAAGGAAGGGATGATAATGGGATCCATCATAATGGTAAATAGTAATCCTTTTTTAATGAAAAGGTGCAATAATTTTATTACTTTATAAATTAAATAGAGTACACTTATTCACAAAATAAAGTGGGTGGATAGAAATTCATACCCCAAAGTCTATGCTAGACTCATATATTAAACCATAATTATAAACAAAATTAGATATAGTAGATCAATAATGAGCTCTTTATGTAGCAAGAGCTATGGAGCTAGAAGATATATCCTAAATGTTGGGTAGAGGATCCCAATCCAAGTTGATACATTGCCTAGTTATCTTCTACATCCCTCTTAGAGGATATAGGAAGGTTGAGATAAGGAAATTGGTATCATTGTTTCATCCCTAGGATCCCTAGTTATAGGGCTAAGAGGGATGAGGTTACTAGCAATTCCAATCCCTAAATTTGTACTAAGGACACTAACAAAGAGATTTAAAAGTATAATTGTGCTAACTATAGGAATAAATTCTATGTAGAGGAAATATTGGCAATATACAAGCCATCGTGCATGGGGCATTAAACCAATGGTCCATAAGAGTCCATAGATAATCCATATCCAATGCCACCTTATTCACCTATATATAGAACTATAAAAATATATTGGAACAAATTTTAGCTTAAGTAGTCAATGATAAATTGGTGTCCATAAATGCTTTAGAAATAATAGCTACATTTTTGTATTTCCACATATCAAATAAAACCTCCATTCTAAAAGTATGTTAAAGTTGGGTGTATTTGGTTGTGTTGAGTGGTATTTTCACCCAATTGTGAAAGTACACTCTCCCTTAGGATTTGGATTTCAAATCCCCTCTTGCAAAGAAGTTAAACAAACAACTTCTCCAAGGTCTCCGTTATATTAGCATTTGCATATGTGCATTAGTAATCTCAAATAAATATATTCAATTTAAATGCTTGGAACACCTTAGTGTTTGCAAGTAACTGTAAATAAGGGGCAATGTTGGTTTATTTTACCATGAAACTTTAGTGATTGTTCATTGAACCAAAATAAATCAAATGTGAGTTGGCCCTCATATGACCACGATGTAGTGCTTTAATTTCTTTTATCTT